>OV121073.1:59870034-60445034 GCA_921293005.1 Nemoura dubitans
ATCAAACAGAATGATCCTTCTATCAGATCTACAGTCGCTCTACATGAATTATCAATACCTTTATCTATTATATCTTTATCTATATTACCAAAGTATCTATCATTATAATTATAGGCATTGGCTATCTATACAGCAAAACATTCTAGTAAAACTTATTTGCGAGCTTAAAATTAAACAATCAAAATGTGTTGGCCGAGATGTGATAGGTAGAATGATGCACTGCAAGTCTGCAAGTGTGAAAAGGTGTTGAAGTATTACATCGTTTGGTGTAAAAGTGAAAGACAGTCAAGTGATTTTAATATATTCATTAAAATGACAGCGGATTAAATTGTTGCAGAGGTGTCAATATTATTGTCACATTGTGATTGCAGTTTAAGAATGAGACAGAAAGATGCGAAGAAAATGAGAAGAAAATGAGTGGAAATTTTATTTTCGTCTTCTATTAATGTTTCAACTTGCACGACGGTTATCGCCCCCAAAAATAAATGCTATAGGTACTTGTCCTTGCTGCAGATCTACAAATATTTACAAACAGGAAAAACGAATTCAAACAAAAGATCCAAATAAAGAAAGTAATTGATACTGCTTGCATGGATGAAATATTAAAATAATCAGAACACTAGAAAATAATTAAGACTTGAGCGATATTTGGATTAAATCTCACACTTTATTTTTGAAATGAAATCAAACATGGAAGGGAAAAGATTAACGTTTCAACAAGAATAACGATGTGGGCATTGGGTCTCCATTCGGGGTTTGTGGGCCCCTTCCCCAAATACATTCGGAAGTTGTATTTTTTAGAGTGGCCTTCTTTCTTGCAGAAAAATCATTTGCCAGAGCATACAGGCGAAAGAAGAAAAAAAATATTGGGAACCTCCAAAATTGTTATTTTAGAAAAACGAAATTATAATTTTTTGTTACCACGCTAGAAGGAAATAAATTGTAAATGTATGAATATGACTTACGACGTTTCATGGACGACTAACTAGATAGGACGTATATTAATATATTTTGTGAAAAAGATGTAGTATTTTGTTTATCGTTGTTCTCTGTGATGCACTGAATGTGAAAAATGTATTCCTACAGAGCCTTGTTCAGTTCGCAAACATATTGTTACGCATAGTATTATTGTTGTATTGTTGTAATGTCATGTACTTATTGTTAATGAACACTGTATGAAAATTCATGCGGCATATATCCTTAGAAGCACTTTGCTGGGGATATGTTGGATTTGTAAAAATGAAAAATTTGAATAAATCTCTTAGCTACGAATTTATACAGTGGTATATTTAATAAATCTGATAACCTCAGCTAAGGAAAATGATCTAATTCCGTAAACGTCCCAAAATGGTCCTGCCTACCACCATATTCGATTCTGAAGTTAGCTAAACCCTTTGGCAACGTACTTTCTTTCTGTATACTTTCTATCTTTTATTCAAATAATAATGTATTTTTGAACTTGGTGTTTATATTTGAACCAGCATGTCATCGGTTCCATGGTGTAATGGTTAGCACTCAGGACTCTGAATCCTGCGATCCGAGTTCAAATCTCGGTGGAACCTGAAATTTTGTTTTCTCGAAATGCATCAATTATATTTTGTTGAGATGGAAACTAAACAAAACTTGATTTCAATATCAATTTCGAAGGTTACCTCATATTGGATTATAGATATTAATAAATTCCCAATTACAATTTTCACTGGTCCCCCGCTCGACTATACTGATTACTACTTGCGCAACCTGTTGGCTACATTTGAACTGTGAGTCTGTAACCGCCGGCGGCGACCATGGCGAAATATATAAAAAAAACCGCACTGTGTTCAGGGGGTTTGTTCTTGTGTATATAACACAATGGATAGACTGGACGCAAAAAATGCTTGTCGTATTTGTTTATCTTTAACAGGAAAAATGATTCCACTCTTTAATAATGAAGTTGATGATACACCTCTACACGCTTTAATAATCGATCTGTGCTCCAATGTAAAGGTTAGTTGGTACCTACATAACTACCTAACCCTAATTTTGTTTTTTAGTTGTATGAGCTAGGGCATAATAATTGTGATTTTGTTTATTTTAGGTTAGTAAAGATGATGGATTACCTGGCCAAATTTGCGATCAATGCGCCAATCAGTTGGAGAAATGGTCGACTTTTAAATGTATGATCAAACAGTCGGACACTGTGCTTCGGAGAGCTTATGATAAAGAGGTCCGTTTACGTATACTTGATCGTATTATATGAGTAGTAAGTTACTTGAAATTAGGTAGGATGAGACTGTTACGTGTTCTTATATTTTCAGGTTGAATCTATTCAATGCACGAAAGAGGACCTCAGCTTATTACCAATAAACGAGGCTGGCGAAGTAGACATTCTTGTTTTGCAGCCTAGAATTGTAACTAATTCACCATTAAAAATGTAAGTTTTACCATTATAGAACGCTACCACGTCTGTAATGACCAGTGGCGTGCCGACAATGTACAAGGTGGCGAATGGGGGTGTGTGGGTGGGATGCCGTCCCCAAATGGGTATCCAGGAGCTTGCAGATGTAGGGAGGTTAGATATTAGCCAGAATCTATTGCACCAATGCAGCTCCTTGCAAGGGATAGCAATAGGGGGTAGCAAGAAGGATAGATTATAATGATGCTATTTCAGACAGACGTCATACTATGGATCACTAGCGTGTAAATGGCGATAGAAATTTAGCAAATTCAGTTGATTAATTCACTTGACACTGTTGAACCAAGTTCATCTTATCTCTACAAATTTCTGGTAACCAACCCTCTGTCTGTCTGGTCTTTTAGAATTTGGTAGCTTGGGGTACACCTCCAAAACATGTGGAGACACCAAAATTGGCACGTTAATAGTCCCAAAAGCTGTGAACAAGTGTTGGCTGAGACTTAGGCCAGCGTACCAGTGCCATTGCTTTAAAACTGAATCAGTATGCACCCTAACCAGCTCAACAAGCACAATTGGGAGGGATGTTTAATCATATGAAAACTGAAAACACTGGCAGATATAACAGAAGGTAACCTATCTGAAAATCGCATTTATATAGCAGTGCACGATTTCCTGCCTCCGCATATATTCTGCCATTATATACGGATTACAGGGTTAAGAAGAAGGGTCGAAGCTTAAATTCCGTCTCAGATGTATATAGATTTACTTCAAAATAAAAATGAAATTTAGTTCTATTGTGGGAGCTGCAAACCACCAAACCCTTCCACTCTTCGAGTCCCTTGCGGTCCATACTTATTTCTGTTTGGAAACCTGTAAGATTTGGTTTTGAGCATCTTATAGCACTCACAGCCCTCAATTTACACTAAAATTAAATCAATGATGAAATAGCACCAATCACGAAGTCCAAAACGATTTCCCAAACCAAAGGGATTCATCTGCGAAGTTCTTCAAGAGCAGCGCCGTATTTACTGGCAGGCAGAGTAGGCGATAAAGCCTGGGGCGCTAAGGCTTTAGAGGGAGCTAGGGCCGGCGCTTGTCAAGTGATTTTACATTTGAGAAATTTTCCTGCATTTAAAAAACCTTTTTAAAACCTATATGTGTACTGTATTTACAGGGGCAAAAGAAGGAGCCTACTCTCCCGCTATCACCTCCCCCACCCACCCGCACATGTGTGGTCACAGTTATGCTGAAAAAGAAAATCTTTCGCCTGCGACCATAGTTGGGGAAGATCGTTTTGAAATCGATCTTTTTAAAAGATCAAGATCGTCATAAAAAAAATATATTTTGCAAAGATCGAAGTTCATGATCTTTTTTTTTATGAATTCTAATTCAAGATCTTTTTATAAAAATATAACATTTGTGTAAAAGATCATTTTCATAAATTTTTTGTTACATAATGGTCCATGGTTGTCTGACAATGGACCATTGATCGAAGATTCATTGCCTCTGTTTCGGCTTGTCCCAAAATAAACGTTCAATTTGGAAGCAATGTTGTTGGCTAAAATTCCCTGCAAAACACAGAATTTAAGAAAAGTGCTTCTGAAAAACACCTGAATGGGAATGGAAAACAATCTTGATCTTTTAAAACAATCTATTTAAAAAGATCGTGGAAAAACCGTCTCGATCAAACTAAAAGATCATTGTATTAAAAGCGATCTTGATTAAAAAGGATCTTGATTGCACGATCTTGATCTTTTTAAAAGATCCTTCCCCAACTATGCCTGCGGCGCATAAACTTGGAAATATCTTATGGAAAATAAAATGTGTACGTTCTTGCCAACGACTAGATATTTTAGGTTAATTCGATCGTAAATTTAATGTACCTACGGGAAAGAATGCAACCAGTTTATGTAAATGAAGTTGGCTTGAGGCTGAAGAAAATAATATATTTTTTCCAAAATCATATTCTTTTCTTACAGCATTTATTCTGGCCACTATATGGCCCTATGTGAGCAAAAACGCGTAGATTTGCTCCAAAATAAAACTTCGATGAAATTTTTTCTTGGGGCTGTGCCCCAAACCCCCTAGCTGATGATAGTTCCATGGTAAAGAAAGCAAAGGTTATGATTATGAAGTATGGCCCTGGTACAGAGGGATGCTAGAACAAAACTGCCTACTGGCGCTTTTCATTAAGTATGGCCCTGCCTAGACACAAAATTCGATCATTTTCTCAAAAACACAATATTTACAAGTCTCTCCCCCCCCCCCCCCCCCCCCCGGTGACATTTGGCTGGGGGTGGGTGAGTATCTGTGAACCCTACTCGCGCCACTTGGCTGAAGGCCTCGGCACGCCACTGGTTACGACAGATTAAAAAAATCAGTGAGGATCAGGACGCTGCAGTGTAAAGATAAACCTTCTCACATATCACATTTTAATTTTAATTTATTTTACAGAGGTTGCATTGAGCAAAGCCCAAGATCAACAAGCAATAGAGTTCCTTGGAATAAAAGTCTTGGAAAGCCGGTTCAATGTGAGGTATGCCAGAAGGGTTTTACTGCAAACGGTGACTTAAAAAAACACATGCGAGTCCACTCCGAAGAGCGGCCCCACATTTGTGACAACTGCGGAAAAGCATTCAAGGCCCCTTCGGGCCTGAACAAGCACAAACGGAAGCATACCACTGGTAACCACCCTTTTTCTGATAGGTACCTAGTTGTGATCTAAGAGTTTTCCTGTTAAAAATATGCAGAAAGAACCATGCGCCAGCTCATAAACAGATTGCTTTACCAAGTACACCAACTCTAACACACCAACACCATTGAATTTGGAGTTAACACCAATGAGCCGGGCAAGCTTGTTTGTTGTGGCTCAACTTGATTGCGCCATGTAAAATCTTGTTAGGTAAGATTATTCGCAAAAAGCAATTGACAATTCTCCAGCCATGGTCCTCTTTAGGACCGGAAACCAATCATATCAGAGCAAGGTCGTTACCATCTCGAGCACTCTAGTGAACGTTTTATCTTCAAGGCTGATAGCATTAAAATTGCCATCACTTTGAACCTTTGAAGTGTTGAAATGCACAAATCAACATTATTTCTATTGTGGTGCAGCCTGGAAACCAACTTACAGGAGCTTGTTGACATGTTCCAAACTTGGCTAAAATTCAGCCTATCTAAATCCCCTGATATGCCAAGGATCAAGTTCTTCCAAGCACTGGTTTTTGCACCAGTTGTCTTCTTATTTTTCCTCATTCTTGCCAGGGCACAGATTAAAGTTATATCTGAAAGTTATAGATAGTTAGGTACTATAATTACAATTAGTTTGCAGATATATTACAGCTAGACTTACAATCCACAAGTTATCAGATGAAATTTAAAAAACCCCGTTAAATTATTCAAGTTATTTTTTCCCGTTTGTGATTGAGAACAGGAAAAAGTTATGAAATCCCAGTGTAACTGTCATTGTCGGTTATTCGGAGGTTTTGTGAGCCATGGTGCGATGATGGAAGTAATTTTTCGGTTGATGCTCTTCTGTGATCGGATTGCAGTCCTAAAGAGGACTTGGTGATTAACAAGTCCTTTTAAGGACTGCAATCTGATCACAAAAGAGCATCAACTGAAAAAGAACTACCATTACTTCATTGTTATTCTTACAGTATCCATTGTTCCACAGAGAAGAAAGTTCGCCCTCGAAAGACATACCAGTGTGATTTGTGCGAGAAGGATTTTATAGTAAGCGCGCAACTGAAAAACCATCAGCGAGTCCACTCCGGAGAGCGACCTTACACATGCGAGATCTGCCAGAAGGCATTCCAAACCCTTGGGAACCTGAGCCGGCACAAACAAACACACTCCGGTGAACGCCCGTTTTCATGCACATTGTGCACGAAGAGTTTTCCTCGTAAATCTACTTTGAAAGAACATGCGAGAGTTCACAATGGCGGTGGGGATAAAAACTTTTTGTGCCAAGTGTGTGGTAGAAATTTTCCACAAAAAGGAGCGTTAAGGGTTCATGAAATGACTCACACTGGAGAAAGACCACATGCATGCCATGTGTGTGGGGCTGGCTTCGTTCTAAAACAGACGTTGAAAGACCATTTAAATATACATTCCGGCGAGAAGCCGTATGTTTGCGAAGTTTGCGAAAAGCGGTTCACTCAAAGAAGCTCGCTCATAGAACATTTAAAAGTGCACATAAAGCCTGAACTGAATCTGTTTTCATGTTTGGTATGTTCCAAAGCATTTGCATATCGCCGTAAACTTGAAAGGCACAAAACCATTCACTTAGGAATGAATCAGTTTGATTGCGAAACTTGTGGGAAATGTTTCCCTGATCGATACCATTTAAAGAGACATATGAAAATACATGGTCTGTAAGAAAGTTGTGTTAATTTAAGAGTTGTGTTAATTTAAGAGATCTAGTTCCACAGATCCCCTATACTTCCTTGTCTGGATGCTGAAATTTAGCTTCAAACTCTTTCTTGGAAAAACCATTCCTAAACTACCTACCGTCCTATCATCTAGCATTCAGTTTCCTTGACCAGTGCCTGTCTAACATCTACTACCTGCTTGAAGCATAATCGGTACATTCATTGTACAAGAACAAGCCATTTATATTGTAGGTTTACAAGAGAACAGAGACACAAGCACGATAGGACCGCAGGAACAGCATTGTCCCCTACAAACTCCACAGGACCCTCCACTATTCAACGCCCCAAGATTATGTACAACCATTCCCTAGTGATATTAAATATTAAAGCCTTTTCTATCTGTTTGAAAATTATCATCGTGAAAACTCTGAATTTGTGTGCTTCTGCTACGAAGTACGAATCTTTCATCTAAGTTTTCACCAAATTCAGGGAACCTATTTTCCGTACAAAGACCCTAAAAGGCTCAATATATTTTCCTGCAATACAGAGCAATGTTCCTCCATGTCTTCCCATCTTAAAAATATATATATATATTGTTGGGCAGCGTGAAAAATATTGGTTTAATTTGAATGACTTGCCGACCTCTACTCTCAAGATGATCTCATGGGTGGTGGTTATACCATGCCTATTCTGCATTTTTGTGGAAATGCTGACTATCAGCATCGGCCTATGGCCTCGGTTGGTGCCTTCCTTTTAATATCGCCGAATCCAGTATTTCTCTGCTCCGGCAAACCACCTGATAATATCTAAAAATGGTAATTTTTTTCTATTTTATGCAAATTTTAAATGTATGAACAAATGAACCGTGTTATCCGAATCCGTAAACATAGGAGATTTCACATTCAACACTTCAAAAGTGTAGCAATACAAATACACTTGCACTGCATCCATCCTATTTAGGAAGTCGGTTAGTTATAATTATAAATCATTTAAATATTTCAAAGGTTAAGAGCTCAATGATTTATTTCGATGAGATGTATGCATATTACATTCTTTTCAGAGTTCGAACAATAATTTTCATTTTCATAAAAAGTAATAGATTACGAAATTCACCCGCTCATTCAACAGCTGTTCGTTCACGACCTATTCCCCATATTCCCCCTCGCCCTGCCGAAACAATTTTAGGGTTATTGCAGGTGCATGCTCCTGCTCTGATAGTGCGGCTGCGACTTGTAATGTCACTGGGCGCGTTTAAGTGATAGGTGTGGAAGTAATTGTGCACTGCTTTCTGTCTCTGAACAGGTAATAATCATTGCTATTGTTTCAATTTTGGTTAATGTTTGCAAATACCTGCCTATGTCTGTTCAAAATGTCAGAAGTAAAGGATTGAATAATTGACTAACGATTGTCGTTAATCAATGATCGAATCATTCATCAAAATATGTTTTTAAATCTGCAAAAATCTCTGAAGCTTCTACAGAAAGGTAGGTGTTAGTACTTACGATTATCTTTATTTTCAGTTAAATGATCCAAAATGGCATACCAAAACCATTTTCCACCCAGCTGGAGTCCACAACATCCAATGCCAAATATTCCGCTGCAAGTGCCTGGATGGGACCAGTATGCGGTAAATCCTATGGATACAAATCAACAAGACTTTATGAATCATCCTCGTAATATGCTTTTCGCAGCTCCGAGATTTCCCCCCCGTCCTTGTTTCAGACCGCCTACACCATATTCAATGGGTGGAGGACAGTTTCATGCTCCTATGCCTCATCGATTTCCTCCGCCAAGTCCTCATGAACTACAAAACCATCAAAGTTCCAACTACATGGGCTCTACATCTCATGCAGTATTTATACCGCCTTTTCCTCCCCCGCCCCCGCCCCCACCTTTGCCATCTTCACAACTACAAACAGAAGGTTCTTCTGTATTTGACTATGAGGTCTCATCAAAGACTGGCACAAGTTCTAAGCCACATTCAGGGAAGTATTCGTCGAGTAGCTCGTCACGAGACGAAAGATCGTCACATAGAATTGACGAGAGGGAAAGCACTAGAGACCGTAGGGACACCTTGTCCTCTAAACGAAGACGTTCCAGGAGTAGATCACGCTCACGTGCCCAGTCGCCTTCATACTATATAACTTCTTCAAGGAGCAGAGCAGCTTCTTATGCACCAACTAGAAGTCGAAATTCTCCTTGCCGCAGTAGTTCTCGAGAAAGAAGGAGGCCCAGAGATGAGTATGAGAGACATCGAGAAACCGGCTTGAGACATGCTGGTAAATCGAGAAGCGTTTATTCGAGTCGAGACAATCGACCAAGAGAAAGAAGTCCACTTGCCAGAAATAGTTCAGTATGTCCAAGATTGCCACCTGTTAAATATTCTAAACCTTCGGACTCGGCATGTGATTCTCTCGAGTCCTGTCGTGAAGGTCGTGAGAAAGAGCCTGCTGGAGAGAGGCAGGAGAGAATTCATAGAAGTACAAATTCCAAAGCACGTACTGATACGTTTGAAAGGCATTCAGACTCTGCAGGAACCAGAGAAAATAAGAAAAACTCCGAAAAAGATAGTGTTTTAGAAAAATACAGGAAACACTACTGTGCTAACAGCGATGACATGCAAATAAAGTTGGAAGAGCTCTCGTTGATGCAGCCAGAGGAGGTTATTGAACAAGAGAAAAAAGTCTGGACACGAACATCGCCTTCCGAACTCTACTACTCGCGAGACGAAGTAAACATGAAGATAATGCGTGCGACGCCTAAATTGCTAGAGCTTTGTTCCAAGTTTAAGAATAATCTTGTTGAGAGGGCTAATCAAATCCGAGAAGCAAGACCAAAGTTTGAGCTACCTCCGAGGAAGAACAGAAACAAGTTGGCCAAACACAAGTCGGAGGCTTGCTGCAGCTCGAGCTCTGACTCGAGTGGCGATTCCAGCTCCACAGATGAAGAAGACTGCACGATGAAGGAGCTGGAACGTAAGAGACTGCATCCTCATCGCTTGCACGGAGAGATGTGGTTTAACGAGAGTGGGGAAATGAACGACGGGCCACTTTGCCGATGCAGCGCTAAAGCAAGACGGTGCGGAATCCGGCATGGCATCTACGCCGGGGAACAGCACCTGCTCAAGTGTGACGTTAATTCCAACAACGGTGATCGGTTATATCACTATCGAATTACTATTTCTCCACCAACTAACTTTCTAACAAAAACTCCAACAATGATTCATCACGACGAACATGAATTTATATTTGAGGGCTTCTCTATGTTTTCACATTTCCCACTTGTGAAACTACCTACGTGCAAAGTAATTCGATTTAATATTGAATATACAATTTTGTACATTGAAGAGAAGCTACCGGATAATTTCACAATCCATGAGCTTGACTTGTTTCAAGACTACTTGTTCCGAGAAATTTTAGAGTTAGTCGATCTAGATTTTAAAGCTTATGGTGATTCATCTGGATGCTCTCAGTTCCACTTCATGCCACGGTTTGTCCGTGACCTTCCAGACAACGGGAAAGAGATTCTTTCCATGAACGAAGTCTTGAATTATTTACTGGACAATAGTCATGAGCTGATCAAAGAAGAGGAGCTCCATAGTCTGCTAAACATGGCCCAATACAAGTGGCAAAACTTTGCAGATGAAATCAAAGGAATGGTTGTAACATATCCTGGTATGAAGCCATGTTCTGTAAGAGTTGACCAGTTGGACCGTAATCAAGAAGACCCGAAGGCGACAGAAGACGTATGGCCTGAAATCGTTCACTTTGGTATCAGGCCGCCTCAGTTGAGCTATGCTGGCAATCCCGAATATCAAAAGGCGTGGAGAGAGTACGTGAAATTCCGTCATCTTGTTGCAAACATGTCGAAACCTTCATTTGAAGACAAACGGAAACTAGAAGCGAAAGAAAACAAACTTCAAGAGATGAGAACGCAGAGCAAAATGAAACGCGATGTTACGGTAGCAGTAAGCTGCAAGGGATTTCACCGAACTGGTATCATGTGCGATATGATTCAGCATGCCATGCTCATTCCCGTACTCGTTTGCCATCTCCGGTTTCATCGTTCATGCGACGTTTTAGAGAAGACGATTAACTACAAGTTTGAGAATCGGTTTCTGCTCCAGCTTGCACTCACCCATCCCTCTTACCGAGAAAACTTTGGAACAAATCCTGACCATGCTAGGAACTCTCTGACCAACTGTGGCATAAGACAGCCAGAGTACGGAGACCGAAGGATTCATTACATGAATACCAGGAAGCGAGGTGAGTTGTGCATGATTATTGATTAGTAATGGGATTTTTGATGTAGGAACTTTTAATGTAATCAAGTCGAGTCGTAAAGGAATGAATTGTCTCAAGTGTACCTATGTCATAGATTTCCAGTTTAATTAAAAGTTACATTAGATTTTTAATCACATGTTTAAAAGAATGCTGGGAGAAAAGTGTTCTAAAATCTTGGATGCTTTCACAGGAATCAACACGCTAATCAACATCATGTCCCGGTTTGGCAAGCGAACAGAAACAGAGTCTAACATCACTCACAATGAGCGGCTGGAGTTCTTGGGTGATGCTGTAGTTGAGTTCCTCACTTCCATTCACCTGTTCCACATGTTTCCTGACCTGGAAGAAGGCGGTTTGGCAACATACCGAGCTGCCATAGTCCAGAATCAACATCTAGCTGTTCTGGCCAAAGTGAGTTATCTGTGTTGGCCATTTATTTCCAGTTGCATTTTTTTGTAACCGAAAAGAACAGTAATTTTATTTAGTATCCATGAGAAAAGAATTTACGACCACTTAATACGACCAGTGCTTGTGCTATTAATTTTCTCCTTTAAAATATATCTTGATTGTAATTTTGTAAATGACAATGTGACACAACACTCCTGGTTCAAAAATTTCTTGCAATATATCTATCTATCTATTGCTGATTTTTAGATCTTTAGACTTTTAGACTTGAGCCAGATATATCATACGGCAATTGGTTAGATGTTGACACATCTAATGTGAGCCCGACTGATATCATTTTCAGAGACTGAATTTGGAAGAATACATGCTGTATGCTCACGGCTCCGATCTGTGTCACGATTTGGAGCTCCGGCACGCGATGGCCAACTGCTTTGAGGCTCTGATGGGCGCTCTGTTCCTCGACGGCTCCATTGACGTATGCGATCATAATTTATGCATCTGTTTTCTTCGCTTTGCTTGCTACTCTCATCAAATATTTTGCTATTGTATTTAACTTCATCAAACAGGAGGAATCAAATCTGGTCTTCAGTCATTGTGGAGTCATATCTGGTAGCATTTGATTACTAATAGTAATTAGCAAATGCATGACTAATTGATTAGCTATCCAAAGGCAAAATTTTATTGCCTTTATTATTTTATTATTTTGATATTTTATTTTCTGTGATTGTTCCACTCTTAAGGGAAACAATTTTCATTTTTTATTTTTATTTATATTATTTTTCATTATTTTTTAAAATTCTAGGTCGCCGACAAAGTGTTTGGCGAAACGTTGTACAAGGTGGAGCCGGAGCTTCTCGAGGTGTGGGTGGACTATCCTCCACACCCTCTCCAAGAGCAAGAGCCTCTGGGAGATCGCAAGTGGATTCCATCGTTCGAACTGCTACAAGTGCGTAGGACATGCAATGCAATGGTTTATATTTTGAAGCTGTGCTGAAATAACTAAATCGATTTTTAAATTTGTTCAGAAATTGACTAAATTTGAAGAGACCATCGGAGTGGAGTTCAAACACATCCGGCTACTAGCGAGGGCATTTACGGATCGAAGTATTGGCTACACAAATCTCACTCTGTAAGTTCACATTCTATTGACTTATTATTCTGAGCTACGTATCAATGAACTGTTATTCTTACATTCAAAAAATATTTTCAGGGGATCCAATCAACGACTTGAATTCTTGGGTGACACTGTTCTGCAACTGATTGCTTCTGAATACCTTTATAAATTTTTCCCAGAACATCATGAAGGCCATCTGTCGGTAAGTTCTTAATTATGCATTTTAATCTTTTTGCATTGTAATGGGATGAATGGATGATCAAGCAGTGTATAAACCTCTTTTCCAGCTGCTCCGAAGTTCGCTGGTGAACAACCGCACACAAGCCGTAGTCTGCGATGACCTAGGAATGACCACTTACGCTCTCTATTCGAATCCCAAAGCCGAGCTGAAGACCAAAGACAGAGCCGATCTGCTTGAAGCCTTTCTTGGTGCTTTGTACGTAGACAAAGACCTAGACTTTTGCCATGTCTTCTGCCACGTTTGCTTCTTCCCACGACTACAAGACTTCATCATGAACCAAGATTGGAATGATCCCAAGTCCAAACTTCAGCAATGCTGCCTTACCTTACGCACAATGGACGGAGGGGAACCCGATATTCCAATCTACAAGTAAGTGCATTAATGTAGTAATGGCATATGTTCATATCACTTGAAAATTAAGTCTGATAATGAGAGTTGTGCTTAGTTTTGCTTACATCACAGAATGGCACATATATACTGTTAACGATTGTGTCTATTCTTTCAGAGTAATCGAGTGCAAAGGTCCTACAAACACACGAGTGTACACAGTTGCTGTCTACTTCCGAGGTAAAAGACTGGCAGCGGCATCTGGTCACAGCATCCAGCAGGCGGAGATGAATGCTGCAAAAAAGGCGCTGGAACTATCACAGAGTAAGCCAAGACCTCAAATCAATATAGATTGTATTGGCTGCAGCATTTAGGGTTTCTTGCTTGTAATAGCCAGTGTTATTACGCTTTGTGCATGCTTTCCAGTCCGTGGGCAGGATCCGTCGGAGCCCGAAACGCTCCGAGTTGCCGAGAATGAGACGGATTTGCAATACGCACTGCGCTTTAGAGCACGAAGGGCTCTCCAGCCAACTAGCTCGAAAGCGCAGTGTATACTGGCATTACTGGCTATAAGTTGTAATGAATCCTCATGAGCAGTATAAGCTCTGGAAGTTTTCAATTTATTGACATTATCTCTCGTCGAAAAAGTTATCTTTGTTCCGCCTTTCTCATTCTATTCCCAATCATGATCTATATTCTGTTCATATTTTTCTCTGCTGCTTTCAAATAATATTTGCCATAGATAGCACCATGCAAGAAAAAAATACAAGTCAAACAAACAACATAATTTTGTCTGTTCTTGCACCAGGTCTGTTTCCGCAATTGGATCACCAGAAGCGAGTGATTGCAAAGAGCATGAAGAAGCAGAAGTGGCCGACACGCACCATTCTCCGCGGCCGGACTTCTAGACCTCCTGGCGAACGAGAGCGAAGACGATCGAACCTAGAGGAGTGCTAGTCACTGCACATTGACGCCTCACGGTAAATGTGGCCTTGATAATAATCTCTGACGTCATTTCAATTTTATGACTGTCTGGCTGGCAATGTTTCCAGTTTGCCAGATAGAAACTGCTGTTTGCCCATCAAGTACTTTGTTACCATTTAGAAAAATGTCATCCTTTACACCTTGTCTTGGCATATACTACCATAGTTACAACTTACAATACAAAGAAGTGTACATAGTTATCATAACAACTGCCTATAGTCCACCTGGGCTGCAACTTGGTGGATTGAAGTTGCTATTGGTTTTTTACCAAGTTCTTTTGTGGATCTGTTCCCACTGATACCAACAACTGTTTTATCCATGAGGAATGAGGATTATGGATAATTAAAACCAAATATGGTGTACTAGATAGTAATGTAGTCGCAGCAAAGACGTCGCAGCGACCACCGTTGCTTGGAATAACCGAGCAGTGGGTAATACTAATTGCACATATTATATTATGTGTTGGCAAGTTGGTTTTTTAAGGTTAATTTAATCAATGTTATTATTACGATTCCACCTTTTATGGACCACTATGATGTTAACGTTAGGTTTCTCAACAACCTAGAAAATAGGTGGTATTTATAGCAGTTTCCAAGAGTTACTCCATAAAAAGTAATTTTTTTGAAGCCTTATGCTCTTGTCTTTTATTACACAGATACAAATCACACCTGTACCAGATACTAACGTGGGTGAATAAAATTATACAGATTACAAAAATTCAGTCAACATAGGTAGTCACTTATTTAACGAGTCATAATACACAGTAGTATGTACTTTATCTAAAATTTCAGAGGGAACTTGGTAAGCAATCTGAAAGTTTTTACATTTGGACTTCATGTTGTTGCAAAAGAGTGATTTTAATGTTGCCATTTTAACAATTTGGAAACCTTCTTCTCCACCAAACGTGGATGGTTTCCACCAATGAGGACTTCCAATTGGGTTGGCCATTATTCCTTTTATTGCCCAAGGTCCTCCCATTGCAATCATTGATGGTGGAGTAACGGATCTGAAGTGTTTTTCACATACCAAACCTTGAAAGAGGGCGATGGGCTGGGATGAGGATGATGGGCAAATTATTTTAGGCGTTAGTAAATACTGTCGCTTTTCAAATAATTCAAATTCTTTTCTGAAGGTCATACCATATCTATTGATGCTTTATTTCCTTATGGCGGGTCTCCCACTTCCCTATTTCAAACTCCATGGTAGGCATGATGACTGATACCAAATTGGAATGCTGGTAAAACTAACCATCAATAAATAGATAAAACCACTGTGAAGGCTTACCGACATAGAACTCCACAGCATCAACATCGTGGTAAATATCTCGTAACACTTGCGCAATTTCCTTTTCCCCTGTTAGTTCTTCGAATGATCCATAAGGCTTCAGATCGAATCGCTTCCGATAGTTATTGAAAGACTGCAGACGAATGTTCCGACCGTCTTGGAGTGCTATCTTGGAGATGGGCTCCATGATTGGCCCAAAGTTACGAAATGTAAGCTGTAACAAAACGGAGGACTGAATACCTGAAGTAGAATTTCGGAACTAGAAATCAAATGAAATGAAATTTTATTTTATTTTTTATCTACTTATCTGTGTTTGAAATGGGAATATTATTTAATCTCCGTTGATCAAATTTATTGAAATTCAACATTGTGTTGAGTGGTAGCTAAATTTGCTGTTTGCTATTATAAAATAGTACACAGCAGTGGTAACAATAAAGATTTGATCAATATCACCCGATCATTAATCTGCCTAAAAGTATTTGCTTTGCAAGTTTGCATGTTGCTTCGCGAATGCAATTTGTGTTGCGTTGAATGAGCGTAGCGGTTTGTAATATGTAAAAGAGTGGAGGCAGAACGTCAAAAATAGGAGGACAATGTGTGAAATAAATACTTGGTTAGGGGGGAAGATCGCCTCCAGATAACAGTTTCAGTAAATCGCCTCCTATCGGCATGAGACACATCACTTGTAAGTTGTAAGACACATGTAGACCTACAGGCAGTACACATTTTTTCAAGCTAAGTCCAAAAAATTATTTTCAGGGTTGGCAAAATCGCACCATTAGAACGTTTTTTCTTGAAACAGACCAAATGTTGCCAAGTTCTCGCGGCCACACAGTTAAAGTTATCATTTCAATATTTCAGTATGTTGAAGACAAAATACGTAAATAGGGCGACCATGGCCCTTTTCCCCAATTTTTGCGCTTTCGTATACGAGGGCTCTACAAGGGTAAAAAATGAAGAGTTTTGGGGTGTGTTCTAGCATTCCAGGGGCAAATTTTAGAAGAAATTCATACTTATACTCATACTTCATACTGATACTCATTTTTATTCATACTTATTTACGTAATTTTGTCTACAACATACTGAAATATTGAAACGAAACGTTAACGTTGTGGCCTTGAGAACTTGGCAACTTTTGGTCTGAAAAGCCACTTTCTGGCAAACTGATCTGTCCCCTTCATGAAGAATCAAGGAAATTTTATTTTAAAGCTATTTTATTTGCTTTAAAATTGCTCAATTTTACTGAAAATGTTTAGAGATATTTAATATTTATAAACAGAGAACGGAAAGTCGTAAAAGCCTGAAAACCCTCAGAAATACTGGGTTTCATCAAGCTTTATAATTTTTGTAAAGTTTTGTTACAAAAAAATTTTGTTTTAAATATTTTTTACATTATATTTCTTTCTCTGTTTTGGCAATTTGTCTGTGGACAAAGTTCTTTCAACAACCACGACAGTTAAAATAGTATACAATTGCACAATATAACACGATAGTTTTAGCTTGAACATGTGAGATTATTCATATTGAGAACTTTCGGCTGTACAGCTTGGACATTTTTTTCGGATATTATGAAATAAAAATTTTGCTTTTTGAATATATAGTTTAAAAACAATCAGGTCTATTTTGCTGAAAAGAGGTCAAGGTCTAAGTAAGAACCTAGCAAAGAACCTGTGCAAAGTTGTTCAAAATCGTATCAGCCATTTGGCCAGTACACCGCGGACGAAAAGAACACACAGACAATGGACTTTTTTAGAGCTAGTGAAATTGGTGATTTAGCTTCGCTCACTACATGCATCAAACATTTGACTATACTGCATATTAATATGAACAATTTACCCTGCCGGCAATTGTATTGGTCATAGCTACAATCCAGTTATCCAGCCCATCTTCTAAAATTTCCTCGAAGCCGTTGTATAATAGGTCATATATCTTGTACGTGTTGTTTTGAACAACGATTTCGTCCGGCATTAGCTGATGCCAGTGGTACAGATGGTTGAACTCATGTCGAATGCGGTTTGAGTACTGAAAGTTGATGTGGTGCGTGAGCTCTGGCTGGTAGCTCAATCGAATCTTGTACTGAGCCAACTGCTGGACGTATTCGGACATAGTGACAGTCAGCATTTCACCTGGCATAATATAAGCACCACATGAATTAGTAACAGATAATGATTCTGCTCTGAAGAAAATAAATTCCTTGCACTAAACCACAATAAGCGCTTACATAGAAAATATCATATAGCAAAGGCTTCGTGAGAAAACCTCTTTTAACATGAAATTGAGAGAATTTGATCATTTTTGTAAAGTTAGATGTAGTTAGGTGCATTTTGTGTAGTTAGGCCCTATTAGCATTTATGTTCCATTTTAGCTATTTCTTGCAGTTGTTCCCTTTGTCCAGGAGATTGATTATCAACTATTTCAAATTGAGAATACCTAGGATAATAAGCCTGGCAGTTTGATAGATTCTCTCATCATCCCAACGTCGGTACTTCTTGCGTAGAATGGTGCAAACCCGATTATGTTCTCGGATCCAAATTGTGGCCAAAACGAATGTCAGGGGACTCCTAATAAAGACTGGTTGTCCAAAAAGCCAGGGTGTCGACTCTTCCACCCGTTTTTTCATCACTGGATCCTGAAAAATTTAAAGTTTTATGAATATATAAGTAGTTTTATATAGGTAGTTATATAGAAATATAAAAGTAGTTTTATTTTTACAATAATTTGATTTGTTCAATTTGAGAAGGTATTGCCCTCAAAAAAACGTTACCTAAGACCCAATTTGGATTGTTATATTTATATTATCTAGTAGCACACTTTAGAACTAAGGTTACCTTAGGTGTAAATGTTTTGGCTTCGGGGGCATCTTCCAAAATGGGAGGAAATTCTTCGCCGTTCATCCACCTAGTTTTCAGCTTTCCATCAATGAAGCTTCGCAAAGCATTCCGATTTGGTTCATCATCTCCATAGATTTGTGAAACATCTACCTAAATGCAATTGGCTTTAGAGCTAGAATAAATATGCAGAGGAATGCACAGAGCTAGGATTTTAAAATAATGACAAAGGTGAGAACCGAGAGCCAGACAAGAAACATAATTGCAATTTAGATGGGAAAACAAGTGGTGTATTGTGTTGGCATATCAATGAGTTGTGGTGCTGAAAACTGCTAAGCAATCGTAAACAAATATATAATAACAAAAATTAAGTTGTTCTCATTAATTTAAGCTTTTAAGTGAGGGGAATGTTCAAATACTTGCCACATTTACATAGACATGGGCTATCTGTGTAGTTAGATCTGTCCTAGTAATACTTCAAAGTTGTTATTTGAACTCACTCCCTCATCTCCATAAGTAAATCCATCGCCTCGTTGGTAATCAGTTTTGAAAAATTGGTGGATGAAATGCTGAGCATAGCCGACGAAAAGCAAGTTAGTGCCGTAGATATCCGGCTTAAATTGCTCTCTTCGGAACACATTTTCGACGATAATGTCGATAGGTGGAAGCTCCACTGGTCCTATGAACATAATATGTTATAGTAATACTAATTACTACTAGGGCTAGGAAATTATTTGTCATGTATTTTTTTGCTATCATCTAGACCATCTAAAGTCAAATATGAGCACAAATCACGTGTATTTGATGCTAAAAACACGAGAATTATTTGTCATATAAATGCAAATTTTGATAGATTCTGGTCCTATAGCCATATTTTGTATTTTTTTTAGGTCATACTGTCATGTTTCACATGAAAACTACTAAATCCAAAGCTACTAAATCCAAGCTTCGTGGAAAAAATATATATTTCCCATTTTAAATGTCTGACAGACCTTACAATTTATTCTCATTGACATTCGATAAAACATGAAACATATTTACCTACAAAAAAAGTTAAAACATCGATGTGGTCGAAGTTAAAGTCTTTTGAGGAAGAATTAGGAGATTTTGAGATAACAGGCAGTCGTCTATCTTCGAGAATTTGGAGATGAATTTGGTCACTTACAGCAATTCGCAAATAGGGATATTGCGGTTTAAAGGCACGTTTAGGTTCTCTAATGGCTTGGCTACCCTTACTTCTTGTAATACAGGGTTAAATGCACGGAAATTTTTATAAAACATTTTTCAGTCTTGTTTTGCTATTTTATGGTCGTATCCCTTTGTTTTTGAGGTCATATTATATGTCGTATTTATGGCTATTTAGGTCTTTAGCTTTCTAGCATTAGTAATAACTAATGAGTAAATTTGTTACCCAAGCTTCCCTTCACTCTTGACTAATCCTTAGTGGAGCTTTCCATTAACATGGCCATATTAGAAGTAGGTAGAGTAACAGATGGTACAGAAGTACCTAACAAGTAATAACATGGATGTATAATACTTATTTAAAAAATATGTGCTCAGAGAATCAGGAAATGCACTTGTTTCATCTTTGCAATGAGATTAAGGTATACAGACTTGGGAATTTTATCCACGCTTAAGTTTGTATTTTCGAACTTTTCAGATTAATTTCAAATTAGATAACATGCTTTGAAAATGTAACCTTTACCTTTTGTTCCCATGGCAGTTGGACAATTGCATGGTACTGGAGGTAAATCCCTTGCGTAATAAGAGCGGTTGTAGTAAACGTCGAGTGTGATGTACCCGTGATTTACGTTATATGTGTGAGGAGTGATTATCGCCTGACCCCGACCTTGTTGCCAAGGAAGAAAAATCACATTGAAATGAGAGCACTTTGTTACTAATGAATCGAGTAAACAAAATAAATATCAGTATTGAATATTGATATTGTTTAGGAACCAAAAAGTCGCACTTGAGTAGATGTATGTAGTAGCTTTTCTATGTAGGTATCCAAAAGTGTTGATTATGAACCACATGGGAGAAAATCCAGTCACAATGTTCAGCTTTGTTTCTGCACTTAGAGAATAAAAACTCTGTATGTATGTTCCCCACGTGGCTGTAAAGGATGAAGCATTTAATAAATGAAGCATTGCACACATCGATGATGATAGTTTATACCCAATGTATTATCACCTACCACGGTGACAATTTTTTCCAAAGTGTCCTGTCCCTGTGCAATCACACTCGTACTGTTCTAGATCTCCCAGTGGTACACATATCCCTCTGTTCTCGCAAGGGTATGAGCAACATGGGTTGATGGCTGCAACAAGAGGGTATGAACTGTACACAATTATTTGGGATATTTATTACTGACAGATTGAGTGACTCATTAGTTTAAATTTGTTATTGGTAGGTACACATCTGGTCACTGAAAATGATCTTGTCGAATTTTGGCTATTCCCCTCAGAGTCAGAAAGGTTAAAAATACCACAGGTAGATACATGGGTGAGCACATGGACAACATGCGACATGACGTAAATATTTACATATTATATGTTCTGGGGCTTTGGGGGTGTTCTGCACTGCATAATATTTCTTTGGAACTGTGACCTATTCATTGAGTCTGAAATAGTTGAAATAGTTATACTTGTTTCTTACCATAGGTTGTGGAGGGCAAGTTTAAAATGATTTTCCAAATAAATAGTGAAGTGATCATATGACGCATTCTTACACTTTTTTCAATTATTAGAATTGTGAACTATTAAAATAATTTTGTGTCTCAAATTTACTTTGCATGCTATTAGAAAGTTGTTATTTGTCATCTCATCACCAATGATTTAAAATATATGGTTTTTACAACTTAAATTTTTGTTGCAAATTGATCAAATGAACTGTCAAAACTTGGTATTGCGAAAATAGCGCAGAAAATTCTCTCACTGGCATCATGGATCTTGAATGAAACAAATGCATGGTCCTTGATGTCCAAATGGCCCCCATGCTGCATGTCATTGCTTTGCTGTCTGTGCCATCATTCTCATTCGTATAGCTGATGCACTTTGGCACCAAAATGTGGTGTTAAATATGTAGGTACTTGTTTTTTTTACTTCATATTACTACGATGATTTCTGAAAATGATTACATTTTTAAGCAAGATTGCTTAGTTGCTGGAACAAGTGATGAGCCCTCAGTATCTGAAAGAAATGCTTGTTCTCATGCAAGACAGCCAAACACGTCAACTTCACTGTCGTAAGTTACAATGACACAAACAGAAATATAACTTTTGTTGACAATTTTGGGAACAAGATTTTACAAAAACATGTTTGTTTTTTCCATAGATATGATCCATTTCATATTTTTGAGGTAGGTTACCCAAAAAACTAAGATGTGAAATGCCAAGTTCATGGTACCTATCTAACTTACTACTGACATTGTTCCTACATGTACTTACATTACCTACATTATGTTCTAATTCAAGGTAAATCCTCAGAAATGCCATATTGTGATTGTTACCGTTTTGGATGGATTGTATACACCATCAAGCTGGGTGCTGAACCTGTGTACGTATATTTCGGTACCTACTAGTTACTTTGAATGTACTACTTTTTATGATCGAATATGCTTCACCACAATCTTTGTGTTTCAGTGCAATCCCCAAGTCTGTCTGTTATTTTGGACATACCTAACACTCCCAATTCTCAAAAACGAACAAAGTGTGTAGCTTCCAATAACCCATTGTGGAATGAAACATTTACATTCCTGATAGACCCTGAATGTGAAAATATCCTGCGTAAGTAATAAGTATATATCTGATGTAACTGATCATGTGATGATTGCCACTGTTATATTATAGTGTATAGTCAGGTCAATTGGTACGTACTACCTATCTACAGAGCTTTGCTTCTGTTGCCATTTCACTATTATATGGTTGTTGGAGAAATTTGCAGGTCTTATTTCATTGGCATTGCACAGGGCCAGTAATCAACAATTGAAAGAAAAATTCGTAACATGCATTTCGACGTCAAACATCAATGTGGTCTCTTAAAAATGTAACTTTCTTGGTCTAGTGATAGATGTAGTAGAGACTCGTCTCTTACGCAGTGACGCACAAGTGGGAATGGCAGAGGTTGACTTGAATGAGCTGCCATTAGACATCGAAGCAGATGCAGAGTTTGAACTAAAAGAGGTAGAATTGTGTTGAGTCAATATCTTACAAGTAGGTATATATTATCAATTTTTTAACCAATTAAATATGTTAAATATTATTGATGATCTTTTCAGGGTTCTAAAATATGCTTCAAAATGACAAGAATAGAAGAGTAAGTCCCCAAGTTTAGTACTCAACATGTGAGTTTGTAAATTGCTAATGTTATAAAATTGATACTTTTAAAACTTATTGTGTGCAGCTCAAAACCAGACCTTCGGTTCAGTCTTGATTTGCCAAATGATGAAAAGGAGTTTCTCAAAAAGCGAAGAAAGCATGCATTTGAAGCTATGAAAAGGTTTTTGCCTGCTGAAGATGCACCTGAAAATGACAATGAGGTATGTTGCAAGCGTGCTTTATGGAAAAACTTTATGTTCAATTATTCAAACTGCTTAGAATTCTGACTTTTTGTAGGTTCCGACCATCGGAGTGCTCGGTTCGGGTGGGGGTTTTAGAGCCTTGATTGGTCTGAGCGGGGCGATGAAAGCACTAGCGGAATCGGGCGCTCTTGATTGCGTGACATACCTCGCAAGTCTATCTGGGGCATCGTGGTACATTTCCTGCTTGTATGCTCAGCCAGATTTCCCAGTGAAAGGCCCTGGAGATTTCCAGGAGAAACTGAAAGCAAAAATTTGCAAAAACAATTGGCTGAAACTGATCACTCCAACGAGGATGTACAGTTATATATCACCTGTGTTACATAAATCAAAAATTGGTCAGCCTGTGAGTTTAACTGATTTTTTTGGCCACCTTATAGGAGATACTATATTGACCGAGGTAAATATGTCACTGCGCTACATAAATTGACGTTTGAGCAGAGTCAGCTCAAGAATAAACTTCAAATTTAATTATCACAGCAATAACTTTCTTTCAGCTGAAGGATTATACCAAACTCTCTGATCAGGTAGGAAAGTTAGATCAGGGTCAGGCTCCTTTGCCCCTTTACACATGCATCAACGTAAAGAAGCAAGTCTCGGCTCGAGTTTTCCAGGTAAAGTTAATCTATCAAATATGATACTTGATATCCATCTTGTAAGTTCCAGGTGTTCTGATTTCACATTTTCTTTAGGATTGGTTGGAATTTAGTCCATATGAAATAGGCTTTGCCAAGTATGGATTCTTTATGAAGACACAACACTTTGGTTCAAAGTTCTTCATGGGAAAATTGATGATAGAATATGATGAACAGCCACTTCATTACCTTCAGGGACTTTGGGGCAGCGCGTTTAGTATACTTTTCAAACGACTCCTACAAGAAAAAGAGCTTCGTAAAACTGTTTCTGAACTCCCTCTTGGAAAATTGTCTGAAGAAGAACTACTGAGTGACGAGGAAAGCATCCTTAGTATGTAAAATGTATGATTAACCTTGCCCTTACTATCTGCAACTCCATAATTTCCTCCGGTACATGTTATTTTATTTTATTTTAAAGGTAGCTACTTCCCTGACGATAATTTAGCAGACAATATGC
Source organism: Nemoura dubitans (assembly GCA_921293005.1). NCBI lineage: Eukaryota > Metazoa > Arthropoda > Insecta > Plecoptera > Nemouridae > Nemoura > Nemoura dubitans. Next base: position 59,893,933 of record OV121073.1, read on the forward strand.
ACAGCGACCCCTGCACATCAAGCGATGATGAATGTTACGATACAAGTTTGAAACTGACGAATAAGGACAGTGCTGGTTCAATACATGGCTCTTGTCGTTCATCAGAAAGAAATGTCGTGCTAAGGATCAAGCCTGTAAGAACCAACTTACTACATTCCAATTACTAAATTTCAATTTTGCATCAAAAGTGGATTGTACCAAATTATACTATTTAAGATAAATAAAAAATGTGCCTATTGTGTTTTGTCACTATGCCAATACACTTTCTAGCAGTTCCCTAATTTCACAGAGTGTCACATCAACAGAGATAAAGTCGAAAGACAAGGCAAAGAACGTTCAAATGCACCGATCAAAAACATGGACAGCGTTACCGACCCCTAACGTCCAGCGCCATGTGTTGACGTATGTACTGCCCGACTATTTGTATTACTAGGTATAACTATTACTAGATAAATATTATACTTTCTCCGATCCTATGAAATAGAACCAAAAAAAGTGATTGAATTTTACATTAAACTAGTACAATCCCACAGGAAAAAGAAGTCCATATCAAAAGATAAAATTGGGAAGTCTTTCTGGGAGAAAACTTTGGACAATCTAATCAAGAGCAACATAATGAACACCAGAGTTGGTCGCGCAGGTCTGATTTTCAATCCGATGAGAGGGCTGAAATTCACGCACATGTATTCGGCTTCTCCATTAAACCCTACTACACCTGAAGATGGTAACTTAATAATTACATAATTTTTTTATAGACTGCATGGGGTTGAAGGAAATGAAAACATACCGAATTAATGCATTGGTTTCAGAACTTGCAGTGTAAAAAATATAAAATTATCAATTTATATATCCTCAAGTTCAGTTTATTTTTAGTGCCATAGTGCAAACTATGAGTAGGTACCAGCTTCACCACCACCTCACATGCATATGATTGATTTTGCAGTAGCAGACTTCAAAGGATATCTAGAGCCAACTGAGATCCAGGCAAAGAAGCTGTTTCTCGTCGATGCCGGGCTGACTTTCAACTTGCCGTTCCCGCTGTTGATGCGGCCGCAGCGAGGAGTGGAAATTTACCTCACTTTCGACTTTAGCTTCCGTCCATCCGATACGTCTTCTCCATTCAGAGTAAGTTTCCTACCCGCTACCATTTGGTTTGACTAATGCCTGGTTTTACCAAGTTTCTAAACTCCTAGTTGATTTCCAAAGTAGGAGTTAAATACAACTGAATTTGCTGCGTGTGAATGCCTGATTTCAGTTATAACTCCTAGTTGGGATTTAGGGTGGCCCCTTGGCTTTCGAGTATCAGAAAATATTTTCTTCAGAAAATTTAATAGTGACAGCCCGCAAACAAAATAGGTAACCCTAGGCATTCAAATAAAGAATGAGGTGGTATGAGTCCCGACAGAATAACTGTCATTAAACATTTTTAAAAGCTTTGAAGGTTTTCTAAATTTCCAGCAAGCCTAGTCATAACACAAAAATCAAAATTGATTATTACATTATTTGAAAGCGTGATAAATTTACCTATTTGGTTTTGGCTGTCACAAATAGTTTGTCTGGGAAAAAAATATATTTTGTAGATATTTGTAGACACAAGGGTTCCCCCCACCTTAATTATTGCTTGGCTATAAAAGCGTTTTGTAAGTCATAGAATATTTATTTTATGGCCGCAGCTAAACAGTGATTTGTGCAAGGCGCTGTTCATGAAAAATTTGAAGCCATTTAAAAAACAATACATAAATTATCTATGGAGCCATGTATCATCTATTGATATGATTAGTAAAACTAGAGAATTATTGTACTATTACTTATTGTATACTATAACTTGGCATGCAAATTCCAGCTCAGAGATTTTCCCTTTTGAATAGGGCATCTTCTTTTCAGGAGCTGCTGCTTGTTGAAAAGTGGGCCAAACTGAATGAAGTGTCATTCCCACCCATCAAAGAACAAGTAGATACGTTTGAAAACGAACCCCTCCGCGAGTGTTATTTATTTGAGAATCAGAAAGATCCATACTGTCCAATTTTACTACATTTTATTTTGTTGAATAAGAAATTCAAGACGTTTAAATCGCCGGGAGTTCAGAGAACCACACAAGAAGAAATTGAAGCTGCAAATTTTGCAGTGTTCAGTGATCCCAAAAGTTCGTTCTCAGTTTTTAACTTTGCATACACACAAGCTCAATATGATCAGCTAATTGACTTAATGGAATTTAATACATTGGAGAGTATGCCTTTGATAAAAGAACAGATAGCAAAAGCAGTCCATCGAAAACGAAATCTCAATCCAAAGTCCTTAATCAGATTAAATTAAGTAATAATTTAAAGCACCTAAGAGATTACAACTAAATAGACAGAAATTAAATACACTCATAATAATAGAAACAATATTAATTATTATACTTCTTTGTCTTTATTAAATGTGTCCACAACATGTTTAAATGGATACAAGAAAATTGTGTTTTTACTTTGGACAATTATTAATCTTGCTCGTGCCTGTTTTTCTTTGAGTGCCAGCTTCGACTTTCCTCCCACTCTTTTCTGTACATCATATAGATTTGCATAGTAGCACGAGCGTCAATGACTGAATCATGCTCTCCTTCTTGAATCTTAATGCCCAATATTAACGCAGCAAGTTTTTTCAAACCAGGCGTACCTCCACCACAAATCTGACGGAACTTCTGAAACTTTGCTGTGTCTCTAATATTCTTTCTAGGATGGGGAAGGTGTAGCACTTTTAAGTCGTTGCGAATGGCATGTCCCACAAGGATACGTCCTTTCAGAATTTCACCCACTTCTTTGTTCACTACTTCAAAACTTTCTCCATTCGCCAAATCTTCCGGTCGAACTCCACTGACAAAAGTTCTGTAGTCCACGACTTCTTCTTTCGGGCTTACAAATTTGTCATAGATGCAGTCCCCATACTTATTCACGAGAGAAACTCTAGCTAGCATATTCTCTCTCCCATCATTTACACCCACCATCTCACAATCAAGAGCTACTTGTTTTGTAAGCTTAGCCCCATTCTTCGAGTTTTCAGGTGTCACTAACGGTTTCTTGGAATCGGAAGATGTGGATGGTGTAATATCTTCTTTTATGTTAGTTTCCGGAGGCTGTTGAATGGCGATATTGTTGGCAGGATCTAGCTCTGCTTTGCGTTTTTTACGAGCTAGAGCCTTTTGAAAACCTGTTTCCTTAACATCCTCTACTACCGACTTTGAAACGATTTTATTTTTCTTATTCCCAGCAATAAAACTCTGCCAGTTACAAGATGTAGCTGTTTTTTTATGTGTGATCTTTGCAATTAACCTTCGTTCTTTCTCATCCTTGTTTAAAAGTTTCTTTTCCTTTCTCGGTGCCCGTCGCTTTGCAGATTTTTTACTAATTTTACCATTTTTAATTATATCTTCTGACATTATAACTTCAGATAATTACAAATCAATTGAAAGTAATCCCAAAAATTTGACATGTGGTAGGTAATTATGTGAGGTTAATGGTTGTGTGGTCGGTTTGCTTGTTCAGTTGTTGCACTTGTTTTGCGGTATGCAAGGCTGTGAAATTCGTTCGTAGAAAAGGCGGCGAATATATGTTTTTGAAATGCCAAGGTAGTGGCATTTTATTTTGTAGTACTGCATATTTTGATGCTGCTATATAGATTTAAAAAAACACTTAAAGTGTTTAACTTTAAACTCTGACAAAAATTATATTCAGTTCTAAAATAAATTTTACTATGGCTGAGATAAGAAGTGTAGAAGATGGTCAAAATTCCGAGGAAGATCTTCATGGAATTGGGGACTTCTGTGAAAAATCTGATGAATCGAAGCCAGTGGTCACTACATATTATACAACATGTACTCCTGAAAAACTGAGCGGCTTGGAGAAAGATATTTGGGATGTCAAAAAATTAAAACCACATATTATACCTGGTATGTATGACTTTTAAAATTCAACAACATTAGCAATAATGTGCCCCATATTTTCTGATTTTTAAATCACATGCACAGAAATGTTGTTGATTTACTGCTGTAAGTCGGCAGTTACTGGTTATTATTATCTTTTCAGTGCAAAATTCGGAATTATCTGGTGCAGTTTGCCGAATGTTGGATCTACGTCAAAAACGCCATGAATTATCAAATTCAAATATGTGGAAAGATATTGGCATAGTAAATGAAATTACAGATAAATGTTTTACAAAAATATCAGATCATTTTAAGAAGCTGCTAGAGAGTTTCAAAATTGCTTTAACAAGAATGGAAAAAGCAATTCTTGACCAGGAGGTGACAAATTATGATACCTACCCAATAAGAATTATGTAGTAACAATCTACAGAGTACCAACAGATTTAGTATTTTGTTCAATTCAGTTCACCCATGCACCTATAAGATCTGTTTATCTTTTTCTTTTTATAGAATGTTATTCCCTACAGAAAGCAGGACTTAATACGGTCAATGAATGATGCCAAAAAGCTCTTTGCTTATAGAAGAAATATAATAGACCTGTATTGCCAGAGAGTAATGGAGGTTGAAAAGACTCGTTCGGATAAAATAAAAATAGTGCTCCGTTTTTACATGAACAGTTTTAATAAAATATCACACCATATGCCACGAGATATCCAGAGTTTCTTCGAGCATCAAATTTTGGTGGGCACTTTTAGTACTTTTTTGTATTTACCAGTTAAAATTATAGTGGTAGGTATTTGTTTGCCAATGTCTTCAATCAGTGCAGTCCCAGGACATTAAAAATATTACATAACTTTTAAATTGAGTTTCAAGTATTTCTCAATTGATAATTTCACAGCGGTTTAACGAGTCAATGATGGAGAATGTACGCTGCTACGGAGAAATACATTTGCAACTCTTGATGTCTGGGGATTGCCAGTTCCTAAAACTAAAGCGTAAAATTGAATATTTGGAAGATCAATGGGAATGTAACCAAATAAAACAGAAAAGAAAGATATCAGAATTTGCCGAGTAAGAATGGATTCATTTAATAACTTTAAAAAGTGTATATATATTTTTTTTGTAACAAATTCAAGCCTCACAATATTTCACAGAGATTAATATTGTGTGTTTTTTCGTAGAGGGAGGCGTAGATGCTCCAGTGCAATTGCGACTCTGAACGTGGACGACTCGGATGACATCCGTTGCCTTCTGCAAGGGAATTCGTGGTCCCAGTTGCTGTTCCAAGGAATCGTGTGCCGGTGGGCCGGAGAACCGGACATACCTCACGTCACATACAGCGTCAATGAGTGGCCCGAGCAGCTCCTCCGCATACTCATGCACTTAGGTAGGTACCTATGTTCGTTTACACATAATCATTTATATATAATCGTCTTTATTTGTTTGGCCACACTGATAAAGCCATGCCAAATTATAGAATTCTCGGTATCTAACAACATTAAGCTCTAAATATGTATCTTACCTGAATAAGAAGTCTCGGTAGATCACTGAAAGTTGACGCAATCAATAGCTGCTGGAAAAGTCCGGCCATATTCCATTAGTATTGCAACCTCCTTATCCAAGGCCTCTACATGGTTTTGCTCCAGTAGGTAATTTATGCGTAAACTCACGTAAACCCCGTTTATTTACCTGTTTTCCTTGCATAAAACTCCGTTTACTCACCTTTTAATCGAATCATCACCTTCCTAACCAGATGCAATGATCATTTCAAGGATCGAGCTCCATTTCCATCCAAGAGTAAGGGTAATTGGAACATAGAATGTTACGTTATGTCAAAGGCTGGCAGCAATATTTGAGAATTACGCGAATTCATTGACGAGCTCATAGCAACATTTGTATAGTATTTATTTACTACTGTGGCAGTCTCAAGCCGAAACCCTTTGAGTGGCAGCGCCGACAAAACAGACCGAGAATGACAGTGAAGAATTTCGCAAGTCGAGTAAAAGCTAAACTGCCCGTAATTTTTGCACCTGTTTTTCTTGGGACTAAATAAGCTTCTTGATATTAACATTAATCGCGCCTCATTGGACACTAAACTCAAAAATATTTCCATCCTCAGTGTGAGATTTCATACATAAAAAGCGTAATTGACCTATTACAAAAAAAATATATGCCCCCCCCCCCCCCCCACTTCAACTTCGTGGGTTTGGGAGGGTTCACGCACCTTTTATGATACAAATTAACCACTGTTTTTTTCAATTGGCTGCAACAGCAAATTAGTTGTTAGAAGATCTAGAATTGGCAGATTTCAATCCTAGTGGAATAAGGCCTTTGCATTTCTGAACAAATTAATTTCCACATATTACTTTACAAACGTCACGTGTGCAGATTGCACCCAGATATGTTCCTTGAAGGCGTCAAAACTCTCAGTGATGGAGTTACGGATCTTTATTGATATGGACAGAGAGAAAATATTGTAATATACACACCAACAGGGAACTAATGAATGAACATTCCAATTTCAGATTTGTGTACACAGAAAATAATTTCTCTCACTAAAAATGCACTAGTGAATCTCCTCAGGGGTCTGAAACTAGACTTTGAAAGCCTAAAGTATTCAATGCTGGGGGAAGATTTCTATAAGTGCACCAACATACATGATGTGCATTTGATATCTGGTGCAATAATTGCTAAACTCAAGGCAAAAACATTGTTTGAACCCACAAAATACATGGATGTAATACATTATTTTTTTCTGCTTCAGGCTGGATGATTCTGACTTAAATCCATATTGTTAGTACCTAATTAAGTTTTGTAACCATATGGTTACATTCTGGGAGAATGTTCTTCCTGATTCAATCATTTACTCTTACAGGAAGCCTATGATGTTCAAAGTTTGATTCTTTTGATGGAACAAAACAACGAAATAACAAGAGATTTCTTGACAAGTGCCGTAAAACTCTGGGATTCTCATTTCCGCCGCATGAATAAATGCTCCAGGCTCGTTGCCTGTGGCGTCAATAGACTCAACGAAGACAGGAAGGAAACAGATGGCTTGGAAATATTGTTTACCACAGAACTGGATCGTTTAAGACAAGAATCGGAAATTGATAAGCTGGACGTCGCCTTGAAGAGCGTCCACCAAAGTTTGGACAAAATTCGGGACTAGTGAGTGTTTTGCATTAATTTTGTTTCAAGTCAACGTTGATAAACACTAGGGCTTCGCGAACGCAATTTGTGTTGCGTTGAAGATGAGCGTAGGTAGCGATTTGTATACAGCGGATAAAAAGGTGGAGGCCGAAGGCCTATGAAAACCATTGAGCACCAAGCCCGACCATTGCCCTCTCGAAAACTCTGATCACTCCAAAATTTAGACAATTATGACCAAAGATACTATATAATAACCTTCGGTTATGACCTTGCTTTGTTTCTCTCTAAGCTTGTCAGATAGCCAAAATGTGCTAATTTTGAGCTAATTGAGTAATTTGAACATATTATATACATAGATGTGAATTATGCCCATGGATTCTTTATATAAGGGATAGGTATATATCTAATGCGAATTTACTTCAATTACTTCCATAAATTAGAATTACTTATTTCTGATATATCTGTCAAATCATTGCCTTGGATAAACTTCAAGTCAACAAAGCTTGGTCACCAAGGTGACGAAGGAAATTGATTCAGGCATCAAAAAGTACCGAAAATCACGAAAAAACACAACAAAAATGCTATTAAACACCAATTGGAAAGACCTACCAACCTAAGATTTACAGGAATGATAAATATTTAGAAGGTCAACATGTTTAGAAAATTTGGTGAAGTTATGTTAAGAACTTTTAAATTGACAGAGATTCAAAATTTTGAAAAAATCGCAAAATTTCGTAAAAATTGATTTCTTAAAAATATTCTGAACCGATCTTTTCCAAAAACGCAGGGGGTCTAAGTTGAGAACAAAGGTAGGTACTCAGTAATTTTCATTCAAATCGGTTCAGGCGTTTGGTCTGTAGAGCGCGCACAAACACAAAAAAAAAAAAAAAACATACACAAGTGACTTTTTTTGGGGGTAGTGAAATTGAAGATTTCGCTCCACTCGCTACGCTCATCAATAATTTCACTTGCGAACAGAGAAGTTGAGAAGTTTCTGGGAAAGTTTATCTACATTTAGCCACCACATTTACATCCCTGTTTTCTGTGCTCACATTTTAAAGAGTGTAGTAATTTTTGCTTTCATATGTTATATCTGAAAGTAGTATAGTCACTCGTACTTAATTAAGTTATCTTGCCTCTTTTTTTTAAACCTTACCTACTCAAAACTTAACATGCTGTAATGCTCCAATCTCAATGTACCTAACTCATCACATGTTTAGCTATGAAGAAACATGCAATGCAGAAAAGGAAATCCTCAGAAATTACCCGCAGTTGCTGGAGATGGAACTAGCCGTGTTCAAAGCTGAAATTCAACAGTTTTCTGCTAATCACCCCAAGGTTGAAGTCTCTGTTGACATCCATGATAGCCAGGAGGAGAATCTCACTGTTATATCTGACTCGAGGAAAGGAGACTTGGTTCCGCAACAAATAAGAATGTGTATCTTTCAGCTAGAAGCCATTGAAAATTGGAAACTGGGGTAAGTAAGACTATTCTTTTATGATTTTCTCAAAATCCCATGTTTTAATTTTTAAACATGACAGTTAGTGGTAGAACTGTTCTATTACTAGTCTCCCTTATTTTGTGAATTTCAGTATATTTATTTTACTTTCTTTCGTAAGATTGTTTGAGTGTATGGAACATTACACCTCCACATGCACGGAGGACTTCGTCATAGACAGCGAAAACTGGATAACAGAGATGGTCAAATTATCCGAACATCGTATGGAGATAAAGAAGACATTTCTTGCTCCTCGTTATGAAAGGGTCCTCTTAGAAGTGCACAATGTTCGTCTGTTAGAATTGCAACAACATCGTGCGAGCCTAGAAGCTCACCAATTGGTACGATATTATAATGGTTGCGAATGTTTACTTTGCTTTGAAATGCATGTTCAATTGCAGTGTCATTTGGAAAGGTATTCGGTTGGTGGTTCACTTGGTCTGGTGGTACTCATCAATACGAGCATATAGACACAAGGAACTGGGTGCTTCTGCTTCTATTGAAATTTTGTTGAACTTGCAGGCACTAGAAGACTACATAACAGAAATTACAGATGAGATGAGTAAATTTGCTATTGATCAAATCAGGAGTACAGAAGATTTAGTGATACAGCTAGAGGATATGATTTCTGAGAGATACTTGAATGCTTTGGTATCAAATCAAGTCTCATATCTTGTGAGAAAGGTAAATTTATCCAATTTTTTTTCCTATACAGTACATTTATACCTAACATGACTACTTGGTTTGGATTAGCGACTAACCCGAACTGCACATTTAAATATCACACAGATGGACATGGACATTGGAAAATTTGTATATAGAATAAATGGAGGTATCCTTGAAATGGAAGAAGATTGCTCCAGCAAAGTCAAGTGGCTAAAACAGTCAACACTGATCTTTTTGAAGTCAGTCAAGTAAGTTTTCCCCAACAACTTCTTAAAATTTGACCAATTCAAGCAATGCGATCACAAAATTTCAACTACGTGATATTCAACCATTATAATTAGGTACTATAATTCAACCATGTGATTCAACCATTATTATAATATGCGATTCAACCATAATCCAACCATGTGATACCACGACTAGAACCACCAGAATTGGTAGGTATATCATTTGTACGGAGCAAGGTACTTTATTTCAGTAGTTGATTTCATTGTTGTTTATTGTACTTGGCTAGGATGTTCTCAGAAGGGGGAAACTTCAGTGCTGCTGAAGTCAAAGTATTGGTTCCTGAGCTGATGAAGGTGGACAAATTCTTGAATACGCAAGGCGGAATGACTGAGAGCAAGATCGCAGTGGAAGGGGCAGCGCTCCTTGCAAAAGTGCGAGACATGCTAGAGGCACCCCGACGCAAGTGAGTTCCTTGCTCAACAGTCTTATTAATTTTATTCTATAGGTATAACCATGGACAATAAGGAGAGCTGACTAAAGCTATATACTTGGAATTGTATATCTCCAAATGACTTGATCTTTGACATTTAATTTACAGATTGAAAAATTTGTTTGATGACTTAACATTAATCGAAAGAACATCTATTAAAATAAATTGGCTTAAGAAAAAAATGGAGACAGAAGTTTTGTTTATGAAAAAGGGTCATGAAATTTTGAAAAAAAAGAAGGATGAAATCGAAACAACTTGGACAGATACACTCGATCCGATAGTAACTGAGAAATGGAATAAACTTGTGGATGCATTACAGCAAAGAAGATCGTATCTTTTAAAATCTGCAGGATCGCAAGGTGAACATATTTTACAATGGCTTGGTGCTGATTGGGGACTTACATGCAGTTTCATCGATCAGCCAAACTCATTTGCCTGTAGTTCTAAAAATTTCAGCATGTAGCCATGTGCCACCTTGTTACCTAGAGGCTTTTCATTGTACTAATCTCCCAGCATTACGCAAATTTATAGCCAAATTAACGACCGTGTCACTTGGCCAAAAATCGACCACTCCTAGCTCCTCGGATTATCGATACTTTCTCGGCTGGGACAAACCAATGGACAGTGACACCTTTCTTGATTGTGCCCGCCTCAGTCTTTGGGACGTGTTCGGAGAGATACAAAATTTAGCTAACGTGAGAGAAATAACATATAATAACATTTTTACGAGTTTCCGATACGCTTATAAATTTCACTTTTCCTGGTCAGAAATGCTAGGTGATAATAAATTGTTCAACTAAATATTTTTCAGAACTACTACTCTTCCAAGTCAGAGAAGAACATTGTGAAAACAGATATTATTCCTCTGAACTTAAGAAATTTCATGGAGGAACTTTTGGAGAAATGCAAGTTTTATCTAATTCAATGCGAAGAGGCCTGGATTGACCAGCTACAAGGTAAGAATCCAAGGTTTCTATATTATATTATAGTATCTTTGGCAAGAATGGTTTAGGTGATATTCTGTAAAATTTCTCTCATACGAAGCTAGAGCCATTTGTGTTGCAGCTATGCAATAAAATATAGGAGCATCATTTCTAATAATTATTAGAAATACCTACTGTAACTGTGCAACTCTTTTATGTTTTAGTTTGTTTTGAGCAGGTACCTCTATATATAGACATCTATACTACAGGTGTATAATTAATTTGTGTTCATACATATTATTCTTTTTCAGAATATCTTATCTTGGTAACAAAAACACGAGAAATGGCAAATACATTTATGAAACTTTTCAGTGAAGGGTTTGGTAGCAACCAAGTTAGCAAATTACAAGACATTCGATCAAAATTTTTGTCAAACTTTGCGATCAAATCACAGGACCAAGCCAGTCAGCTTGCAGAAATGGACCGAAGTTTAATGCCACTCTTTGGTTACCCTGGGAATCGAAAAATGCTGGCTGACCTGAACGCTCATGTGATGAAACGTTTTGAAAATCTAGCCTCTTCGACTTTGGAGGACTTCTTTGCCCACAGAGTAAGCAAGAAATATATATTTTTTTTAGTAAATATATTTACTAAGCAGTACTTATAAGTTGAAGAAACATTTGTAGCAAGAGGTTTCTCTGTGAAGTCAGCAGAAAGTGGAAAAAAAAGTATTCCTTCTCTTCATATCAATTCAACATATTTGTATTCTGTAATTTGAACTGGTCATCTTTCTAGGAGAATCTAAAAGAGACCCAGTCCACTTACCAGCAAAGTCTCAACAATGCTTTAGCTGCAATTTCTGAACTCTGTGAGAAAATTTTTGATCAGAGTTTGTCAGATAAGGTGGCTTTGCAGTTGGAAGAGATTTGTGAAGATTCAGTAAAGATAATCGAGATGGATCACAGTCAAGAAAACCGACCGTTATCGTCCGTTAGCAAGAAAACCGAAGAAAGCACAAGCTCATTTGGTAAGTTCTATTTCCCGTAGAGAGAACAGCTACCAACTGAAGATAGGTTCCCACAACTGCGTTTTTCCGTCGGTGCGAAAGGTTTATATTGCTTGACCAATAACGGTCGGATATTCTTGCCGCGTCTTGCCGCTACGCTAGAATTAATTTGAGTTAGCCACTATTTGAGGATCCCATATCATAGAGTACCACACGTCAGAGTCCGCCAGGCTGTGGTAAGGCTAACACGACTGTACTTGCCGCTGTGTTCCGTCCCGTCAAAGTAGACCCATCTCCGACTTGGGCGGTGCAGCTGTACGCTTCTTGACGCTACACAACGCGTGCGTGGGAACCTAGCTTAAGCGACCATCCCAGAGCTGTTGCTAAGCTATAGCTGGAAATCTTCATTAAGGGGACAGATCAGTTCGCCAGAATGTGCTTTTCAGACCAAACGTTGCCGAGTTCTCAAGGTCACATCGTTGAAGTTATCATTTCAATGTTTCAGTATGTTGTAGACAAAAGACGTAAGTAAGGGCGATCATGGCCCTTTTTTCGAAAATTTTCCCCTGGAATGCTAGAACATACCCCAAAACTCTTCATTTTTCACCCTTTTTGGAGCCATTGTATACAAAAGTGCAAAGAAAAATTGGGGAAAAGAGCCATGAGCACCCTAAATACCTTGGTCTTATGTTTCAAGACGACTTGAAATGGGACAGCCACATCACCAACACCGTGTCAAATGCAAAAAAGAGACTCCACTTCGTGATGCGTAATCTCAAGGTCAGCCCACCGAAAATCAAAGAACACGCAAATCGGTGTCTTATTTGTCCATTACTGGAGTACTGCAGTGGAGTATGGGACCCGCATTCTCACAAACTGATTGCAGCAATCTACAGCAACCTACATTTCACCACCCATCAAATCCTCACCCTCACTTGCACCATCATCCAAACAGCTAGCACCCTAGTCCGATCCCACCCCCACCTCTTCCCAATCAATTCCTCAGTCCACACCCATGAAACCAGAAACAGAAAAGAAATTCGCTCAATACCTCACCACACCACCCTTTACACACACAGCCCCCTCTACTTATGTACCAAAATATTCAACCACCTAGCCTCCCACATCAAGGACTCCCCCAAACGCTGCACCTTCGACTCCCTCCTGCGAAGCTTCCTTATCCAAAACCCCTTTTACAACCTTCAGGAATACCTCACCTCTCCGACACCTTTGTGGTATTTATAAATATATAAATTAATTAAAAAAAAAAAAAAAAAAAAAAAAAAATTATATTTTACTAGAATTATGCTCATATTGATATTATGTATCGGTCCGTATCAAAATAAATAAATACAAATACAAATACAAATACAGCGTGCAGAGCAAAGCAGTCTGCCACGTTACTGGTGAACACAGAAGATGGTGCAAGAAGAAAAACTCACCCTACATTAGCATCAGCAAAGCCACCCAAGACTTGAAATGGGAAGTGCTGGAGACGCGGAGTAATAAAAACAGCCTCCGGTATCTGCACAAGGCAACTAACAGCATTCCAGCATGGAGCAAAGAAGCAAGATGTTTGTAAGGACCAGGGTTCCATGACTCGCAGGTATAATACAAACATCGGGCGCAATTCATTTCTTGGAAGAGCTATTCGACAGTGGAATGCCCTTCCAGCTAAACTTCAACCCATCCCGAAGGATGGCAAGAAATTTAAAAACTTGTTAAATATTGCACTGGTACAACCTACGGAGAAATATTATGATGTAAAAAATTGTAAGTTGTAGAAACAAATACAAAATACAAATACATCTTTTGTCTACAACATACCGAAATATTAAAATGATAACTTAAACAACCTAACATAACCGAAGGTTAATATAATTGTATCTTTGACTCAAACGGTGTGGCCGTGAGAACCCTCGACAACTTTTGGTTTGTTTCGAGACAAAAAAAATGCTAATTGTGCGATTTTGGCCACCCTGAAAATAATTTTTCGACCAAACTTGTAAAAATGTGTACAGCATGTAGGTCTACATGTGTCTTACAAGTGACGTGTCTCATGCCGATAGGAGGCGTTTTACTGAAACTGTTATCAGGAAGTGATCTTCCCCTTAACTTAACAGATAATGCAGCTGCCTATTCCACTTTCGATTGCAGATGAAATATCTCTGATGGAAATTCGATCAGATACTGTAATTAGGAAAGAAATACCAGATAAATACAAGCTGCAAATTGAGTATAATTCCCTCCTTGTTAAAAGAACCTGCAAGGCATTGAAAAGCATTTTAAACAGGAATTTGTATGTCAACAAAAAAGTCGATGCTGAACCCAATGGATCTAGCACAAGTTTGAATGAGCTATCGGATAAATACTCAGGTGTGGACTCGCAAGCCCATGTGAACAGCGAAGTATCGATGGAAGCGCACAAAAGTGACCACGAAATAGGGATATATTTCGTAAGACAATGTGACTTCGACGAAATAATTTCTTTTGCAACCAACGTAAGATATTTGATTGAGCAGTCAGGGTAAATAAATTAATCAATCTTTTTTGTGACGTAGGTAAAGCTAACACAAGGATTTTTTCTGCCAGGAATATACTTCGAAGTACAATGATTGCATTCATAAGCTAACTATGGACATCATTGGCTTCAAAACATCGTCAAAAGGATGGTTAAAAAATTGGAAACAAAATGTGGAACGAGTTCAGAAACTTTACACCGTCCCCTATGACAGTGAAAAACCATTGTAGAAATTATATAATACAATACATAACATTTAATTGGCCATGAATTGTATTTACAGATGTGTTTATTTGCCAAACATATTTTTCCTTTACATTGCAATTCAGATGGTTTGTCACTTTATCTATTACTGATGGCAGGCAATCTAAAATCATGCTCTACAAAGTATAAAATCGGTTACGTATAAATTAACGAGTGTTCTATTAACACATTTAGAAGAAAACCCAATTTAAAGCATTAAATCAGGTGAGGTATAGAGTTCAGGATTATTTGAATAAAGTACCCCTATTATATATCTCAACAATATTTTGGCCACATCCCAAAAAATTGAGTGACCTTTCATAAGAGGGCATCATTCTCTTGACAAATAAACGTCATCAAACATGCCAATTATTCAAGTAAAGACTAGTTGCGCTGTTTAAGTTTTCACTTTTTAAGTTACCGAATTTATCAACAAGAGAAATGAATCGGGGCGGGGTTGCTGATATTCACATCCGAATGACGAAACAGATCTTGTCTAGTAGGGTTCGTTCCAAGTGGTTTGCTTCCTACTTAGCGTCAAGAGCGTCTTTTATCGGAAGAGGGAAAGCCGGCCTTTGCTTCCCGGCATCCTACCGTTGCTGTCCAGAAGCCCAGCTTGGATATCATTGATTGCTGGCATCTTGTGGATGTCCCCTCGTGCAGCAACCGAAGGCTGAGACCGGAGTAATCTCCTAGCAACTCTCTGTATGTCATCTGAGGTTATTTTTTCTAAAAGAGCACAAATAACTGTTAAATTACTAAATATTTATCAAAGAAGGTCATAAACAGAAACCCTGTTCTAAGAACATGTGTGAGGCAGTAACAGCACACAGGGAAACTATGGCCCCAGGCCCAGACTCACCTATTTCTTTTATGAAGTGCTCCGGTCTCTTCCTGTGGCCCGTGGCGAGCACCTGTCGGCCGATGTCCTCAAAGACGACGGGCCGTGCTTCCAAGTTCATGAGCAGCATGGACTGCAGCTGCGTCTTGGCGCGGTGTAGCTCGGCCTGGCCCACTGAGCTGGCCATCGTGACAAGCTCCTTAACCAGCACTTCCACTAGCTCGCGCACGTGCGTGGGTGGCGCACTCGCGTGGATGCAGAAAAGGCCAGTGTCTGCGTATGCGTGGTTGTATGCGGTCGCGTTGTACATCCAGTGGTACCTGAGTGAGCCGGACACAGTGATTAATTTTTTAGTTTGACAATCCAGATTATCAGTATGGTATTTGTGGGAGGAAAGGAAATACATCACAAGTCCCAAGATTGCAGTGCTTATCGGTCTCGGATTAAATCGGATTCGAGAGACTGTTATTTTTTTATTTGGACAAACGGTTTTACTTTAAGTTTGATGGGAAAATAAAAATTTTACATCTACCTATGGTTTGTCTCAGGTTCTGATGGCAGCAACAAACCGGTTTTCTACAATGTTATAGTATAGCCTCAATGCCCCGAGGCGCTGCCAAAAGAACATGAGACGTTCTAGCGTATAACAATGCGTCAATGAACAAATGTGTGGAGGCCGTTGACTTTGGATAACACAAAAAAACATCAACATTGCAAATACTGATGAAATTCTCAGAAAGATCCACCTTATAAAAAAATACTCTTCTCGATAGATTTTTGGAATTCAACTGGTTACCTGTTGAGCACATTGGTGTAGAGGCGAGTATACATCCCTTTCCCTGGACCACCCGCGCTGAAAGAACCACCGCCGCCCATCATCATGTTAAGAACGCAGATGGGAATGAAGTCAGGGTCCTGGTGTGAGCATCCTTCCAAGGCAATTACGACATGGGCAAGTTCCGGCAGCCCAGATGGTCCAGCGTACAACGGGATTTCACAAGTCTCCTGGAATCATTGACGGTACGTTTAAAACAGGAGAAAAAAGGTATTTTAGAGAAGGGTTTAACAGCTTCAACCAATGACTTAGACTTTCATAAACTCAGTTTTGCAGTAAAATTTTGCAGTGCCAGTAATCTTTTTGCTTTACTTACTTGAACTATTCCCCCAGTATATTGAGCAATAGATTCGTCGACTTTTAAGTTTCGTGCTGGAATGGCAAGACCGGTGTCTTGTTCCCATATTGGCTTTTGGTCAACAAAGTGTTTTTGCACACTCTCGACGAGAGCGTTGTGTTCAACACCCACACCAGCCACCACCATTCGAGACGGGGAGTAGTGATGTTTTAGATAAGTAAATAAGACAGACTGGTCAACCTTGTCAATGTTTCCATCTGGGCATATCTTTGGAAGTCCTAATGTGTTGTCTCGATAGGCAGCCTGAAAAGTTTTCACAAATTGTTTACAGTTTTAACTTTTAAGTAGGGATGTTCGAAAAATATATGATATGGCTTTTAAAACGTTTATCAATTATGTTTTCATTATTGTTGAATTCACTTCTTAATATCTAGCTTTAGAGATGGGAAGATTCTTACCGCATGAATCATATCCATGAGGAGAGTCTCTTGTTCTGGACGCATAAGCAAAGACTCTATTTCAAATTTAATCGTTTGCCGTGCAACCTCCAGCTGGAAAGATATACAAGTAAAAAATAATAATAAGTTATGTAGGTACTGATGTGAAAATGCTAGGAGGAATGAAACTGGAAAGCTCCAAAAACCTGAAACTGCATAGTACAACTACCAATCACCAATTTAAATCGTATTAAAAATAGAGATCCCAAACGGAAACCGAAAGAAGCGGTATTTCTCATGGAACTGGAACCGTTATTATTTATTAATAATTTCAAGTAAATTGGTATCAAAACCGAAACCGTTATTTGGATTGAAAACTATCAGTTCCATTGCAGATACAGGTTCCAAAAGGTTCCATAAACTCAAAATAGTTATTTATCTTTTGGTATGGTTTTTCCAAAGATCCAAACCAGATCCATAATCGGAATCATTATTCTAAATTTTTTTAGAACCAGAATTGAAACCTTTGTCGGAACCAGAACCGAAATTTTTTAACTGGAACCGTTATTCTTACAGGTTCAGATCCCTAATTAAAAGCTTACCTACCTCGTCTATGGAAATTTGCGGTCTGAGAATAACGTCACCAAGAACTCGGGACACAGTATCTAAGCCTCTGCTGTCAGCGGATGCTGCGTAAACAAACGTGTCTCTTGATGACTGGCAGTCACAAATTCCACCGTGTTTTTCTAGCTCGTGCATAATTTTATCCTTATTAGAAAATTCTGTAGTCGACTGAAAAAATTAAAAAATTAATTTCTGACAAAGGTAGGGAAAATAAAAAACTACAATCTATCTTGCACCTGGCATAAAGAATATACCATGTACAATCACATATACAGGCATAATAATACCAATGGTACTTTATGAGAACTTACATTAAATGCAAGCTTTTCTAGAAAATGTGAAATGCCACTTGGGTAGGCAACTTCATATCTAGACCCAGAATCAATCACCACACCAATTGTGCAAAACTGTCCAAAGCGATTCTCAGATGCAACTCTCAACCCATTTGACAAAGTTGTAACTTGTGTAGTGTGATATTCATCTTTCAGAGTTGCATACACCACATTTGGAAGGCCTGGCAGCGGTTCTGTTAATGGAGGTTGTGTTGATGATTTGTTTTCAGGCGGAGGATTTTCTACCTTCGAAGAGAATTTGGCGCCTTGCCATGCAGTCCATTTAGTATTCCGGGCTGGGCATCTACAAACCAAGAGCATATAAAATTATAAAAATGTTGCCAGTAATATAATTGAATTGATGCATCTGCTTTCAAGCACCAGGACAATGATCTACCTTGATCACCAATGCAAGGTCAGAGATGCACAAAATAGCCAAGCGTGATAAAAATGCATAGGAAAAAATGAAATCACAGAAACAAGCTCTGGATAGTGTAATTTTGGCGTGGATATCCTCTAAAGATCGTTTCTAACGAGAGGTTCTAAAGATCGCTATGCAGAACCAGGATTATTTTTGGTTAAGTAGGCACATCTTCAAAATGTGACTCTCTGTCAGCCGTAACTTACATTGCTTTGCCAACAAGCCGGGCGCCAAGGCCTGAAAGACCCATACTTTTCATTATACGTGAACTTATTTCTTTATTTTAGAGTTTATTTTATAGCTGAAAAATGGAATATTACGTCCGAGCACAAGACAAAATACCACCGCCTGCCTCTCGCACAGCACACTTCTGCTGCAGCCAATCCAATGTCATGTCATGTCCCAAATGACCAGTCCAGTGATGCCATATTCAGAGCCGTACAAATATTTCCCTTAAAACTCAAGATTTTCCATGTAGATAAAATCTCAGCTACTGGAAAAAATAAAATTCTATTAAATTTTATGAAGACAGTGAAAACTGGTTAGAAAAGAGAGATTAACATTCATGCTCCCTTTGGACTGTTTCTTATATTTGGCACTGGCAACACTGTCAAATTCCAAATGTTGCGTGGAAGCCACGTGACGTGAGACCCGGGAGGCGAAACGACGGTTTCAAAAGGGATTAAACGATTCATCTTCGGGAAGACGCTGTCATCGTCGATGTCGCCCTCCTAGGTCACCAACTCCTATTCGTACCTGTCGTACTCGTAGCTGAGTAGGAACTGAGCTGAGTTTGACTCTTGTTGGCAAAGATGTTGTCGGTATCGGCTTAGTGCTTACCTAACCTAACCAGTATAACCAAAACCACAAAACTATAGATTAATGAACATAGGGAACGTACCATAGGTTCATTAATCTATGGCGGTCGCCGGTACGTTCCTTTTTTTGTATGATCAGTTAATATTTGTTCACGTTTTACTGTTTCTGGCATTAGTTGTAAACTACTATTGGTGGTACGAGACAAGCGAACTGAACATTGTCAGTGGTGTCGCTTGAGGCAACAATAACCATAGAATAAGCCTTCAAATTCTATGCTGCAACCATAAGTATAACCTACATAGGTACATACCTACAACCAAAATGATACTTTATCAATACTACAACCTACCTAGATACATAATAATATTTTCTAGGATGGCCAACGACGAATATGTAGCCTGGCGGTGCAGAGGACTCAAACGGAGAGTCGCCAAAGCAGCTATCCGAGGATGAGAATTTAATTTCTTTGTAAGTAAATTGTAAAATGTCATGCGCAATTAACTGAACCATGAGCAAAAGGCAAAGGAGCATGGAAAGAACCGGCAGGTGGGTAGGTGCTAGAGATGTCGGCGGGTACCAAAAATTGTACCCGGGTACCCGTGGCCATTACCCGGGTAACCGCGCGGGTACCTGGGTTACCTAAAAACTAGGGGTGTGCGAATATTCGAAATGGACGAATTATTCTACGAATTATTTTCGAATTATTTGTATTCGAATATCGAATAGTGATTTTTAAAATATTCAAATTTGTATTCGAAATCGAAATTTTGTTATTCGAAAAACGAATAATTCGAAAAATTCGAATAGTTTAAAAATTTGGTACCACTGATAAGCACTTTGCTGCAAAAATTCACATTTAAGGTATATTATTCGAACTTTTGGCGACTTATTCGAGCCAAACAAATTATTCGATTCGCTTCGATATTCGACTTTTTAAAAATCTTTTTATTCGATATTCGATTCGACTTCGAATTATGATTTTTTAAATATTCGATATTCGATTCGAACCAAGAAAACCACTATTCGCACACCCCTACTAAAAACCCAAAAAAAAAATTTTTCAAAAAAAATTTTCAAATTTCAAATTTTTACAACATGGAATATTGTAACTTGCAGAGTTGTTCGAGATAGTGTAATAATTTGCGTGGACAAGACGTTTATGAAGTAGTCAGCATAATAATATTATCAGACATGATTTTTATCTTTATTACCCCAGAAAAAGAAAAGAAGCAGTCAATCATGTTTGTGAGTGGTGAAGCCATACAAAGTGATTAGGTGGCATAAACAAACTACCCTAACCCCACACACAGTTTGGCCTTGGGCAACAGCCAATAAATCACTAGAATTATTGAGGAAACACACAAAGAGACATGTCTGGACAGTTTGAAGTGGCTCCAGGCCACTCTGCACTCTGCACTTTGCATGCCTTGGGCCATGAGCTTGACCATGCTCCGACCATGCTCGCGGCAGCGGTACAAATCAACCCATACGTAGTGACTTGTACAGTCGCGCACAAAATTGTATTTTTCAAAAAAAAAATTAAAAAAATTTTTTTTTTCAAAAAAAAATTTTTTTGTGGTTTTGAGCGGTTCCGCGGGTACTGAGAGGCAAAGGAGAGGCTTTCGAGAGGCAAAGGAGAGGCTTTCGAGAGGAAAGGGTTGCGTGGATATTTGTTTGTTGTTTTTGTATTTATAACGCTTGTGGTTCTCCCAATGCCAGATCCTGTCAGGCATCACGCTTACCAAGTTTGCCGACATCGTCGTCCTGGCGTTCACCGAGTCACAGATCTTCCGAGTCTTCTACTTCCGCATGCATCTCGGCATCGTCCTCATCGGAGCAACACTCGGTCTCTTCTTCCTGCATGTGTTGCTTAGTGTCGTCAGTAAGTGGGTTTACTATTTGAGCCGCTTAAAGCGAAACTGCCTTGCGATTTTGTAACTTTTACATTATGCCGTTATCGGTCCTGATGGATAAAATCCCTATTGTTGCCCATGTTAATTTTTTCCTGGCGCTGAGATAAATGGGTCTAAAATTTAATTCTGTACATGCTTTGAAATAAAAATTAAATGTTTTGAAAGATTCCTTTATAAGGAAACAAAATGCAGTAACTTAAAACTTCAACTTACATCTAAAGTCTTAACAAACAATTACACCACTCTTCCTGTTAGTAGAACAGAAATTAGGCCTAACATCAAAATGTTATAAAGTGACTTGAAGGTACATCACTCCACTTTAAGGGCCTTGTTTAATTTACTGTTTTAATATGTTTTACTGAAGTTTTTTGATTTCCTTTCAAAAAAAATTTTTTTCCTTATGAGAAAAATAACCATACTATTTCTTCCCCAGGCCCTTCCAGCAAACGACATTACGCCAGGCAGAGCTCAGCCGCCAAGACGATAAAATAAACGACGGAAACGCAAAAGACCGAACCCAACAGCCTTGACGAGCGGCAAAATTCTCTGCGTTTAAGTTATTCGATGTCGAAGCCATGTTTGAAACTGCGCTGCGTCTGCAAAAGGAGAGGGAGAGGTTTGGTGACTATAAATACTAGGGCTGTGATTCTATCGACTTCTATCCTTCTATCCCCGTGGTGGGATCTTGGTTCCGAATCCTGCATCGTTAACGGGGGACACAACTCGTTTTTCGACTTTCCGGCTTCAGAAAGGCAGTTTCCAGGCGAAAACAATGGTACCCATGATCTTTTGTGCCGCTCAGCGTATACTCGCCCGCAGCGCTTTGAAAAGAATGCATGACGTCGACAGATCCCAGACAGCGACTCGCTGCGCGCGCTACAGCAGGCAGCAGCCTCAGTCTGTCATTTGCAATGATGCAAATCGGCTGCTAATTGGACTAAATATGGTATTTTGCTCGGTCTTCGGATGCAGTAACTCTCACAAAACTGTTCCAAAGATATCTTTTTATTCGTTTCCATCCCGCGATAGATCGCCGAATCGGTTTGCTATTTGGCTCGAGAGGTCGCACCGTAAAAACTTTGTGCCCGGGCCGGGAGCCCGCGTGTGTCAAGTGCACTTCAAAGAGAGCGATTTGGACGAGTCTGATCTAATGAGACATCGTCTTTTAGCGAATCAAAAAGTAATTATAAATCTGAAACGCAGTGCAGTGCCTTCGTTGCATTTAGGAAATGATGCCGTTCTGCAGTCGACTCCACCGTCAGTGCGGGAACGTAGATCGAGGATTGAGCTAAGACGGTCAAGGGAGTTGGTGGAGGAGTTGTTGAG
The DNA here is from genome assembly GCA_921293005.1 of Nemoura dubitans. Classification (NCBI taxonomy): domain Eukaryota; kingdom Metazoa; phylum Arthropoda; class Insecta; order Plecoptera; family Nemouridae; genus Nemoura; species Nemoura dubitans. The sequence goes on from OV121073.1 coordinate 59,916,403, forward strand.
GAATTCGGAGTCACCACAACCTGGTCCATCGGGCGTCGGGGTCGGCGTCGATGTAGGCGTCGAAGAGGAGGTGGAAGTGGACGTTGACGTCTCGGCAGTGGAGTGTGGTAGCGATGAGGGCGGTGTTAGTGAAGGAATTCAGTGTGAGCTCGGATCGGAAGTGTTTAGAGCATATTATCGGTTAGATAACCCAAGCGATTTGGAATCTGACAATCAAGAAGCCGACTTAGGCTGGATCACTTCTTCTGCCATGACTACACAGGATACTACGTGTGAACAAATCTAAATCTTTGTTTCTACTGAGCTAGGACATTTTTTCATGAAGTTGACATGGCAAATCTATTTTTGGCTCTCGCGTTATAGTCATTCATCGAACCACTTAGGAACTCTACTCTCCGCGACCACCAAGCTTGCTCGCGATAAGAGCTATAGCTGGCGCAGCGGCAGCCGCGCGCTGCCGAGTCAGCCGCATGGCGATCTAATGACGTCGCGCGTAGGCTACGCGCACAAGTAAAGTGTCAAATTTTGGTATATAGGATTTTTTTTTCACAGTTTCACAGATGAGAAACCTTATTTTAGCAACGGATAAATGCTTACCCTTAACGACCCAGCCCCTAACGAACTTGTTTTTTGCATCTTTAATAGACTTCGATCGGTGCTCTAGCTGCTAGTGGATTGGCAACTCACTGTGCTTCAGGTGGTATTCTTTCAGCAAGGTCTGTCGGCATTTTTGTAGATCTCTCGTGCAGAAATTCCACAGCCAAGAAACAAATTAACATTATGGAATCGACTATTATTATTATGTATATAAAATAATAAAGAATAATTTATTATGTAAATAAACAGTGTAAAACTCTGATTCAAGAGTTACTGGTTTGTTTTGAGAAGCAATGAATGTGATGAGTCTTCCTCCTACTGGAATGCTGATAAAATTCTAAGAGGTAAATGCTGTTTGTTGATTGATTCTTAAATTATTTGAGAAGTAACTAATCCACTGGCGGCCATTACAGCAATCCAATAGATTTGTTCGGACGCAATCGTATTACATTCCCGATGCAGTTCCCTGGTTTTACTTCGGTTCGTCGGCTGACAAAAACTGTGGGGCATTACGTTGTCGCGTCATAAGTCGTGATATTGATACTCTGATTTGCTTGTACCCGAATGGTGTTCAGTCCAAGGAATCGTTCCTACCTTTAATATATCTGCACTCACGTTGAACTGTAAAACTATATGTCGGAACTAAATAAACTGAAAACTGAATAATCTTAGAGTAAAACTTTGATAAGGTGATAAGTGCCAAGATTAACGAAGCGGGGTTCGAAATAAGGGGACTAAATTATGGAATAAATATTTTTTAACCGGTCAGCTTCAATGCAGTTATCACCGAAACTACCCCCGGGGACCTCTCTTCGAAAATCTATAGGCCTCATCCCTGTGATACAGACTGTCCCGCAGTGCATGGGTTGCCTTTGGTGTGCCGAGTGCTCGCCCCTGTAAGATAGACTGTCCCGCGGTGCAGCTAATTAGCATGGATTGCCTATATGCTATGCATTGCTTAGGGGTGCTTATAACTCTTAGTTTTGACTTGGCAAAGAAACGGGGGTGTTTTTTGGCGTTCTCATTAGCTACTACCCCTAAACAAAGTTTTTTTTGTTGCAAAATGACTCAGTAGACCATTTTGACCTGACCTTCTTAAAGACGGGCAAAACTTCTCACTAAGGGGTAGTTAACAACCCTCAATCCAATTGGCAAATCAGATTTTACACAACAAAAAACGTAAGTCGCTAGATCGATTTTTAACTTAAAATCGTGAATAACTTTCACGGTTTTGCGTTGAGAAGAAACCCAGCGTGTTCATTGGGCTCCCCATGAAATTCTACCCCTATTTTCATCGCTTGTTGGCCAAAAGTAGTAGGTTGAAATTCCAACTTTTTTTACTTTAAATCGTAAATATTTCCCAAAAGTTTTGGCTTTAGAAGAAAACGGATGGGTGCATTGGATTCCCCGTGAAATTCTACCCCTAATAACACCCCTCATGGTGCGCAATTTAACAGTCGAGAATATTGACCTTGAAAGATCGAAAAAAAACGTGATGGATACATCACGATATTTCTCGAATTTTGAGGATTCGCCTATACTTTAGCCTAAGGGGTAGATGACCACCCTGAACACGACGGGCTACTAAGATTTGACGTAACTTTAATACTTTGGCCGCTAGTTTGATTTCTAACTTTAAATCGCCGAATAACTAACACGATTTTGCAATGAGATGCAAAAATCAGAGTTCATTGGACTCCCGACGAAATTCTACCCCTAAAAACACCCTAAAAGAGTTGCTCGCATTTTCTGCTAAAAAGAAAAGTAGCCCTGTGGTGCGTTCCCGAGTGTCCGGCACGAGCATAGGTGCCCGGTGTTTAGTGGGCAGGGGCCAGGGTTGATGAATGATCAAAGGAGCCAATAGCATAGGGTGCTGGCAGCTCGGGATGAGACTTCGGCTGGTATGAAAGAGGTGGACCGGTGCTATAGCAAGTGAATGCAGGAGAGCGCCGCGTGTTGTATGGCAGTGAGCTGGCTATACATTCTATAAGAACCGGGAGCTAACGGTTCTGGCGGCTTGGCATGAGGCTGCGGGCGACCGGTGCTTAAAGCAAGTGCAGGGAAATACGGTGTACCCTCTTTCCGGCGTTTCCCAGCTGGCGCCCATGCGCCATGGGCGCCTCCCGCTGTGAATTGCACAGAGATGTTATAAAGAGCCCGGCCTTATGTCAGGCGCTTGGCGCTCGACGCCGACCCCTTGCGCCGGCGTCGGGAGGCCAGAAGGCACCGGCGCTTCGCGCCGGCGCCCCCTGGATCGGCGCCTCCCCGCGCCGCGGGGTCTGCGGGGCGGTCGCTACGCCACTGCTTGGGAATTAAATGGGATATAACGAAATGGGGGTCCAATGCACACGCTGGACTCCCTTAGAAGTTCTACTCCTATGTACACCCTTTGCATGGCGAAAAGTTATATAGGTACACTCAAATTTAAGAGCAAAATCTTATCTCATGGACAAAATGTTCAAATCTCGAGTGCAGGGACATAAGGACTTCCTCGCGTTACAGGCAATAGCTCCTCGTGTTCAGGGGATAGCTGTTAGTGTTGAGGGAACCGCGACTCCAGCAGTTGAGTACAACGGGCAACTTCGCCGCCTCTAGGGTGGCAAAACGTGACCGAACAACACTTCGAGATCGGCACCTCCGCCGACCCGGCACCTCCACCCGCCGCCAAGTGAAATCCATTCGAATCGAATCTCGCCTCCGTGTCCCTGCACTGCCGTCCCCGCCATGCGTTATAGGTACTTCCTCTGTAATTCATGAGGAAGATTTTTTTTGTTAAACTCATCTGCTCGGGTGGCTCAGAGGAAAGTGTACATCTCGGAAGCGAATTGGTAGCGCTTACCGATATGTCTAGGGTTCGATTCCCGGTACAGGCGAAGATTTTTGACAGACTCTTGAGAGTCTCGTCCCTCAGTGCTTGCCGTGTTGTTCACCCTAATTCCACCGAGGCCCTACAGGGGTGCCTTGGTGGGTAGTGACGGACGCAGCCTGAATTCACCGTGCCCCATCGGGGCTTCGGTGCCATGTGGAATCCCTATTCACTTGAGCAATTCCGGGCAGATGTTTTTGTCATTTTTAATAAGACCTTACAATGACAAAAACACAAATTTACTGTAAGGATAAGGCCGGATTTGATCTCAGGACCTCCGCATTACGAAGTCTGTTCGCTACGCACTTGCTATGTTAACGATGAATACGCAGGTAAAACTTCTACTTGAGTCGCTTTGGCGTCAAGTCCATGCAAAGGTTCGACTTGTGGGTATTTCGTACCTGTCATTCACAGGCGCACCGTGGCTTCGAGGATTGAAAAGGGTTTTTCTGTGCGGCGAGTCTTTGGTTCGACCCAGATGGTGGCGTCTTTTTGCATTGAAAAAAGTGTGGGGAAATTCTGCCTAGTTCATCTACACCTAAAGCCAGTCATTCTGTGCTACTTCACCATGATTATATCGCCGCACATCATTTTTATTAAACGTAATTCTACATATGTTTTTGACCTGCAAGCGGTGCTGTGATGGGTAGTATTTCATGGGAAGTGAACGAGAGTCAAAACTTTCAGTTCAAGTGACATTCTAGATGAAATGCTTAGACTTCAAATTTGGAGCAAATGTGTGCAAGGAAACAGCTCTGTAGTTTTTAGTACCTAGTTTCGAACTGTCGGTGACCTTTGTTGATAAATCAAAAAATTATCAATGGAATACAATAATAAAAACTTTGCCAGTTTCGTTAGAAGGATATCAAACTTCACATTTTAATTCGGGATTGCAATTATTTTTAAAGGTATTAAAAATTAAATTGAAATCTTTAATTATATAAATTCATACACCTAGTGTACCTATCAGCCATGCATACAAGTTCTTATTTTTTTGGCATCAATGGGCAATGATTCCAAGTGAAATCAGACCAGCCATTCTCACAGTTGACCACTTCCTGTGGAAGCTACCACAAAGTCTCTGGAACAAACACCAGTTCACAACTGGCTGGAAAAACAATGTTCTGCAGAAAATCTGCACTCTCCAGCCACTTTCTCTCACTCTAATAACTGCACTATCAACCTTTGTCACAAGGTCTACAGCTCACACTTGTTCATTGTTTCACTCGCGGTTAATAAAATTCAATGTCTCGATTACTTTCGAAGTTGGTCATTCCATAAGTTAAAAGGAGTTAACGGCAGAGGTAGGCTACTATGAAAACCCGACATTCTTTTATATCTGCAACAGCCAATCGGTAAACGTCGAGTCAAAATGTTACGTTCCGTTTTCAAAAATCCACAAGTTCCACAATCCACTGAACTAAATGAGTCGTTCTTCTGGCGGCGGTTTCATCACATTGTCCATTTCTACCCGTGGATTGCAGTATTCCTGCGAGCTAGGACTGTATGTGCCGCGAGTTGCGCGCTTCTTCCGCGCCATCGAGACGAAGAAGGACACGCTGATGGCTCCGATCAGAATCAGCGCTCCAACAATTGGCGCTACAATTATCGCCACGTCGATGGCGTTACTACCCTGGGCCGCCATTCGCTGTGGACAAAACAATCATTTTCATACATGGCACATGTTTTATTTAACAAATTGCCTCTAGGCCAAGAGCCAAAAATATTAACATATGGTTTAAATCTGAGTTGAATACTATTGTAGTTAAAGTAAATGCTAGGTACAAACTTACACCTGTACAGTTTGGCCCTGCCCAACCTTCCGTGCATTCGCACAGGAAATTTGGGGCCGTAACGCAGAGCGGAGTACATTCCCCATCATTCTGGCATGGCGGCTCCTGAAGAAATTAATCCATTATCATTAACTTTTCAATTTATCTATCTATTCTTGTCAATCTTTACAATCTAGGCATCATTTCAATTAACAAAATTATTGTGAAAATAACACTATAATGCATACACACCTCGGAGCAGGGGTCGGTGAACTGGCAAGCGGTGCCGCACGCGCCTCGGTCGCAGGCGCAGTTGTACCCGCCTGCGTTGTTGACACACCTTCCTTGGCCGCACATCGCTTCTCCTGTCTGGCACTCGTCCACGTCCTGCTCGCACTGCGGCCCCTCGAAACCTGCAAACAACCGCCCGTTAGCATCGCATAGCATCCATCGCATCGCAGCCCTTGCGGCTTTGGCTCCCAGTTACTTTCTCAAGTTAAGTAGGCAATGAAAAATCAATCTTTATTGTGAAGAAGCAAGATAAGGAAAGTTGGAACGACTTTAATCTCTTCCCCTCAACACCAGATATGTGCCTCTAGTCAAGTTGTTCACTTTTGTATTTTCCAAACACCCTTTATTAGGGTTCAATCTAGCATTTTTGCTAATTAATTTTTTTTTTCACACAAGTTGTGCTCAGATTAAAGATTTTATCTTATTATAACAAATAGGTACTGAAGCAATTTAAATTTTAAATATTTCTTGTCCACCAATTGCAGTTTTCTCTAATCTTTCAAATTTCAAAATAAACTTACAAACTTATTATATCGATTCCAAATTTTAATATTGCGAAATGATCGCTGTCAAACAACAACAATGCTTTACAATTTGAATACTATTATTGGAGGTAGCTTTTGTTGTTGTTGTTGTTGTTGTTGTAGGTAAATGTCAAGTCTGCTGAGTGTTGAAAGTCATAACTTAAACAGACACTAAGACTAACATGTGCTCCAGCCAAAACGAACGGACTTTCATACAACTTTTACTGGAGGTACCTAGCTGTTGATGCTATCATGGTTTTCACACAACGCTCAATCTTAGTGTAAACAGCTGTAAACAGCTCACTTATCTTAAAGTTACGCAAAGCTTCTGAAATTCGCCCCCCAGAACCATGGCGTAACGTATCTGTCACACTGAATAAATGGATGACTTATGTCAACGTCAGATATACGTCAGATATGCGACACAATGTTTCTGTAATATCGAATTAACCACCACCTAAGTCCATCTTAGAGCTTGCGTAAAGTTACGACGAACAGCTTATCTTAAAGTAAAGCAAAGCTTCTGTAATTCGCCCCCCCCCCCCCCCCCCCCCAAGTACTATTCCAGTGTTGAACCCATCCAGCCCATGCACGGCCACAGGCGAAACCCTCCTACCTGCTGAGCCCATCCTACCTGTGTGCAAGCAGTCGCAAGTGAACTGGTTGATGCCGTCGACGCACCGCCCCTTGTGCATGCATTTCGGAGCCTTGTCCGGCCCGGGCGCGCACTCGTCGATGTCCACCTCGCAGTGGCGGCCGGTGAAGCCCGGCACGCAGCGGCATTGCGGGGACTCGTTGGCTGTGTCGCACACTCCGCCGTTGAGGCACGGCACGGCCTCGCAATATGCCACATTGCACGTCGGCCCCTCGTAGCCCGGCACGCACGTGCACGTGAAGTTGTCACTCGTCGCTGGGTCTGCACGGAGAAACGCGGTTGGACATGGCGATGGCACAGGCAAAATTAACCAGTCTACTCCAATATTGAAGTAACTTCGTCTGTGGCAACCCAAGTAGTAAAGAAACCGTGATTACGAACGCTCGGTGGACGTCGAAAACCAAACGGGGGATACCCTGCGTTCAACTTTTGCGTAGAACCTAATCGAAATTTTTGCAGGCGTAAACGTTGAAAGCAAGTTATCCTCCGTTAGCTTTTCGACGACCACTGAATGTTTGTAATAATGTTTGCAGAAAGTTCCTGTGCTACTAGGGAATGGGTTTTTCTTCTGGGTTCAACACAAGGGTGGAAATTGAGTCATTCCCCACGATGGTTTGTGTCGCATTAGAGGAGTGGATCATTTGGTGAAGAAAACAAAATTCTGGCATGAAAGTAAATCAAAGGCGACTATTAATCAGATGGAAAAGTCACTGTAATTGACTGCATTATAATATCTAGCATCCTTAACAAGTGAGAACAGGGGAGACTAGATTGCAACGTAAACCCAATCCACACCACCAAGAATCCCTCTATCCCAATACAGTGCCACCACTCACTTTTGATGTTCCTACAAGTGGAGCCGGTGCGACACGGCAAGTTCTCGCACGTTATCGGCTTGAGGTACTCGCAGTGCTCGCCCATGAACTCCTCAGTGCAGTTGCACTGGAAGCTGCCGAGCAGGTCGACGCATGACCCGTTGTTCTGGCACGGGTTCGAGGCACATTCATCGATCTCGCGGTCGCATCTGCAAGACAACAAACGGGGTTCGTTTCATTGGCGGATTAACATGCTAGACGGAGGTAGTGACGAGTAAGGCATTAGGGAATCTGACTAATACCAGTTGGTATCAGAGTAAAAAAATGATCAAACAATATGTGTATCTTTTGATAAAACACTTCGAAACTTCTGTTTGCACACAGATAGTGTTGTTTTTCGATGGTGCAGACTGGCCTCGCTTCGATTTAAAACAGTAAATCCAAACTACATATGTTTGGATGTTTGGATGATTCATATTGTAAAAAATGTCTATACATTAGGGAATTGATATCTCAGTGAATTGTGGACTCTGCAATGGTCTGAGTTTTACTCTGGATACCAGTTTACTTTTTGATGGTGTAATAAAGATAATATTAACAAGTACAAGAGGAACTTTAACAACCCCATTGTGCCATCGAACTTACAGCCAGCCGTCCCATCCCAGCACGCATTGACACGTGTAGTTGGCGGTTCCATCGATGCACTTGGCCTCATTCTTGCACTCGTTCTCGAGGCACTCGTCGATGTCCACTGAGCAGTCGTCGGCGCGGAATCCGGGCGGGCACGTGCAGACGTACGACTCGCCAGGATCGGCACAGGTCCCGTCGTTGCGGCACTCGTGCTCGAAGCACAGCGCGCACGAGACGTCCTCGTCGGGAGCGCCACCGGACTGCAGCTGGAAGTACTCGGTGCCCGTGTCGTTGGCTGAGCGCAGGCTCTCCGACGTGAAGAACGGCAGCAGGAAGTTGCCGATGCGGACCTCGCCCAAGCAGCCCTGCCGCGACGGGAGATCACTTTCAAATTGGGATGCCTTCCGATGTACGAAGTATAAGGTACTAGGAACAATATAAAAATGTAGAGCTTCGTTTCATTTGCCGTAAGTCACCATGCACCATGTAAAATGACCTCACCTACAAGTGAGAAAACTCTGCCAGAGGGTAGAAAGAGTAACAAGGTACAACAGAACCATTCATATTTCTTAGAATGTTTTTTAAAGATTTAAAAATTGATTCATTGTTAGGTACTTAAATAACTCGTTTCTTCTTACACTAGGTATATACTATCTAATATCTATACTTGTATACTTCTTGTTACTCTATCTTGATTCTTGTTACTTGAACTTCCTAAGCCCAAATTTGAGTTTCTGTTATCTCGAACTATTCTACATTCCCAGTTTAAATATGGGAAGTCTCCTTCCCAGGGGAATGCAGTGATAAACATTCCTTACCAGCCTCGTTTCCACCGTACTGACCTTGAAGTACGAGCCTGTTAACGACGCTAGCTGCGTGCTGGCGGCTCCCACGGCGGTGACAGGAATGTCAACGTCGTTGCCGTCCATGGGATTGACGGTGGCGAACTCGCCGATCGTGGTCTCGCCGGCGACCGCGTAGCTGTGCTTGTCTGAAGCCGCAGACTGCTCGGCCGTCAGGTCCGAGAGGCTGCGGATCTCAGCGCCGCTGCCCAGAGAGATCTTGCCGTGGCGAATCAAGTCCTCCCACGCACCCAGCGGAAAGCTTTCCGCCGTGAACGACTGGCCGGCCTCTTCGCCGGCTCCCTGTGGCACAACGGGGTTTGTACTCTGTGATAGAGAAGTCATGGAAAATGATTGGTTAGTGAAGTGATTACATATATTTAAAAAATGTAATCAATTGTGTGACATTTCTGCCTCAAATAGTAACATAATTACAAAGCTGGAAAAACTACTTGGAAATAATGTCAGTCCTTTATGCACATATTATACTCAGTAATTAAACTTACTTACCAACTATTTATTACTCATTAATTCACTAAATTACCCACTTATTAACCCAGTAAACAAACATTTGCCTCAGACAAAATCAGGTCAATTATAGTTCAAAACCAAAAAGTTTAAAATTCTATGTCCATAAAAAATCTGAAAGAGTGAAATTCTAAACTTTCGATTTGAACTTGTCAACACCGGTAGGTACTAGGTACCATATTTATAAAGCCATGATATGTACCTTAAATCCACCATTGATGGTGCCATCTTCTTTCACTGTGAGCAAAATGGTCGTCCAGTTCCCATCGGATTCTTTGCGGAAACGATGCAGCCTGCCAATGGAAGAGTTGTCCAGCTTCCACGCCACAGTCACCTCATCTCGGTACACGGACACGGAGATAAACTCGTCGCCCGTTTCCGAGGAAATGTGCAGCAGCGTTCCTCCTGAAACAAGAAGGCGCTTAGGATACCATACAGATTGAGTATTTCAAGGCACACTTCTATTTGAAAGAAAATTACAACTTTTTTCTAGCAACATCTTCAAATAACTTCGAAGTAAAAAAGGTCATTGATAAACAATTAATCATAAGTTCCTAAAGACAAGGTAAATTAGGATCTCAAATGTGATCATAATCTGAGTAACTTTATTCCTGCCATTAGATTCCAAAAGTTTATTTCCAAAAGTTTATACCCAATTGCCAGTTTTGCACTCACCTGTCTGACTACGATAGTTGATTTCGACAGTGTTGAGCGGTGGCAGCACCTCTTCCGGGACTGGAAGAGGAATGTTGAAGTCGTAGTCTAGCGTGGTGTTGATTCCGTCGAACGTCATGTTAGCGACACACTCATAGCCGTCGTCGAGGTTGCGACACACGCTCGACGGCGGGCAATACTTCACCGTGCAGAATTCCATCTCCTGGCAGTTCTTTCCCTTCGAACCCGGCAAACAGTCGCATCTGTGGGACACGACACATTAAACGCAGCCCTTGGATTGTGCTGCACCTGTGCCGGTGCTGGATGCGATATGAGGAATCAAAAGCAATTTATAATTTTCTAGTCTAAAAAGTTTTAAGTAAAAAGATTGTTTACGCCGAATTATATGAGCCATCAATTATCATTATTACGGTTTTACAAATCTGCTAGCAAACCTAAGCAAAATCCAAGAATACCAATTTCTGATCTGCTCTACAAGCAATCTGTACAAAGTATAATCTTAGGTAATTGTTTAGTAGGTACCAATGGTACAATGTTTTGAATTTTGATGGTAGGTACCGATGGTACAATGGTTTTGTATCTACTTACTTTCAATTCCAAACATGCGGTGAGAAGTCCCAAAATATTACCTATTAAAACTTATAAATTATCAGCAAATAAAAATGGCTTTTAAGTGTATACTTTATAGTACCTAGCAGGCTAACAAATAGTAGGTACTAGGTAGGTACTAAACAACATCTCCATCAGAAGAGACAACTCACCGACTAACATTTTGAAAACAATTACCTCCCAGTTGACAGCTATAAGGGGCAATAACCATAATTGAAAATTGACATATTATATTACAGCACAAAGTGTATAACTTTCTAGTTTTAACCCTCAACAAATCATGGCAAAATCCACAAATCTATTTTTCGTCAGTTAGGCAGATAATTCACTCTGTAAATATGACTTTGAATCTAGCAGATTGTTACAAGTTGTGGCAGATGCCTTGATTCAATAAGACAATACGGATAGATTGTTCTCCCAATTCACCTTTTCTAAAACCTTGCACTGTACAGAATATCAGATTAAACTATCACATCACTACTCGGTAAAAATGACTGTAGGTCTGGCCAACTTGCATGTAGTCGTTCCAGGTGTTGCGACAGGTTCCTTTGCTCTGGCACGGTTCAGATCTGCACGAGTTGTCGGAATGCACACCCTGCAGTACGTCTTGCAGTTGGACGTTGCCGAACGGCCGCAGCGGGTCCAGGTCGGCAGCATCCAGTGGGTAGAACTCCACCACCATCACCTCCGAGCCGTTGCGGATCTGCACCGTCACACCAAACAAACAATCTGTGGTGGGATCGCTTTCGCTGGCAACGTTCATGGTCGCGGTTAGCAGAAAACAAGTTTGCCTTTAACGGATAGCTTTTTTCTAAATGATACCAATTTTCTCATGGCACTGCTGAATGTAAAGCATGCGATACAATGGATTACAAATTGGTTTGAAGTTGGAAGTCTTCCACTACAGTGATAATGACATTTGTGCCTTCAGAAATATCACTATTAATTGTATCCTATAATGAGTTAAACATTGTTATGTTTTTATGACTTTCAAGACGAATAAATAAGAGCTTTTAGGGGTCAACCTCAAAATCTCAAGCGCTCCAACGCCTAACTAAACGACACCTAACGAGACGGAGACTGACATGGGGAAACCGATTCCATAGCGTCACGTTTCTTATTGTGTCTGCTGTCTAGTCAGACAGTTGTTGGACAGTGTTTGACGAACAAACTACTTTGCTGAAATTGATTTAAAACCATAGAAAGCATTGAAGAGCAGCACAAAATAAATTACAAAATGATTTGACAGAATTGATTGGTCATTGGTACCTGCACATCCTGTATGATGCCTTTGAAGTTCCGTCCCAACTGGAGCTCCTGCACGTCCAGTTGACCCGACGCGCTGATGGTCTTGCGGAAATACTCCGTGCCGTTGATCTTCACCTGGATCAACGTCTGGTTGCGCACCACCTGATACAACGACCTAACTTAGAAACTTCCTACGAAAAATTCTGCATTGCCATGAACATTATGCTACGTTTAAATCAAAGGTCAACATTAAAAACCAGTTGTTCCAAGCTACAAGCTACAAGCACAAGCAGTTGGGATGAAAAACTGGATGAAATTTGTTGCTGCAGCTCTTGCTTTCGATTAGCAACAGTTACATATTATACTACCAGTCTGAAGTTTATCAAATAAAGTTATCATTTTCATGCCCTTCTTCTAGTTTTTAGGCACACTTCTATCCAATCAGTTTCTGTAAACTAAAGTGCATTTAAAAATATAAATAAAAAAGGACTTCCAAAACTAACAATGTGAAAAGTGTTGTGCTTTCAAAAGGATGCTCCTGCCAACCAACCTGGATGAGATGGTTGTTGCCGTCCGACAGCTTGACACCGCCGACTGTGTACGACTCGTTGTTCCCGTTGAACTGTATCTTGACGCCGAGTTCGCCGCCCTCCAGATTGGCGGCGATGAATGTCTTGTTGGCCGCGTCGGACGTGCCCATGTGGAAGATGTCGCCGCGCCCCTGCCGGGTGCGCACGAACATCGAGATGTCCATGATGCTGCGAACCGCTTTGCGCTGGGCGTCGTCCACAGCGACCGTCACCAGACTATCCGTCGTGTTCTCGTAGCCGAACGTAGCTGGCGTCAACTCTGATCGGGACAATCGCCGCTTGGTTTCAATGGAGGGTAGACATTTTTGAGCCAGTCAAATTTTTGTCATGTAAGGTTCACATTGTAATTCTAATAAACTAAAGATTCTTATCTTATAAATCTTATGATAATGACATGCTCAAGGATTCCATTGTTGCTAGAGGGTCGTGTACATTCTTATTCTAGTGCCAAAACGATTAACTTAAAAACCTGGTAGTGACACATTGAGAAGATCTGTAAATAGTTTGTAGGTACCAGGTACGACATTTTTATTGCTGAATACAAGTTTTTACTAATCAAAGCCTGGTGCAATGATTTAAGTCCGAAACAGTGGTTAAGAGGAAATCAACACAAGTAGCTAGTAGTGTTCTTGTCGTACGCGGAGGTTCAACTGAGAACTGAGAACAACTGAGAAAAAATAGACGTGTAGTTGAAGGGTTGTTTGATGTCTGATGGTGTGTAATGTTATTTTACTTCCTAAAGCTAATTGTAGCTCCCTACAGCAGCCCTTCAAATTCAAACATGCATAAAAAAATATAAATCCTCACTCACCGTGCTGACATTTGTGGCCCAAATATGGCCGCTGGCACTCGCAGCTGAAGTTCTTCCACCGATCGGTGCACGTGCCGCTGTTCTTGCACGGGTTCGGCTTGCACTGCTCCTTGCGCTGACAGCCGACCTCGACGCCGAGCGAGACCACTTCCATGAGGGTGTCGTCGTTGGGCAGCACCCAGTTGTCGTTGATCACGATGTCCTCCATGCAGCCCGTGAAGTGCGGCCAGCCGTGGCTCAGCTTGCGCAGGTTGGGCACCGCGCCACCGAGGTACGTCGTCGGGAAGCTCGTGTGCGTAGCGTTGAAGTCCTCGCGCCGGTCGATCGGGTAGATCGGGTAGATCGACTGCTCCTCGTTCGCAGCCATCACAAGGTGGGTGTTGTTTATCGCCACAAAAACCTAGTGGGAAGTGTGGGAACGTCAAATGAAAAAAGGTTCCAATGCTTGCTTAAAATCAACATCTTCAAGACAGGGTATAGATCCTCCATCGATAGCCTAGATGCAGGACATGGCATCTGACATGGATCAAAATATGCTGTGGAAAATATTTTTTCTCCTATCTTCTTGGCAATATCTTGTATTCTAGTTTGACATTTGCAAGGTTCAAGTGACTAGTACCACAACCTCACTAATAAACTAACTGAAAGGCTGGCAATACCTCCTATTATATACACTTCTGCAAAACTAATACAAGCCTACGAAGCCCTGCTTCTAGGCCATCGGCCCATTGTTATAATTTTCCTATTTTTCACACGCATATTTGACAAGCTCCTCTGGCAGCGAGAATGTGTACCTACACTTTTGTGTACTGGCAGGCAAGTGCTTGCCTTACATAAATAGAAATACTATCAGGCTCTAGTTTAGAAAAATATACATTAATTTTAGTTTTGAGAAAGTAACTATGACAAGTTAAAAAAATGTTTAAAAAAAGAGAGAAATGTAGGATGTCATTAAAAAATGTGGGATCTTTCATTAGGAATTTGTTCCTTGGAGTGCTTTTTCCATGGCTAGTTCCCAGTGCAAATTTGCGCACTTGCAAGTTTCAAATGAAATCGCGGTTATGCCACCGACCTTATGCCACTTGCTGTTGTTCAGGCCCGAGCCGATGAACACGCCCTCCCACTTGTTGAGCAGGCTCGTGTGCAGGTTGAGCCGTCCGTCGACGAGGCCGAGCACGTAGTACGTGGGCCCTTTGCCCAGTGCCACCAAGCCGTTGGGCAGCGTGGTGCGGAAACGGAACTGGATGTCGTAGCCCTCATCGCGGCTTGTGTTGGCCATCACGTATGCCTTGCCGTCCAGCGACATGGTCGTCACCTGCCCGCAAACCTATGCGTTAATACTTCGCCGGTTTGGTACTTGGGTGGATTACCTACTGCCAGCTTCAGGTATAATCAAATCAACAATCTCAATCACAAAGGTGGGTCAAAACCAGAACTATTATCAAGTCGAGTTTCTTGTTGGCTCGATAATACTGTAGGTAGAGCACTCAAAAGCTCCAGCAAGTCCAGGTTTTCAAGGCTGGTTTGTTAACCACCAAGATAACACACATGAGAAATCTGATCCCTGGTTCAATCATTCGTTTCCTTGCAGTATTTGGTTCATTCCTCGGATGATAGATCAAGTACCTTACCTACCTACAGGACCTGAGATATGGTTCCCACAAGTTTTAACTAGTTTATAAATTATCGTTATCACAGTTTCCCTAACAGCACTGTAACTTTACGGCAGGTCACCTTGTCGCAGACACTTCCGTGGAAGCCGTTGGAGCACGAGCAGTTGAACTTGTGCTGGGTTTCGTTCTCGAGGTACGGCTTACAGGTTCCGTTGTTCTTACACGGGTCCTCGTCGCAGCCGGTCAGCTTCTCCGAGCAGTTCTTTCCTCCGTAACTGCACGGAAAATTACAAGAAATTCAGTCAAAATCGAGGGGAACAAATGGTATTCCAAAGATGCTGACTCTTTTACTGAGCCTTTGCATAGAGTACTTTGAGTAAGTAGCAGCCTGCATTTCAGTCTTTCAGATGCAATACATTCTTAACTTGTTTTTTAAATTTGCACCTTATCCTAGTTACTTTAATATGCTCAAGCTAGGTTTAAAAACTAGGTTTAAAAACATATTTCCATTTTTATTTTTTAACGGTTATCTCGTAGAATACCGCACTTGATAAACAAATTAGCTCAACTAACTTTTAACTAGTATGTTAAAAAACTTCAGGGATACATCTCGGAAGAAAACATGGAATTCAACACCCCATCTCCAAGACATTTTCTTCGACAGACCAACGCCTTCTCCAAAACATCAACCTCGCCCGAAGCGACCGCTATCATCGAAAGCAGGCCTCACCCTTGCCGGCACTCGCAGTGGTAGTCGGCGAGCTTGTCGACACACTCGCCGAAGACGCACGGCTTGTGCAGCTGGCACTCGTCAATCTCGACGTCGCACAGCGTCCCCTCGTAGCCGGGGCTGCAGTCGCACGTGAAGTTGCCGACGCCGTCCACGCACTTGCTGGCCGCGTGGCACGGCCCGCTCTCGCACTCGTCGATGTTCTTCTGGCAGTTTTCTCCTTCGACGCCCGGCACGCACAGGCAAGCGTACCTGCACAACACAGAGCGAACCAGTGTTTCAAATGCATAGGTGTGAAATTGCCAATAGGAATAAAGAATCTTTTATTGTCTTCTATTCTGTAAATAGGTAGGTACAGAAATTTTCACTAAGCAGACACGAATTGAAGCTGGCCTGCCACGCATGACGTTTCGCGACTGTTGTACCTACGTACATCTTGCCAATATATTTTATTATTCGGACTAAAATTTAATTGTAAATAACATACATCCATTAGAGTATTTGAGCTTCAGGCTTTAAGCCCAGGTTTTCAAGGCTAAAACCAGCAAAACAGACACGAGAATTCTGATTTCTAGGAGGTTAGAATAATGTTGAGTTGTATTATGTATCCTCGAAGTATCTTTTCTGTCTAATTTCTAAAATACAGTAATTTCTGGAAAATATTGATGTTTCCAAGTTGAAGTTGGCAAAGAAAAATCCTAAATTCTGTTAAAAATACCACAAACCTGACACAACTGACAGCGTCCACAAACATTCATGAGACAGAGATTTCTCTAATAAGCACTGACCCGTTGGCGTTGGCGTAGTTGAACTCCGAGTCGAATCGGCTCAGCGGCGGCGAGGACTCAGCGCCGCCGCCGTCCGTTGAACCGGCATCTGCCGGGTGGTACAGGCTCTGGTCGGAGAACTCGAAGCACGTGCCGCCGAACATGCACGGCGTGCTATCACACTCGGGGATGTCGGTCTCACATTTCGCACCTGGAACCATACATAGGCACGTGGGTAATTTAATTTCAACGCATTTCAACAGGCAGACGAGATGTCTGAGTTGAAAGTAACGATGCTATTCTTATCAAAGTGCATTGCTATGTTTTTAATTAATAATTATTATAACAAATCTTGGTGTAAAAACTTTGCAAGAGCAAAGATGCCAAGAGATCAATATGATTATAGCCGATAAGATGGTAAATTTGCTGGCTTAGCCAACCTTTAAAATAAAAAACCACCCAGACACACTCGACAGATTCGACACACTGCTAAGAACTTAAATTGGCGATGACAGCTTGATGCCCGCACTGTCCATATCCGTCCGATTTTCTCATCTCTACTTTTCATTCTTTGCCTCGCGAGCCAGCGGCACTCACCTGTGTAACCCGGATAGCAGTGGCACTGGTACTCGTTGATACCGTCCTCACAGGTGCCTCCGTTCTGACAAGTGTCCGGCAGACAGTCGTCGATGTTCAGCTCGCAGTGCATGCCCTCGAAGCCGGTGCCCGTGCAGTTGCAGAAGTACGCGTTGATCTCGTCCACGCACTCCCCTCGGTTCTGGCACGGGGAAGACTGCACGACAAAAACACGAGCGTAAGCGGGGAGTGGGTTTTCAACGCCCCATTTAAGGGAGCAACCAGTTGATTTATTTAAAACTAGTCGTCTTAACTCTACCAACGTCAGGTGAAGTGAAATCAAATTTTATATTTGATTTAGTTCAAACTTTTCAATATCTTTTCATAAAACCACAGATCTAAGGTTAACCAGATTATCCACTCCCATACAAAAGCAGCTAACTCTGCCCGCAATAATAGTTTTGCCAGCAGTCAAGGGATGGTGCCACTGTTTGTTGTTACATCACATGTAACCCAGGTAACTGTAACCAATTGTGGAGCATTGGGTCCCTTGATTCTATTGACCTAGTGCCATGGCCTGGTAGATGCATGTAACCACCTGAGGAACAAAGGGTCCCTCGATTATAGTTGGCCTTCTGCCATGTCCTGGTAGATGATGTTAAAACAGGTTGCCAACGCACCCCTGTGATTTCCGGCGAAATTACCAGCATCAAATTTTTGCCGTAGCCATAGCTAGGTATGGTATGGTGGGAAATCTTTTCGGCAAGATGAAAAGTTATTTTTGATGGAACACAGAATTGGGGGACTTCAAGCTACATCACTCAACAGGCTGCTTGGTACAGGATACCTGATGTATACACCACTCACTTTCCCTCTGATATTACAGTCTAGCCCAATCACATGACAAGGAACACCAATTTCCAGGGAGCAGCACTGCAGCAGACTAAATAGAAGGTGTAATTTAATTCTCTTAGTAGAAATCTTCCAGAGCAATCTCCAAGCCAGATCTTCAAGCATCTTCAAGCAAGATCAAGCAAGATTCAAACCCTAACAAACAAAGGAAAAGAGATCCATCTATAAATGAATGCTCTCGACCAGCGGTCGGAGGAGCGCCTACCTCGCACTCGTCGATGTCGATCTCGCAGCGCTCGCCCTCGAGCCCAGCCGGACAGAGACACGAGTAGGTGGCGATGCCGTCGACACACGTCGAGCCGCCCTCGCACGGGCTGGACGCACACTCGTCGATGTCCTCGTTGCACACCTTGCCTGCCGACAGAACGGACCCGATCAGTTCGACCCGTACAACGTGTTGGAAAATGCAGCAGTAGAGGTGCAATCAACACAGGTTTGCCCGTAGTTTAAGTAACAAAATAGGATAAGGAAATTGGATTGCTTCATCACAGTGAATATATTCTTGCTCTATTCATTTTTGGTTCACACTGGACATTGTCTAAAAGGGACCAGTCTACCAAATCTCGCAGTGGTACCAGGCGCTCAAGAATCAAAAATGTTGCCGACCCTCGTCTCTTTTGATATTTTTTGCAACAAAAAAGCTAAAATACCTCCTCACTTAAAAAAATTAAGACTAGCCCTTGTCAAATAACCTGAGAGTTTCACAGTGAACGATTTTGGAAATGAGCCCATTTCCAATGTTGATCCATTGGTTTTAGGGTTGGAAATGGCAACTACTAGCAACAGGGAGGAATAATAGCAACAGGGGAGAATCTTCTGTTATTTTTTTAAACAGATGTTGATTTCGGTAGTGAGCATAGTGAACTACACACAAGAGCATGCCGTGCCCGTGAACTGAAAGATTGCTAGCCATGCTTTTATCCCGATGAAGTCACACAGTCATTTCCTTTTGGCGTTTGATGTGTTAATACAAGGGTTGACTTTGATTCCATTTGCTGAGAATCAAGTACCCGACAAATAGTATCGATGGGAATCGATAAAGAATCGAGAACTTAAAGTCATCCCTGATTGAAATCAATACTGTCGTTCATGTAAAGAGTGGTGCATCTTACCCGTGTATCCCGGGAAGCACGTGCACTCAAACATGTTGACGCGGTCCTTGCACGTGCCGTGGTTGCAGGGTGTGGTGAGGCACTCGTCGATATCCAGCTGGCAGTGGTCGCCAGAGAAGCCGGGTCTACAGAAGCACTCGTAGCCGCCCGGTTTGTTGCGGCAGATGCCGGTGTGGCAGATGGTGGCGTTGAGGGCGCACTCGTCAATGTCTTCCTCGCAGTGCAGGCCTAGCAAAAATTGAACGACATCCGGTTTCGGTTAATTGGGGAGTTACAGTTAGCTAGGCGGTCAAACGTTGTTGTGATAGTGTAGGAATAGACGGAAAGGAGATGTTGATGGCGAAAGCAACGACGACTTAAATAAAAATAGTGTTGGTGTATGCTTTGCTTTTAAAAGAAAATAATGATGGTGTCAAAGCAAGTGCCAAAGTCTTTCTCATGTAGGACACGTTAAGAAGTAACTTTTCAGACTGCTCTAAATAAGTTGCAACTTAACAAATGGAGCAGTACTGCAAATTATTTGCTTTGGGCAATCCATCTTCTAGCCCTCTACAAAAAAAGTTTATCGAGCAATTCAGGCTATGCCCAACAAGATACAAACATGTTGTAACATTTATGTAAACTGTGTACAGCCTTAATGCACAAAGCACTGCAATAACTGCAAGATTAAGAGCTTTCAGTCTGTTATTTTAACATTAAAACAAATTTTGCTCTTGTATAGAGTTTAATTGAAGTCCTTTTACAGGAACTGCAAACCGCAACTCACCGTGGAATCCCGGGGAACAAGTGCACATGATTTCGCCGCCTTCTACATGACACAAGCCGTCGTTGTGACACGGATTTTCCGAACAGGAGCTGCTGTAGTCGACGCACTCGTAGGAGTTGACTCCGTCTTTGCACAATTTCCCCTCGGGGCAGCTGTTGCTCGCACAATCGTCCACGTTCAGCTGGCAGTCGGGGCCCTCGAAGCCTGAGCGCAGAAATGAGTTCTTAAGAAAAAACAAAACTTTTGCAAGTGGAAAGTTATTTTTTCATTTAGAATATATTTATTTGCTGTGGAATATTTTATTTGTTTTACACTGATTTCCAAAATGTTATGCATGGTATAATATTTATAAATATTCAATTCATGGTAAATAAAAACATCACAATACTCTCAAACTTTTGTATCATATATGACTATAAAAATTAAATTAACTTATTATTGGATTGAATGAACCATAAAACAATCTCAAACTCCATGCTCTCCGTAAATGTCGATCGAGCGCTACCTGGTATGCATTGGCACTGGTAGTCCCGCCTCCCGCGCTTCAAGACGCATGTCGCGCCGTTGCGACAAGGCTTGGGCGCGCAAGCGTCGGCCAAAGTCTCACAGTCGGTGCCGCCAAAGTCTTCGCTGCAGTTGCACACGTAACCGTTGACCTGGTCGATGCAGATGCCGCCGTTGCGGCATGGGCTCGAATCGCATTCGTTGATGTCGATCTGGCACATCTTGCCTGCAAGCGATAACGTTGCGTCAGGGCGTCAGGATGTCAGGAGACGTAATTTTAGCTCGTGGAGATCACCTTGACCATTTCCGATTATCTGTTGGTGGCTGACGGCTGTAGGTGTTTGTTATAGGATGGATGGCTGGTGATTTTTCACCAGCAGTACGTACTTTTTCCTTGCAATCCTTTGAAAAACGTACTAGCGAGGTTTCACTGAAATTACTATTTATTATACTAGTGAAAATGAAAGTACATGAAGTGAAAGCACAGGAGTAATCCTACAAAAATACAAACTGGCAAACATAAAAGCCCATGGACCCGCACAAATAAGCATTTAACAACCATGTACTAGCACATAGAAAATAAGCAACAGTGCAAGAAGACGAGTATTCGTCAAAAAAAATCACAAAATTTAAAAAATTTGATTAGCAGCCTGAAATAGAAGAGGATGTTAGCATTTCAGACGAAGTTTCGTTAATGATTTACCTGCGAACCCGGGCCGGCACTTGCACAGGTGAGAGTTACCCGCATTGATGCAGGTCCCCGCGTTCTGGCACGGTTCGTTCACACAGTCGAAGGCGGTGTCGGGCTCGTTGCAGTTCTGGCCCTTCCAGCCAGGATCGCAAATGCACGCGTAGCCTCCGAGCTGGAGGTGCAAACAAGACACTGGCAGTGCGGTGAACAAAGTTGCCAGAGGCTTTGACCCATACCGTGGTGTCGAATAGCTTTTTAAAAAATGTGTGGCTTTGAAGCTCTGGTTGAGACCAGTACAAAAGGGTCGACATGTATTTTTAAAGCAAAGTACACTGTGATCTGCAGCTCCACAAAAATATTTAAAAATGAGTAGTGAATGTGCCTTCACGAAGGTGGCGTGGGCTTTCAATTCGAAAGAATAATTATAGATAAAAATTCAGCAGCTGAAAAGCCAAATAATAAATTATCAAGTAAGAATATCTACATGTAAGAGTGAAAAAAATGACTATCTCCAAGTAAAAAAAAAAGTGGCCCACAAACTTTCAGCCACATCAATAAATATGCCAGAGTAAGTTTCTAAGCTAACACAAACAATCGATCAGTGAAGGCAGCATGCGAACAAGCCCATACTTACATTGTCGAGACATCTAGTCGCATGCTCGCACGGGTTCTCCGCGCAACGCACCGGCGCCTCGCACGTGGCTCCTGTAAACGCTGGCGCGCAATGGCACACACTGTCTAGACACGTGCCGCCGTTACGGCACGGCAGCGACGAGCACCAATCGGCGGGCGCCGCTCGGGAGACTTGTTGCGCAAGCTCACAGTGAAAACCTTAGCGCGACGATCACAAGACAAGACAAACGTGTAAGCGACAAAACAAACGTCAGCGGAGAGTGAAACGTTGAAGAGCGAACAGGACAGCGTGTGAGGGTAACTAACTACGATTAGCGAGCGTCTACAGGCAGTTGTTTGCCAGTGGCAATGTTTTGGGAGAGCTTCTGTACTTGCAAAGCTGATCAGTAATTGGAGAGCCCTGGTCACTATAAATACGGCACTGTATCGTGCATTTTACTCTAATTTCATTAACTTAAAAAAAATCTACATTCAAAATCCCTCAGTACAGTTTTTTGGGTTTTTTGGTTTTCTTTGGTATCATGTAAATGTAAAGACATGAAGTGACCAGAGCTGCCCTCAGTAAAGGATGTACCAACTAAATTGATCTCCAAATGCACCGGCAGGGTAGTGTACAAAGCAAAAAATACCAGCCGTCAAAAAATTCGATCACTGATCACACAAAAAAGCATTTTGTTATATCAAATCTACAACAGCATAGAATGGCAATAGAATTACAAACACACAAGAAAAAACCCATTTTTTTGCCCAAGCACAGTTACTGTGTAACAAATTAAAATCAGGTATAACTACATGAATTTGCCTTGCATAAAGCAATACTTTTGCAATAATTTCGAGTAGAAGAATACATGGTTTGGAAGTGGAAAAAAGTTGTCACGTCAATTACCGCAGCATGCAAGTGCTCTACACGAATACTAACCTGCGAATCCTAGTGGACATGTGCAAGTGTAATTTCCGTCAATGTTATTGCAAACGCCACCGTTGGCACAAAGTGAGCTTTGGCAAGAGTTGACTTCAGTGCAATTTGGTGGATGACCTGAAAATACAAGTGATTTGTGAACTGGATTGCCTACACCGTGTGTGTACAGTAGGATATTTATGAGCAAGCAACTAAATTAACAAGAGAAATATACAAAATAATATTGTGTGCTGAAATTGTTTTGGGCTAGAATCCAAAAAGAAACCCTGTCTGCCTGAAAGATTAATCAAGCACACTGAGTCAGAATGATAGTTGAAGGTTTTAGAAGAAAAAAATGGGCCAGTAAGATTCTAAGACACAAAATATTATAAAGGGAAAATTTGTATGGAAAACACTAATATAAAAGCCCCAGCTCGTCAATGCAACCACTCCCCGTGTCCCTAGCCGCAAAAGACCGCTGTCAGTGTGACGTACCTTCGAATCCCATCCTGCATTCACACTTAAACGAATTGACCCCGTCGAGGCAGACGGCGTTTGGCGGGCATGAGTTCGCCTCGCAGTCGTCGATGTTGTGCTCGCAGTTGGGTCCGTTGAAGCCGGGCTGACACGTGCATTGGTAGCGGCCGAGCAGGTCGGTGCACAGGCCGTTGTTCATGCAAGGAGTCGAGCTACACTCGTCCAGATTCTGTCGAGCGAACAACATTTAGAATCGGTGCAATGGTGGGTTTGACTCATTCCGTAAGAAGGCTTTTGAGCAAGTAGGCTATGCTAGTCAATGACAGCTCATTTTTAGACACTTTTTTTATTAGTGCTAGTTTAAGAATCCACCAGGCATGTCCTAACTCACTTCCGTTCCAATTGAACTTAATCAATACAGCGGACTTTAAATTTTAAGCGATGCGAGACAGATCTTTGGGGCGATAACGTTTCTCTGTGAAGGATCCATCTTGAGTAGATGAATTATTGATTTTTAGGTAGGTAAATAAGTTAAATGGCTAGAAAAGTAAATCCCACACGATAAACAAAGAAAATCAAAACAAGATTACAAACCAAATGCCGACACACTGCACTAACTGCACTACTGACACAGCCTACGAATAGAAACCTCGCCGGCCGCTCACCTGTTCGCAGTTAGACCCGCCGTAGCCTGGCGCGCACTCGCACGTGTAGCTGCCGTACGTGTCGAAGCACTTGCCGTTGAGGCACGGGTTGTTCTCGCACTCGTTGATGTTGGTCTCGCAGTTGTGCCCCTGGTAGCCGGTGCGGCCGCACTCGCACGTGTAGTTGTTGGCGCCGTCCACGCACTCGCCGCCGTGCCGGCACGGGTTCGACAGACATTCGTTGACGTTCGTCTCGCAGTTGCTGCCCGTGTAGCCTGGTGGCGGGGGCGTGGAGACATCAAAGTTGAGATTTGCGGCGGTAGGCAGTGTCGGTTTATTTGATGAACTGTCTTTGTGGCTTGAAGAAATATTTTTGTTGGTGGGGCAGATATAGGGGATTAAGTTGAGATTTGCAGGGACAATCGGAGTCAATTTACTCGATAACCTTTCTTTCTACATAGTTGGAAGAAAAATATTTTTGTCGGTAGTGTATAGGAAGGAAAGGGGAATTTCTTCTTGCAATTGGTTCCCATTTAGCCTAGGTTCAACAGGGTAAATTATATGTTGTTTGGAACTCACTTTGGTGTTCCTTGGGCTACTCTATAATATGCTGACACTTACTTAAAAAAGATCTTAAGAAATGAATTGTTTTTTTAACCAATTTGGAAACATAAAAACTCTTCAGCTCACTGTCATTAACTCATTATGTTACAAAAAACAGGTCATCTCGATATTGAAAAATCAAGTGACTGCTACCGAAGACCGTAACCTTACCTGGCTGACAGGTGCAGTATCTGCCGGCAACCGGTGAGACGCTGCAGCTACCGTCGTTTAGACAGGGATTGTTCTCGCACAGATGCGAGCTGACCTCGGTCTCGCAGTGCTGGCCGGTGTGCCCGGCACCGCAGATGCACACGTAGTTGCCGGCGGCGTCTTCCTCGCAGTGTGCGCCATTCTGGCACCGGCTCTCTCCGTTGTAATAGCACGGCGAACCTGTGGCAGACCACTTGCGTTAGTGAGGACCTGGTTGGGAACTCGCAGGGCTCTGCAAAATTATTTGCTGTTGCAATGTTATTATTTGTTGATTTCCAGGACTTTATTGGATATGGTACAAAATGTAAGACATCAAAGTATAGATTATAAGTTCTTTAAAATATGTTCCAATTTCCTTTTTTGTGAAAATGCATCACCACAGGGGTAAGCGCCGCAAACAAAACAAAAATGCCACGTTCTCATTGATTTTTCTACGTCCGGCACAGAAAACAGTATTAAGTGTGTGTACCAACATTTAACAGAGTATCACACTCTTTCTTGATGGATAAAAGCAGTTCAATATTTACAAATGCAGGTGCAGAAAACAGATTGCTGTTACAAGTAAAGGTATCTTGCCAAGTTATTGCAAAAGACATCATGTGAATTCAAACAGAAAGACACAAATTGAGATTGTTTTACAGCCGCTCCTAAACGTTCGTGTTAAGTATTAATTGAATAAATCGAATTGAAATATCCTCGGTACCGAGGAATGTAGAATATTTGTAAAGTAAATCTCCTTACTAGCCGCTCTGCTGTCACGAATGCAGAACTTTGCAACTATCCACTTTCTGAATATACTAACCCAATAAAGTAAGCAAGCTAGTTGAAGATAAAGATTTTTTTTGGTTTCTCAGGAATGCAAAAAAATCCTACTACATAATGCCTGCTAAGCCGCAAAGCGGCTTGACAGCATGGCAAGTTACAAACAATAAACAAAATCACAAATATTTGTTGTACAGAGCAGACACGTACTGTTAATCAATCTGAAGGTGTTGGTATTGGAGCAAATTTCTCAACTTTAGAGCCCAAAAGGGCAAAAACCACTTCCGAAATCATCGTTTTTTATTTTGCTCTTTTTAGTGTACCACTATGCCAATAGTCCAATATTGAATATTTATTACTAAGCCACTATCGAAACAAATGCATATAAATTAGCAAAATCCCATCGTTAGGTACTTTTCGAAAATATATAAAAATATTTGCATGAAAAGGTTGCTTTCACTAACTGAGAGTAAATAGTTTTGTAGCCAAGACCACAAGAATTCCATTAATTATTTGGGGAAAGCAGACAAAAGATGTGGGAAAAGGGCGTTTCAAAGCAAGAGGTAGTTTGAGCACATCATTCATTTTTAATTGCCCACTTGCGGATAGATTTTAGAATTGAAAGCATTGGCACCATATTGTACAATACGAGGCTATGTCCCCAACGGAATAAATGAACGTTCTGGTCTCGTCTAGTGCAGAGAACAGTTTCAGAATGGCTCCAGAGTGTAGAAAAGCTTTCATGAAAATGAGTGGCCTTCTGAATAGGAAACATTTCCACAATCACATCGGACACCATTTGAAAACGGGACGTAACACAGGGCGAAACAGGACGAAAACAGGAGGTACAAGACGACATTCGTTAAAAGGAAATCATCGCAGATAATTAAGCAGTAAATAAATGATAAAAGCAAATACACAGGTACCTACTGACTTAACATACCACTGCAATAATTATTTGTAACAAGGCTGTAGAAGAAACACTGATTATTTTTACCAATTATTATTAGCATTACTGGTAGGTATTTAAATTTTAAAACAATTTAATTTACATACTAAGCTGTTAAAGTTAGTGGTTATTGCAGTACGCAACGATTCCCCCTCCCTGTTAAAGAGAGATGGCCAATCGATTGATTCAGATTCCTTTGGAACACTAGAATACATTGTTAAAAATATGAAAATTAAGTCTAAAGAAACATGGCATTAATAAACAGTACACCACATTAATTTAATTTAAGTGTATTTACAAAAGTATTATTGCTGAATTAGGAAAGATTCCACTAACCATATGTACACATTTTCCCCAATCAACAACTCATAAATTTAGCATTACACATAAACGGTTAAACATTGAAGTGCAGCAAGCAATGACATGCAATGCAGAGACCCATCGAACGATCACCACGACACCGTTTAAGCATTTGCAGAGCGATCCATCGGCAACCAGATCACCACCGTTCAAGCGACTTCCGATTCTGCGAAGCGATCTTGTGATTGCACGTGTCTCACCGTTGTCAATGTCGCAGTGCTTGCCCGCGTACCGGGCCGTGCAAATGCACTCGTAGCGGTCGGGCTTGGATACGCAAGTGCCGTGGCCCTTGCACGGCTCGTTGAAGCAGTGATCCATTTCGGCGCCTGTCGGAACAATCGCGCCAGCATGCGCTCGATTCGGTGACTAGGTTTTCCTCCACCGTATTGTCGCTACGATTGTGCGTTTGAGGGATGAAGGCTTCTCAATGGTTGTGCGTTTGGGAGGTGAACACTTAATTGCTCATGTCTTTCGACTTTTAGATCTTGATGCGCTAGATGTATAATGTCGATGTTTAACTCTACCTATCCAAATCCCATCCAAAATGTCTACAAAAAATGTCAATACAATTTTCTGTTGATGTACTTAAAAGCTAAAGTGATGTGAATGTGTCTGATTGGAAAATGCCAATGTGATATTGATGGTTCAGTAATTTCAATTAGTATAGCTGGCATTGGAATCGAACCATTTCAAAGAACTGACAGAATATTTTATATTTTTAGCATGCACTCGTAGTACCTAGCTCGAGTGAATGTACAGGTGGAAAACTTGCCTATTTGCACGTAGAATTCAAATACAAATGCAAGACAATTTATCAAAATGCAATGAGTAAACAACATGAAAACCATTATGTGGATGCTGTTCACATTCATGCCATTAAATTCATGTTAGAAACAATGCAGATATACATAAAACTGCAAAATTTTCCACGTTAATTAAATTTTGGATTATTGACACAACATACATGCCAAAATGCAGAAATTATTACGTTTATAGTCTAACACAAATCTTAAGTTTAACATTGCATGCTCAATTCTCTCCAGGACGTAGGTGCTGAAAAATCAGCGAGTATGTAATACCTACAGCATACCAAAGCCGATTATCTAGAATGGAACCTCAGATGAGAAATCTGCAGCTGGCTGAAACAGAGTGGTTATCTGTTGCGCTTACAGCTGTTGGTGTTGAGCGGACACTTTCCCCACTCGATGTTATGAGCCTCCATGTTGGTGGCATTGAAGACGATGCCTGGACCGTCGAGGATGCATCCGAGGAAGTCTCTGCCAACGATCAGCACCGACTTCTCGCTCAGCAGGTCAGCATACTGCAGGATCTCGGAGTTGAAAGAAGAGTTGGCCACCACCTGCCATTGGAACAACGAATTTAGTGACTATTATCCAAAACCAAAAATAAAAATGTTGAATCAAATCTACATAAAGGGGGTACGCAGCTAGTACGATGTATATTCGGGTTCAGCCGGGGAATAATTTAACCCTGCTTATCCTCCCAATACTCCCAGCACCCAGCCAAAAGACCGAGGGTTGGGTGGTGAATCGAGGACTGATATACAAATGAAATTAGCAGGCTTGGGTAATGAATCTGATAAATGATGTTTAAACGACCATTAGCGATAACTGATAATTTGTCTTCTCTGGTCCGACCCACTATAGTTATCGATCCTCATAACAAGAACCATATCATAAATTTAGCATACGAGGTAGGTATAAACAAAAACATGCTCTAATATCCAGCTATTGTGATTTGCATACAGAAATTTTGCAACATAGGTCTGTATGCAGCATACCTGCTGATGGCCAGCAGTTGACAATGTCAAGTTGCCAAGCCGATGAAGGATGCTGACTGTGTGCCACGTGTTATCGAGCAATGCTGCTCCCAGCCTCGACTCGTAGCGTTTGTTGAGCAGCGATATCGAGAAGAGCAGGCCATCGTTTCCGACCGCCAAGGATACGTTGTTGCCAGCGCTGCTTTGCGAGAAGAGTTCTCCTCCGTGGCATGTTCGGAAGCTCAGCCCAATGTGGTGTTTCAGCGGCAACGAAGAGAGCAGTCGGATGTACGCACTCCCATTGAAGTATCCCTCTCGATTGTAGAGAGGTCCCACGGGCGATGACGTTACGAGTACCGTCGAGGCAAGGCACACTGAAGCTGTAAAGGAATAGGCAGCATTTAAGCTTTTAACTTTCGTTGGTGTAGACATCATACTTACATTTATTTTGTTAGTCTATTCAATCTCCTTTTGGGGAAAATGCGAGGCGAATTGATAGCAAGTTTCATCAGGGCTGGGTCTCATTGCAACTCGCCCTCCGAAACAAAAACAAAGGCGTCAGGAGGGCCTTGTAATACTATGTTATCAATGGAAACAACATCAAAAGTGCCTATTCACCCACTCGAACGAATCAACAACAAATTGCATCGAGTTTTTAATGACTGTGATACAGATGAGGGAACAGAAAGGCATCATCATTCGAGCGTAACTTTGGCTGCCTAACACCCAGGCGTACTTCCAACAACGAATTTCCATTCTGCACTTGATAATTACAGCAAAAACTCTCCTCTCAGCAATTTTAATCGCTGTAAACACATTATTGCACTCGGCAAGGCTGTGCCAAGCTGTGCCCCATTCATGATGCAAAAAAAAACATGTGGTGCTTCCTAAAGAAAATGCGCGCTTTCTTGGAGTTATGGTGGGTGGCAGCAGTTCACCCTGAATTGGTGAGTCATCCTAGCATTGGCAAAGTCTTTGTCATTCGTTGTACTTTCCTTGTGATGACAGTTTTACAGCGGTGGCTCATCATCGTCGCAAATTTATGTCACATGTTATTATAATGCATCTCCAAGTATTTTCTTACTAAATTATAGGAAGAGATAAATCTCTTAATTGCTTAGAAATGATTTTTGCTTTTTAAAAGCAGATAAAAGAATGTATGCACTATAGGTATAGTTTTACTGTTAAGTTTGACAGCACTAAATTATTCACATGCAACACGCATTGTGACAGTCCCACAGCACAGCGGCCACAGCTAACGCAATAGTTGACTGGTGAATGGTGGTTCTTGCAGAGCTTACAGTTTAATATCTCAATTGTCACAGGCCTGTTATTCAGTGGGTAGCGTATGCTGTCGAGTATGGCCGTAGTGGTCGGGTGTATACTCGATAGAGAATGTCATTTTCGTGGTAATTCGACGGGAGTCTCCGATAAATTGGCCAGACATTTGCCTGAGCTGAGCCAGACTCGCTTCTCGTGGGAGGAGAGCAATCCAGTCGGCGCGTGACTCAAACAGCCGAGGGTCACCCAAGAACACATCCGAACTTTCACCCAATCATATTCCCTCCCTAGTCCCAAGTCGATGCATTTTATTATATGCAGTTTTCCCCTCCCAAACTCAAAAACAATTAGCAGACGTATAGTATAGCCAGGAAGTGCGAAAAGTGAAATCTGTAATAATGAATTAAACAACAACTATAATAATAATAATAATAATAATAATAATAATAATAATAATAATATGAACATGAGCAATATAGGTAACCGAAAAATTAACAGCGTACCTCAAGTTGTGACGATCACGTTTATTTGGAAAATATCGAAGGGTTTGAATTTTGAATGTTAACTCCAACAAATTCGTGATTACCGTTACGCCGCGAAACGAAAAATTAAATAATTAACCGTCATGCTTAGGTTCACATGAGGTCCTTTTAGACTTTTAGTTCTACGTGTCCAGTAAAATGTAAAGGTGAAAATGTAGCCATTGTCTTAACAAGTGATTTAACAAACTACGAAATAATTTTAACTCTCTTGTTGGTATCCCTACTACCTACTCCCATTATAACCCTACTACCTACCTACATTACGCAATTCAGAAAGATTTTATTTGCACAAATTCAGGCTATATTTTTAATCTAGTCGAGTCGCATTATGAAAATACAAAATAATTGCAGCAATGTGCCATTTCCTTTGCCACAGATCTGGAAAAAACAGTGAAAGAAAACGAAATGATAAACTGTGTTACTTCAGCATGCACCTGAACATTACTGATCAAATTTACAATGTATTTAACATGATATGATCTACCCACAAATAATCTTGCTATATATCCAATTCTTACACCTATATACTGATCTGAAAGACTCTCGTCGGTGGATCTATAAGCAGACAAAGACTAAACTGTAAACATAATGAATGGTAATTTATAACTTGAGCGCTTGAAGTGCTAATTGTTCAGTGAGTGCTGATAATTACTTCAAAATTTGGGCAGCTGTTGCACTTAAATATGCTTTTCGCTCTCAAAGATTAGGGGTCGCTTATTGGTAATACTGAATACAGTACCAGATGTGTAATTTGAAGGACCTGTCAGCCAGTAGCACCAGAGATAGTTCTACAACAACTGGAAACTATGAGTCCGAGAAACAAAATTACATGGTTCAATAGAGCGATGTGATAAAGAGAAAGACATTCAGTGCACTAGGTATACCCGTTTTATCCCGAAGTGTCGATTGCTTGCGCTAACCAACAAGGTAGGTACAAAGACTTTATTGATCAAGTGGCGTGTAATTGCAAGCCGTGCATATTCAACCCTATGAAACGCTGCACTCACAAACAAATTTATGCAAGAGAGTGGTAAATTGGTCAAAGATGTTTTTTAATACAAAATTATTCTTGTTGCATGCTGTCGTTGGGTACGCTGGACTTGAATGGCAACTTAAATTGGCGAAGAAAGAAAAAAAATGTCCCTGAATTGCTAATTTATCTGATACACGCAAGAATGGCAGGATCATCACAAGAAAACTTGTATACCAGAGCAATTAAAAAGTTAGCACAGCAGATGCCCTAGGCGAAACAGATAATCTACTGCCTTTTCCTAAGCTGTCCCTGTGAAATGCGGCACAGTGACTATCATTTTCTATGCTCTATTCGTAAGTATCTGTGTAGAAGTGAATATGTTTCATTCTCTCGTGGCTTCGATAAATTAAAACAATAGAATTAAATCTGAACTCCAACCTTCAAAACGAAATAATTTTCCTACGTTGTCTCTCTAGTTAAGATGAGAAACAAATATGAGCTCCAAAATAAACAGGCTATTGCCGTCAAGAACCAACATTCGAAAAGGAGTCGGTAAAAAAGAACGGCTGCGGCTATTCAAGCGCATCAACGCAGAATGACGGTAACCGCCAGGTTATAAACCCTCGTGTGTCGATCTGTGAAAATCACCTGCCGCTTGTGCGAAGTTCACGGCCGCAATTAAAACTTTTAAGTGCCAATCAATTCAATGTGTGGTGCGGTTAAGAGAGAAATGCAGGGATTATGTTCCAGCATTTCTATTACATGTTGTGGGGTTACGAACATTCGCACAAAGAATTGTTTCGAAAGGGCACTGCTACATCACTACACAGTTTTATTTTCTTCTTCTCTGGAAACTGGAGAACAAATTTTCAAAGCAGAAGTTGGGGCATGGGAACCCTACAAAATTATCTGAAAAGAAACTAACATATGGACCAGGGATTTTTTTTACCCTGAGCTGCCAAGAGTACATACATATAATCTCGACTTTTGAGTGAACCAAAAAAATAACTCCCAATTACACATTAACTTATCTTGCCTGATCAGTCAAGGCATAATCGTTCCTTCAGACGAGAACAACGCAATTGAAATGTATTAACGAAATCAGATGGCTCTTTTTATTGTCTTTAATTTTAAAAATCTAAACACCATTTAAATAAAAGAAGTCCAATTGACACGTCCACTGTTTCTACTTGTGCCAATGACTGGAAATAAAAAACACGTCAATGTCATTACCTACTATTTAAGCATGCTCCTGAATCATTGCACAATTTTGGAAGTTTGCTAAGGGATTACTAATTAGAAAAAGCTCCTTGGTATCTTCCTATAGGTAATCGACAAAAAACGAGTTCTGCCGTTTAAAGTTCGAACTGGACAGACCCCCAATGAAAGTCCATTCCAATTTCCAACTTCCACCGCCCAATCTCCCCTCAGCAGTCAGCATAACAAGTTGCAAAAGGAAGCGCTGACAAAGCCACGCAGCAAAATCAACGTGCGCGACATGTGGGACCCGGTCCTGGAATCGAACGACGTGCAAACAGTTCAAACTTGACACGCAAACAGTTGCGGCTCCAAACCCAGATGTCGTGTGAATGTGTGACACGCGCACGATCACGCCGCAAGGAGTGAAGCGATTGAAATGGAGTGAAGCCATTATCGGGGAAACTACTTTCCCGGAGTTTGGGGCGACAGACTCGGAGCGTTGACATTGATCTGCCGGAGTGAAAAAGTGGGGCACAACTATTGCGACAATAGCTACTCGGCCACGATAATTAAACTCTAATTAGCCTTTAGTGTCAATGTATGTTCATGTTATTTCACGCATTTCTGAAAGAATGCCATGACAATATGTCTATATACGCCGACTGAAGCTGAAGAAAGCAAAGACTGATTAAGAGAAACGGTATCTGTGGTAAAATATTTTCGTGAGCAAAGAATATAAATTATAATGCACCAGTTTAGGCTCCCTATTTGCTACTCAAAGTTTCATGCGCTTCAGATGTGAGAACTAGTTCAAAAAGAGTGACGCTGCCAATAAACTGAGCACACAACTGCGCGACTTCCAGATTCTCTTCCTCTCGTGCATCGATCTCTCCTCGGAAAAAGAAACGTTTCCTTTTATAAAAATCCGCACAGCTTGATAAATTAATTAAGGTTAAGCGCAGCCACAATCCTCTTCTTTGGATTTCGCACCTGTTACACAAAGATCAATGAACTACTTCAGTTAAAATCGAAGGCCGAAAATATTATTTGACCAGATAAGCATGCCAAGAAGATATTCCATTGAACCATATACACATTACACAGTAGGCAAATGTTCTTTTAAGGTGGTGACTAGTTTCCGGTAATGGCAAACGAATGTGTCACCAATGGTTCTTACAGGTATTCGTCGATTATGCGGCCCTCAGCGGCAAGAGAGGAATGACCGAAACCTAACCCCTTCCTCTGAGCCGCCCATGCGGAGCTTTGGCGTGCGCTAGGACGCCAGTATACCGGTACCTCCATATACTTGCCACGGCACACACACACCCAACCACATACACCCAACCGTGGCCGTATAGGCACCGGCAAGTGTAAAACCGAGCGACGACTTAACAATCTGCAATTGGCTTTAGAACTCGATGTTATGTCATGTGATTACGTTACACAATACATTATTGTGAGCAAAAGAAAAATCAATACCTTTTGACGGTCGTTTGCGTGTACTATCCGAAATTAGACTTCTATAATTGGGTGACTTTCTCGTCGATTTTTATTCGCTTAATTGTGCCACAAACAAATGTTGGTCAGTTTTTCAAAGCTTGCGAACGTGATTTGATTTTGCAAGTTCGTTCGTTGATCATAGCCAGGATCAAGAGAGAGAACTGCAAGAATTCGTGTGGACGAACCCTTCCAGAGTAAAAAGTGGATACCATTTAAATAGCCGATTCGGTACGTGCAGATTGGAAACTCGTCATTTTGTAGATCTGCCATCATGCTGTACGATTACTGAGGATTCCGTTCTTCGCTCAGAGTCGGAATTGTTTCGATTTCAAGACGGCCCTAATTGCGAGGGTTCAATCTGAATCAAATCACTCGAACACAATCAAGCAGGAACTCGACCTTTGCCAAAAACTCACGCGGCCGGCGCAGCACCAAAAGAAAACTACCGTTTTTAATAGACAAAGACCCTTGCACGACTATTTACCAACATTTTTTACATTCAATGAACAAGACTAAGGAAAAAACACAACGGAGCGTTTGTTTCTTGAACCGAAACTCACATCATTACAGACTTGTGAAAAAATATTGTCTTCACATCTTTTGTGCAGTTGATGTGGAGAATTCCCCCTCCGCGCCGGAAGTATTCGAACTCCAAGACGTTTTTCAAAGACCTTGATGGCAAGCGTCAAAGTGCGTGCTTCCTCTCAGCTACCCGTCCTACCTCATGAGTGCATGACTCACAAACCAACCGAACTTGTTAGTATCAAGTCGCGAGACAATGGTCAATAAAATGCATCCAATATCCAAACTGACCTGGAAAGGATATAGACAGGGGAGAAAACGCAGTTTACAATAGCGCATCTGTATGATTTATATAGTAGGTGAGAGACTGCGAGAACTAAGTCGGTGCCTAATGGTTTTTCGAAATACTGGATCATTCAATTCCATTGCCATAAGTCTGCATTCCTGGATCGTACTTCACCTCGGCGTTGCAATGTGCAAGTGCAAACTCGTTCGATTTCGCAACGATGTTTATTACAATAATTACTCCATGAAATAATTGCAATGTCGTCGGGACAATTACTCTAATAGGT
Organism: Nemoura dubitans; assembly: GCA_921293005.1. Taxonomy (NCBI): domain Eukaryota; kingdom Metazoa; phylum Arthropoda; class Insecta; order Plecoptera; family Nemouridae; genus Nemoura; species Nemoura dubitans. Next base: position 59,951,433 of record OV121073.1, read on the forward strand.
AAAGCACACTCGTAGTGTGCAAGTAAGTTGAAAACGACAAATTTTTTACGAAAAAAAATCGGCTCGTTCCGAGTTCGAAGTTATTTGAACGAAATGACAATTTTTGGTCGTTAGCATACACATAACGGCAATGCCGTAGCGCGTAACGTAATTGGGTAGTGCGAATAATAACGAATAGCAATTATTTTGTACATCAAGTTATCTAATGTTTATCTCGACTAGGTTACGCCTACCAGTGGCGGTTTCGTTTCTAAAAGCAAGTAGGGTTTGCATTTTCAATTTGCATCATTCTTGTGTAAATGTGCATGACGGATCTACCTTGAACACTGTGTTTACTTTTAAGATCGAGACCACGTATAGAACCACCACGTTTTTAGAGAATAACTTGTGCCATTTATTATTATGTCTGATTTAGTATTGACAGTAACGATGGTTACTTTGTCATATTTTGTATACGAAAATATGCATGAGAATAAATTACATTGGGATTAATGCAATGAATGCATGCCATTCGCTAATATGTATAGGTTAATTATATCTGTATGTTAATGATTTCCATTGTAGTATTCAGACATTAGCATAGGTAGGTAAACACACATCAATTATATACGCACGAATTTGCGATTGTGCCTGCAAGTGCCATCATATTTTTGTATACCCACTTTACTTTTATATATTTGCATAGCAAAAGGCTTTAGCCCTTTTTGTCAGGTCCTATGACAGGTATGGTCCATGCGTACTTCTTCTTCACAACATTCACCATATTTGATCATATTATCATGTTAAATCTTTCTTCGTTCTTTTCTTACATCGCAGCTGTCCTGATATAAAGTTGAACATACTAATTGCACATAAATTGGACTAAACCACTATAATATTCGCCTCATTTATTCACATTGTCCACATTTTAACAGCCATTTGCATCATTTCAGATTCAACCCACAAATTACTAAGTCAGCATTATTACCATTGTGATATCTGGCTAGAGGTATCACATTATGCCGACCATGCCGCATCATTGTCTCGCAAATGTATTGTTCCACCCTGTAGATAATGATGATCGGTTTTCGTATGAAAATAGCTTCGAAAGAGATCACCGTGCGACTCGCATAACATTGTGCACCGAAGAAGCCTTCCAATCTCCTGTTAGCCGCCTGCGTGACGTACAACCTGCTAATACCCGACTGACTCGAGACTCGAGAGAACGTCCTATAGTACCAATATACATATGCAAAATGCAAAGCCATATAAAACTATCGTGAGTTGTGCGAAAAACTAACAGTCACGGTATGTTTTTTTTTTATTATTATGTACACAAATTAGCCTCCCAAAAGTGTTGTCCATTCCGGGATTTGAACCCGGGTCCCCAACTTTCGCGGCTGGTGCTCTAACCGCTGAGCTAAATGGCCATTAAATTTGGGAGAAGTAATTTGCATACAGGGTGAGAATTGAATGTCCCCATGGGGACATTTAGCTCAGCGGTTAGAGCACCAGCCGCGAAAGTTGGGGACCCGGGTTCAAATCCCGGAATGGACAACACTTTTGGGAGGCTAATTTGTGTACATAATAATAAAATGAATAGCCAATTACGAGCTTTCGTAATTTAAATAAGATTAAAAGAGAATTCAACGCATCCAACGTTAAATTGGAGTTACTCGAGGTTGAATGTAAAATGTGGTTGCAGTATAGCATCACGCGGTACCAGAGCCACTATGAGTATTCGTAGACTCTGGACCATACCCCCATGGGGACATTCAATTCTCACCCTGTATGCAAATTACTTCTCCCAAATTTAATGGCCATTTAGCTCAGCGGTTAGAGCACCAGCCGCGAAAGTTGGGGACCCGGGTTCAAATCCCGGAATGGACAACACTTTTGGGAGGCTAATTTGTGTACATAATAATAAAATGAATAGCCAATTACGAGCTTTCGTAATTTAAATAAGATTAAAAGAGAATTCAACGCATCCAACGTTAAATTGGAGTTACTCGAGGTTGAATGTAAAATGTGGTTGCAGTATAGCATCACGCGGTACCAGAGCCACTATGAGTATTCGTAGACTCTGGACCATACCCCCATGGGGACATTCAATTCTCACCCTGTATGCAAATTACTTCTCCCAAATTTAATGGCCATTTAGCTCAGCGGTTAGAGCACCAGCCGCGAAAGTTGGGGACCCGGGTTCAAATCCCGGAATGGACAACACTTTTGGGAGGCTAATTTGTGTACATAATAATAAAATGAATAGCCAATTACGAGCTTTCGTAATTTAAATAAGATTAAAAGAGAATTCAACGCATCCAACGTTAAATTGGAGTTACTCGAGGTTGAATGTAAAATGTGGTTGCAGTATAGCATCACGCGGTACCAGAGCCACTATGAGTATTCGTAGACTCTGGACCATACCCCCATGGGGACATTCAATTCTCACCCTGTATGCAAATTACTTCTCCCAAATTTAATGGCCATTTAGCTCAGCGGTTAGAGCACCAGCCGCGAAAGTTGGGGACCCGGGTTCAAATCCCGGAATGGACAACACTTTTGGGAGGCTAATTTGTGTACATAATAATAAAATGAATAGCCAATTACGAGCTTTCGTAATTTAAATAAGATTAAAAGAGAATTCAACGCATCCAACGTTAAATTGGAGTTACTCGAGGTTGAATGTAAAATGTGGTTGCAGTATAGCATCACGCGGTACCAGAGCCACTATGAGTATTCGTAGACTCTGGACCATACCCCCATGGGGACATTCAATTCTCACCCTGTATGCAAATTACTTCTCCCAAATTTAATGGCCATTTAGCTCAGCGGTTAGAGCACCAGCCGCGAAAGTTGGGGACCCGGGTTCAAATCCCGGAATGGACAACACTTTTGGGAGGCTAATTTGTGTACATAATAATAAAATGAATAGCCAATTACGAGCTTTCGTAATTTAAATAAGATTAAAAGAGGAGTCACGGTATGATTCGTACTCCTCTTGCGTCCGTGTCGTGTTCCTGTATATATAGTTGGTACATTTTGTGGGGGAGTAGACAGGTTTACAGTCTTCGTTTTTCGAATAAGGAGGCACTAGAAAGGAGCTGAGGGCACACATTTAGCAAATCAAATCGATATCATAAATGGTTGGTATCTTTGCGGTTGAGCTGGTCGATTGGTAAACAACTTAAACAAGATTATTTATTGTATATTTAAACTTTAAAGAAGCTATCTTGTAAATCTTATCGATTAATTTCCTTGTGTACATTTCCTTGTGTATCTCACCATTTTATTAACAGGTTACCGGGGAGGTTAAACAAATGTCACATCGAAAATGTACAGTTTATTGAAAAAACACATCATGTCTACGTTGTTTTTCAAAATTAGTCATCATTGGCTAAAAAAACACGTTTGCAACTTTATGTGGATTCAAAGTGGTCATTATTACAAAGAATCGGCACATCTGATATGTATACTTTCATAGTTAGTGTATTCATCGTATTGCAACGAAAGAAAAATCTCCTGTGTACCTATAGCTGGATATTTAAAACCAAGATCCCTTCCAACGTAAGTAGTCCAACAAGGTTTTGCAGATAATCGCCATCGAGTAAAGAGACCACAGTCGAATCGTGAAAAGAGTGCGCATCATGACATGGCCAAACTGAAAAAGGATGGACTCCGATCAAGACTGTAATAAATATCAACCACCCCGATTTCCCAAGTTAATGGCCCGCCATCAGAAAATCGCAGGTCACTATGGACATGGTATTTGGGAAACATCGTGATATAAAATCTTCATGGTTGGCCAACCATTTTGAAGATCTAACATTATTGAGATTTCAATCCCAAACAAAACAACCAAAACTCCCGTGATTCTGCAATAAAATTTACTGCATTTTTAAAGAAGTCATAATGAACCATAGATGTTTTATACGCCGGTTCAACACTCGCAAATTTGTGCGCATAACACAACACAAACAATTTATATCATGGCTATGCACAGTTTTACCGCCATTCATTGCCGAAAATAAATGCTATAGAAATTGGCGTTTTCGCAACGTTTCCTGGTTTACGCTTCCCTAGCTATGGACGACGACGAGACATTGCTTATCAGTAACATCACAGGCACCATCATACGGTGGAACTTCCTAAGGTCGGCCGGCGTGAGTTTATGCAAGCCCCACGGTAGTCGCATAAGTGACAACAATCATGACAGCTCCAATGCGGTCACGCAAGATGCATCCCGCCGCCCGCGTGTACTTAGTCGACGACGCGTCGCGATTTCAACATATTCCAATCAGGTGCTCGTCTTCCGGTGCTTCTAGCGAAAATAATCTGCGCAAAGACCCTGAATGTGAACGCACGGCGGCTTAGAGCGCCAATTGTGATCTTTATTCTTCGGTTTTGTGCTAGCTATAATGATTGGTACGTAGGTATGCTAATTATGTGATTCTTTTAAAATAGTTTTATAATCTAAAGTACCTAGAGTTTCTTTTGAATTTTGTTCTCCTGCCTTACCATACCTACACACAATCAATTGATTAATAATAAAGATGTAAGAAGCCGAAACACGGGTATGGGCGCAACCTGATGTAATATCTGTCCGCAACTGTCACACTCGAATTACACCGCGTGGTTATATCGAGAAATTTTCTATAAAATCGACAATACGGGTGGCATTTTGGAAAAAGGCATCTTTCAAAAGTCACTATCAAGGTAATACAGATACTCTTCGCGAGGGGGGCTCCTAACAGTTATTCCACCCTTCGAATTGACTGCCCATCGGAAAGGTAAGTCGTGAGGTCGCATTCGAACCTGCGCCTTGCAGCCGTCAACATCATAACGCAGTCCTCCCCCACACAATAACGCCGTTCCTCACCTGCTCAGCTCGAGATCGATGTTGCCAAAATAATTTCGATTGTTGGTCGTGTGCACCGCAAACGTGTTGGAGAACATTTACATATTTCCTAACACGAAACGAAATGCGGGCAAAATGTTAGTGAACACACAACAGCGACTACAAGTTTTTCTCTTTTCAAAATCTCTGTGCCACGACATCCTCCGGGGCAATTCGTGATCGTGCGTGGATGAGCCGAAGCGACCTTCTTTGCAGGTGAATGGAAAGGTTGCACCAGTTTGATGATTGTAATACCGTGCAGTACAAAATGCAGACGGCAATTTAAAGACCCAAGCTCTTATCGTGTTATTCACCTCGATTAAAAGATTAGAGTGTACATTCTAGACAACACAATATGATTGGCATATATAAAATTCCACAAGGCAAGCTTTATCTGTGATACCTGATGACACACTGATGAGAACTTATCTAGTAGCAACCTCTTATCACAATTGCTTATATATGTATCTATATATAAATGTATATATAATACATAACTAACAAATGATATCCAGTTTAATTTTGTAGCTTTTAATCGATACCTATTTTTGTAATACAACCCGTAATTCGTGTTATTGACAAAATTCCATATTCAACCTTTGCGTGCAGACGTCGTATCGTGGGCATGATAGGTACGCATGGTGTACATACCCAAAAATATCTAACCAACTGGACTTTCCTAGACAGATATTAACAGAAATTAGAACACGTGTCCTTTGGTGTGCCAACGATTGCATGCAATTTTGATATTAATGTTTGGTTGAACGTTGTCTTTCAATTCAATGAAACTTGTGTTGATGTCGACGTTCATACCAACTGTTCGAATTGTAACGCCTTCGAAACATGACAGCGCTGAAAGCCCGCAATAAGGAAATATCAAAAGCATGTCGGTGGTGCCGGTAATATGACACTTGTCGGATTTCGGTGCATCGAGATGGGCGAGACTCGAGACTGGTCGGACCTCCTAACTTTCGGCGCTGACACCATCCATTCATCAATCGAATTTCACAGAGGAGCCGACCCCCTGATGCAGTTATTTGAAGGTTCTACTCATGGTAGAAGTATAGTTGGTATATGCCATGAGTTCTACCCAAATCTTTAAAATCTCTCGACTGACAGAGTCCAGATGTGAAAATTGAACTGGAGTGCCGGCAGTGTTGTCTGTCGAAGGGTGTTGCTGTTAAGCATGACACTGGCCAGAACCAGGCGGAAATGTACAAAAGGCTGGTGGATAGCTGGAACTCGAAGAGCATGAATACTCAGTGCCATCAACCATGAAGCCATGTCAGAATCTCATGGGATATTGTGGTAGAAAACAACAATTTAACGTTACTCTACTCAAAGACTAGACATCACTGACACGAATTTGGCTGTGTCTTGCTGCTTGTTAGTTTCCTGCACTACTCCAGAATTTACTGTAATTATAATGTCGTCTATTGTCTTTTGGCGATAGAGGTAAAGTCAGTACCGTTCATATGATTTCACGGAAGATCAAGCGAACATATTTCTTGGGTTGCAGGTAGTAGGTACCACTTCCTCGCATCGGAAAGGCCACAGCACATTAGGAAATTTGATGACAACACAAGGAAGGCACGTGACATTATTTATATGACTAGATGTGTGACCAATGCCCATACTGTAGTGAACGCGAAGAATGGTGAAATTCGCCAACGGGTAGGTCTTATCTAGACATGATTTGCCCTTGCTTGTTGAGTAATAGGCAATCACAAGATTTTTTTTCGGTAAAAATAAACACGTTCCAGGACTGTAGGTAGTAGGTAGGTACCTAATTGTAACTTAAAAAAATCTGCAATGCTGCCAGTTCAGCATCGTCCAAAACCAAGCCCGCCAAAGCGAAACGAATTTCGGCAGCTAATCGAATTGATTCACTGTTGATGAATTAAGGGGTTCGATAAAACTTTAAAATAGTGAAGTGTGAGGGCATAGAGAAATGGAATGTAAATGCAGACAAAATCATTACATTTCTTCGGAGTAATTAAAACAACTAAAAAACCAAGTGGAGACTTGCGATACGTGTCACTTTCCTAAAATTGTAACATTGAAATCTTCCAATCAATCTCATTTACGTGCCTCGTAAATAATTATGCCCTGAAATAGCATGCCAACGAACTAATATTGGTCTCTATCTCCACCCGTCCGTCTATTCACTATGGAGCACATGAATCAGAATCTAGGTATACCTACGCACGACAGGTGTACTTAATCTAATGTTTACAATAGATTCATCGCTCTACATTATTAATCTTGGAACAAATTTGAAACACACTCACCTAAGAGCCACCTATTCCAATTATTGAACATCTTCATCACTTCACACACGATTGAAGCACTGTAATCCCTTCATTCGGCAAATAATTAGTCACGTTACTGGTACTCCGAGGTCCATGCGACTCGCAGGTACAACAAACACAGGCACTTGCTGGTATGTCCCATAGTTACGCCAGAGAGCTTCACATTCTTCCTACCACCACAGGTACAGCGCTACGTACTGAGTTCATGGCTGGCTGATTCTGGCGCGATTCCACTTTTCAGCACCTCGACGCGACCTAGCAGCCAAACCAGGAACCAACGGTCTGGTATAAACTTATTTCAAAGTCCAACAAATTTTGGGCCCAAAGGGTATGTACACTAGAATTAATTTGAGTTTGCCACTTTTTGGGGATCTCATATCGTATAGTACCATACCATAGAATCAAATGATTAAGTTTTTGTCATTACCATTAAAAACTTTATTTATCATTACTATTATTAACTATTTTACTCTTTACAAATCGTAAAAGAGTCAAATGATACTTTACTTCAAAGTCCACTAGGCAGTGGTAATCTTAGGCTAACACGACTGTACACTAGAATTAATTTGAGTTTGCCACTTTTGGGGATCTCTTATCATAAAGTACCATACCATAGAATCAAATGATAAGTTTTTGTCATTACCATTAAAAAAGGTATTCATCATTACAATTATTTACAATTTTACTCTTATCGTAAAAGAGTCAAATGATACTTTACTTCAAAGTCCACCAGGCCGTGGTAATCAGGGGCGTCGTTAGGCCTTTTTAGGGGATGCTAGAGCATCCCCTATCAAAGGCTGAGCATCCCCAATAATTCTTGTGACAAAATTAAACATTTCGATACATGTTTGCCCAGAAAATGTTTTGAGAATCTCCTCGCTGACTTATGGGTTTTGTGGCATAAGCAAAATAATAGAGACGTTCTAGATGAGTTTATTTCTGTCCCTTTCATTTCCGATCCGGTCCGGCTTATTTCTTCCGTACAAAGAATCTCTCGGTAGTTGACAGAATTTAGAAAACAATTTATTATGTCCACAAAATACTCGCAATTTTAAAGTTTTAAAACTAAAAAATTACTAAAAGTTACCAAAAATTACGAAAAATGTGAGGGGCCAAGTATGCTTTAAAACTTCTGAAACGCGTAGAATTGCTTGAAAATGACATTGTTTCACACAAAAATTCCCATGAGCCGTGCCCCCCCCCCCCCCCCCCCCCCCCCCCCCCCCCGAGTTTGATGAAAAGCTGAGCATCCCCTAACTGGAATCTCTAGTGACGCCCCTGGTGGTAATATTAGGCTTCTACAACATGACCTTGGGGGGGGGGGGGGGGGGGGGGGGCACGAGGGAGGGGGTTGGATATTTGTAATGCCACACATTGTTGTAGTACCCTGACAAAAGCAAAATATATTTTTAATCAATTTCAAAATAAATTGTCGCTGCATTATATTTTAGAATCTTACCTTCTAATCAAGCGTAGCACGAAACAGTGCTATATAAACTCCGCAATATATGTTCATGTTTTACGTCAATTTTGTATGAGGACACAAAAGTAAGAATTCCACTATAAAAAATTGAGGGAGGTGGGGGTACTTGACTGCGCCGTTATGTTGGGGGAGGTATTGCCAATGTGTGACAGTTCCTAATTTCTTTATGACTAGGGGGGGAAGGTGGGTCAAAATGTGGTATTAACAGTGTTACAACTTACACATAGGACGTTCCCAAACACAACATAAAAAAATAAAAACGTGCACATTTCTTTTAAATGTCTCATAAATAATAGATCAATTAGCTTTCATTATTAGAAAATTCTTTCTTTGGAATCAGATTATTTATGATTTTTTTTTATGGGGACAAAGGACAAAGTGCTTGTCGAATTCGAGCTGAGACTTGAGAAGTTGGGTCAGGTTGAGACCTTGCACGATACCTGCACAGCGGCAGAGCGCATGTCGCGGTGGATGGGGGTGGAGGCAGGCTCCACCAGGGTGACACCAGGTGAAGTGACCAGGGTGACAGCTAGGCCTTTTTATGGTTGTTGTTTATTGCTATAGGCCTTTGGTTGAGAAACGCAACCCCAATTTTCCAATGTAAAATCTTCGGTATAATGCTTCCACTCCCTGCACTGTCGCCTGGGCAGTGAAATGCTGAGCAGTGAATAGAGGTAATGTCGGGTCCAGCCAGAGAATACACATTTTTATCCGGTTTTCTCCTCAAATATTTTCCTCCCTGCAAGCAGTCTAAAGGCCGAGGCCAGACTTCCGAGGGTTCGGTGGTGATTCGAAGACCGACAGGCGAAGGGAAATGAGCAACCACCTCTGGAATTGGACCTGACTCATGGTATAAGAATAGTTGGGTACTTATACCATGGACCTGACTCATGGTATAAGAATAGTTGGGTACTTATACCATGGACCTGACTCATGGTATAAGAATAGTTGGGTACTTATACCATGGATCTGACTCATGGTATAAGAATAGTTGGGTACTTATACCATGGACCTGACTCATGGTATAAGAATAGTTGGGTACTTATACCATGGACCTGACTCATGGTATAAGAATAGTTGGGTACTTATACCATGGACCTGACTCATGGTATAAGAATAGTTGGGTACTTATACCATGGACCTGACTTATGGTATAAGAATAGTTGGGTACTTATACCTTGGACATGACTCATGGTATAAGAATAGTTGGGTACTTATACCATGGACGTGACTCATGGTATAAGAATAGTTGGGTACTTATACCATGGACCTGACTGTATAAAGAGCATTTCCCCAATCTTGTCTGCGACGCACCAGGATATTCACAGCTTATCAAATGCAATTTTAGTTGCGTTATAGATGCGGGTACCTATAATAAAAAAAGTAGCAGAAAAAAGTGCATGCGGACGTTGTGGAACGACAGAAGGCTAAGTACAGTTCAGATTTTTTTTTTAGAGTTGACTCAAACTTGGCACATCACTCGCTTCAATATCAGTCGGTAAGTAATTGAATTTTAAATCAAAAAGATGACCGATCAATCGGTCATCCAATTGGTCACCAATTGGTTAATACAATGATGAGATTGACACGATCAAATTGGTCTTGTCAAATACAAAGACAAATAATCTTGAATCGAGATGATAGTGAAATTGTTGAGGCTTTTAGAGTCTATAGGCAGGAATTTGAGTTTGATTGTTTGTCAAATTGCCTGATTAGGGATCAGTAGTTGATATTATGCCTATAATACAGGGATTGGAACCTTAACTCAATACGGTTCCGGTTCCGGTTCCGGACCAACAAATTTGATCTCCATGGGTCGGGTTCCGGTTCCGATTCCTGAGTCAATTCGGTTCCGCAGGAACCGAAACTTCAAACGGTTCCAAAAGGTTCCAAACGGTTCCATATTTTTATGCACTCTAAAAAAAAAAATATATATATATATATATATATATATATATATATATATATATATATATACAGGCGCGTAGGAACGCTTTTCAAGTTGGGGGGGGGGGGGGGCAAGCTGCAAGACAGACAGTGGTGAAACCCGGACACTGGGGGGGGGGGGGGGGGGAGGGGGGCTATATTTTTTAAAGCATCTGAGGGTTTGAGATAAAATTGCATGGGGGTAAGAAATATACATTTAGAATACTTAATTTAAAGATATCAAATTAACGCATTACGAAAATTACTATCACGTTTTCTGTGATGCCTGTAAATATCGCACATCGAATGCAGCAGAGCGTCTTGCCGTGGCGAATTCCAGCTCTACACTAGCAATACAAAATTCTTCCTCTCCCTCTCCCAGTCTGGGTGCATGTATGACTCAGACTATAACATAAACAGTGTTAGTCTGCATTTCTGCTACTGCTATAGTCATATTCCTGGAGATTTGTTTTTACGAGTCAAAAGATTTCGTTCAACATCAGCTAAGCAGAAACACTAGGTATACTCAACTCTGAGCAGCAGATAAAATTAATGATTTCAACTATAAAATCCCCCCCCCCCCCTGTTCCTACGCCAGTGTATATATATATATGGTTCCGGTTGTTACTATTTTCTGTGTTGGGGTTACGGTTCTGGTTACGGTTCCAGATTTCAAACGGTTCCAAACGGTTCTGGGTTCCGGTTCCGGTTCCGGTTCCGGTTCCAATCCCTGCTATAATACCGTCAAATATGAAGGATAATATCCTTAAACGTTTACAGTTCCAATTGCGTCAAAACCGAAACTTTGCGGGCTCTGTTAAGAGATTGTCGCTGTCCGGCTCTATGAGGGTTGCGCAATGCCCTTCGATGTTTATTACTGTTTATTACGGTCCGTTACGCTGACACCGATACATCCACAAAGGGGCAGGTAGATGGGGGTTGTTGCCTGTTTGGTCTGGATTGACAATGATTTAGAAAAAACATTTGTGTCATTTCCAAGGTCTCTGTCGAAGTATCAGAAAGAATCTTTCAAGTCAATTCTCTATTACTTTTGAAATTTGGTGTGCCACCGTATTTCTTTCAAGATTAACACCACTGCCAGGTTGCGCATGATTGTCACAGATTTTGGCCTTTACCTACCTTGGGTTGGTGCCCTGGCCCAGCTCTGTGGTGCTCATTCGCTAGTCACTGCGCGTAGCCAATGTGACTGCTCTGTTCAGTTGGTGCTCACTGCTCGGAGGGAGTGCGTGGTAGAGCGAGTGTGCTAGAGAACGCGTGCCAATGGAAACTTTATGCAGGCTGTGCATGAACTTCGGTTCTGTGGGAATGGAACCAATATTCCGGTCGCTGGTGGATGGTTGTCTTGCGAAAAAGATTGCGAGTGTGACGCAGTTGACGGTGAGATTACACAACTGATATGTTTTTTTTCTAATTGGAGTAAAAAGGGGATGAGCGTACTTCTGTAGGTCCTAGAATACTAATAGCTCGTAGAATGTGAAACGACGCAGTTTCCCAATGAATGAATTAATTGGCGAACGAAAAACAATTTTGACAATTAATCTATTTTTTAATGTTGAAGGTTGTTGATATCGTTAGCAGAATAGAAAAATATCTTGCTTGCAGGTGCAATACATACATATTTGATTCTTGTCTGAAATTTTCGTAGGAAACAAGTTATTATTTTATAGATGAGGATTGCGCTGCTCTTCGTTCCTTGGCAATCAGAGAAAAGTGGAAGAGTCAGGGTGGGGTTTTACAATAAGATTTTAGTAGTATTATGATGATTTTTCTGCGGGAAAGTTTTTTGATGTGATTGTCGGTATTACAGTACTATTGCATACCCAGCAGGCGTTACACTGATGATGATAGGCAAACGATGACCTTCAGACTCGCCTTGCTAACACTATCGGCAGATTCATGAAGCTAAATTGGGTCTTCCTACAATTTCTGACAAAGATCCTATTATACTGCAAAGTTATCGTTTACAGTTAATTTTAAATTTAGGCATCGGTTATCAGATTCAACCAATGTTGGTGATTTGCATTCTCTTGTTAGTCCTCTGATCACCACCGAACCCTCGGTCTTTTGCTGCGCCATGAAAGGAATTATTTTAGAGGCAAACCCACGGGATGGGATTTCTGTAGGCTCCTTAAAATCCAAGGTCAATTTTCATGTGCATGACAATCATGTACGACACATGGCCTTAGTGAGTTATTTATATGAATTCCAAATCTCTACAAGTGGTACCAGAGGCTATAAAGGAGCTAGAGAAAATACCCCATAGTTGTACAAGTAAAATCCAATGTCAATTTTCATGTGCATGACAATCATGTACGACACATGGTCTTACTGAGTTATTTATATGAATTCCAAATCTCTACAAGTGGTACCAGAGGCTATAAAGGAGCTAGAGAAAATACCCCATAGTTGTACAGAGCTCACAGGCAACTGAAAGCGCAATCTAGAAAAGGAAACCCAGAGACGACCTGAGAAAACCTCACACTTACAATATTCTACAAAGTTAACATTAGGTATATTCCTCATTAGGTAGTCAGTATTATTTTTATTGGCATTATTATCATTGTGTCTTGCTCTGTTGCAGCTCTTTGAAGGGGATGGCCTTCCCACAAGCCTCTGCCAGCAATGCATCTTCAAGCTGGATGTTGCCGACACATTCATCCAGAAGTGCACCCTCAGCGACAGGGCTTTAAGAGCAATGCTAACTGTACAGGTATAGATGGCTTCAACATTCAAAATTCAATGAATTCACTGGCATCAAGAAATCAAAGTTTTATTTAATTGTGACCTAATGTTCTATTTTCTTTCTCTAATTTTTGTGGATTCTTGTAATGCATGCACCAGCTTCAACATACTCTTCCTGGTAATAGCCTAATATAAAAAATGTAGTCTGCAATGGATGTTATGTTATGCTATTGGTGGACAACACGTTCGCCTTTGTTTTTTAATGAAGTTACCAGCAGTGAGTTTTAATCAGTATAATTTCTTGAAAGAATTTTGTAGCATGCATTTTGCATGCAGCATTAATGCTGCACATGCAAACAGAGGGATTTGAAGAAGTAGCTCGATTTGTTCGGTGAACCACACATTGCAAAATTTGATCAGCGTCAATTATGTAGGTATACTTGGAATGTATTGGCAGGTACTTGGACACTCCTACTCGGACTCTGGTTCATATGAAGCAGATTATAACCCATTGCATGGAAATATACATTTTGAGTGTCCGATTACCTAGCAATACATTCCAAGTACCTACATAATTGACGATGTTTTGACACAAAAAAAAAAAAAAAAAAACACAGTGTTGGTGCACAAACATGGTTTCATACTGTCAGTTTGATCTATTTTTTTTCATTATTTTGCCAGAATGAATGCTCGGCTCCTTCTGGAAACAACGAGAACCGCAACAATTGGCAGCGTGTCAGCACTCAAAGCTTGCTTCCAATGTCGTCAAATGCACGCCGAGCTAACAGTGTCATTCGATTTGGACCAATCAATGAAATCCAAAAAGGCAAGAACTAGTCAGTGTGATGCAAACTCTCCTTTGTTCCAGCCCCCCCTCCCCCCTTCACCATCCACTCACACTGAAGTCTATAGATTGTAGGTAAGGAGGGGATAGCCTGGTTTTGCTAAAAACACACTCACAAGACCAAACCAACTTAAAAGATGATAGCTGTATTGCAGGGCCTTTAAAATATTTATCTTAAATATGAATATTTATCTGCAGAATTTTAAAGAGTTTTGAAACATGATTAGGTACCACAAAACCAGGGGCGGTTTGTCAGGGGAGGCCGAGGAGGCCAGACCTCCACAACATTTTACAGATGTAATAGAACAACACGTACATGTTTGCAACAATTCAAATATAAATTTTTCCTCCTTAATTTGCGCTACACAGAGTATTGGCTTGAAAAACGCAACCAATTACTCATAAGGCACTACCCTGCGTGGTGCGCGACTTTGGACCTTATTTGGCGACCCCTGCTCCTTGCTTGCTATGCTCGCAGTGCGAGTGCGGGAGAGCTTCAAGGCCACGATTCCCAGTAGTCCCGTCTAGAATAGCAATACAAGGAGACTAGGCCTACGGCCACCTGCGTATTCTGGAGGGTTCCACCGGCAACGCATGGCAAATTGCAATTGAAAAATATATTTTGGAAATGCTGTCTATGCAATAAAGGTTGAGATGATGCACACAATCAAATAAAGACCAACATCCACGGGCATTGGAATTGCAACCAGTTGCTTGCAGATAATTGCAGTTTATTTGTCTGTCTTGGGGGGTGGGAAGTAGGGGTCATAAATGATTGGGCCTCCTCACTTTCTTTCACCATGGGCCGCCACTGCACAAAACTGAGCCGATTTAATATAACTCAAATAAATCTGTTGCAGATAAGAATGAAGATCTGGTTAAAGCTACTATAGCTATCATCAAATTAGAAGACTCTGGAGAAGATGAGGTCATTGAATCTAAATTGCCATATTCGAAGCAAACTCCTGGCAACCTAACTGCTATTAATAGCGTGTCTGAACAGATCGAAAATTTCCCCGAGATCGATTCCAGCTCGCTTAATAGTGGGATGGAAAACAAAGTTGAAAACCTCAAACAACCTTCACAAGCGTCCATCTTCCAAGAAAATCACTCGAGCAAAAAGAATCTGGCGGGCCACATCAAACGTTACTTGCCCAAGAAATCACGGAGAATTTTAAAGGCAGCCAAAGCCCAGAGAGCGCTTCAAGAAATTCTAGGAAAAGCTGACTCATCTGTTCCAAGATCATCTGCCACAATAACCGATGCTATTGGAAACCCTGATCTCTCTTGCGGAATTTGTGACAGATCTTTTAATTCTCAGTTGAGCCTGGAAAACCACACTTTGGGCCACCTAGAAAAACGACCAATGTTTCCATGTGATTTATGTCCCAAGAAGTTTGCTCGAATTGACATACTAAATGAGCACAAGCAGCGGCATGGCCGCAGGAGATGGACGGGCTTCTTCGAGTGTGACACTTGTTTGAAAACATTTAGATTGAAAAATTCTTTGAGAGATCACATTTTGTGCCATCTTGTTGCAAGACCATTTAATTGTGCAGTGTGTGACAAAAGCTTTAGAAGTGTGCACATTCTGAACACCCACATGTTGTTACACTCAGATAAAAAACCTTTCAAATGTACTAAATGTGACAAGGGGTTTGCAAGACTGGCAAATCTCACCAAACACATGGTGGTGCACTCCAACAAAAGACCTCACAAATGTTCTTCATGTGACAGTGGATTTAAACGATTGGACGGTCTAAAAGTTCACATGTTACGGTGCTGCAATAAACAAGCTCTCAAATGTACTGTGTGTGACAAAATGTTTGCAAGAAAGGACTTGCTGGGAGCTCACATGTCGGTGCACTTCACCAACCAAGCTCACACATGTTCTAAATGTGGCACAAGTTTTGCGAGAGCGGCCGCGCTGAAGGTTCACGTGTTGACAAGCTGCAATAAACAAGCGCAGAAGCTACCTAATAAATGTACTAAATGTGACAAAAGTTTTGAAAGAATGGACAAACTGCAAGATCATATGTTGGTGCACTCCAATAAATATGATCACAAATGTACTCAATGTGACAAGACGTTCAAGGCCGGAAGGTACTTGAAGAGACACATGAAACTGCACATGCCAAATACACTTCAAACAGAGAGCAAATCTTTGAAAAATACAGACGATTTGAGGGCTTTGGACTATGTTTGCGCAGTTTACGGGCCAACTTTCGGTGAGAGCCCTGCACTTGAGGGCCCTGCACTTGAGAGCTTCATACCAAGTCTCACGACCTCTTACAAGCCCAACAACCAAGAGAGCCTCCCGCCAAGTCTCGCTTACTCTCTCATACCTGACGGCTTTGATAGCTTCACACCAAGTCTCACGACCTCTCACGAGCCTAACAACCTAGACAGCCCCAAGCCAAGTCTTGCAAATTCTCACGAGCCTAACGTCCAAGGGCGCGCCAAGCCAAGTCTTGCAAACTCTCCTGTACCTGAAGGCCCCGATAGCTTAACGCCAAGTCTCGTGGCCTCTCACAAGCCTAACAGCCTCGAGAGCCTCGAGAGCTTCACGCCAAGCCTCACAACTTCTGACAACTTTGACGGTCTCGAGAGCCCTACACCTCTTCGAGCCTCTTTCGCCTCTTTCGAGCCTAAGGACCGAGGTGGCTACACACCAGGCTATAAAACCTCTTATGAGAACGACTCCGACAGCTGTGTTTTCGCGGAGACTTTGTTTCCTTGCGTAGATTCCGAGGAATCTCTAAGTGAGTGTCTCGACCTTGAGAGCCTCTTGCCAAGTCACGAAGTTATTCGTGAGAATTCGTTTAAGTGCAAACTTTGCGGACGAAGCTTCAGCGAACTTGCGAAACTGGAGAGCCATATCCCAAGTCACAAAGTAGTCCTTGAAAATTTGTTTCCCTGCAAGGTTTGTGATCAAAATTTCAGCATGCTTATTGATCTTGAGAGCCACATGCCAAGTCATGAAGTTAACCCTGAGTTGTTCCCGTGCAAGGTTTGTGGAAAGCGTTTCTCTACCGAGGCAAGCGTTGCTTACCACATGATCATTCACGTTCGACCCCCGAGTCACAAATGCCCTAAGTGCACACGATGTTTCCTTACCACTCTTGGTTTGAAAGAGCACTTGAAAATCCATGAAAATGATTAATCTTCAGAGAAACTTTTATGTTTCATTGGCTGGGAACATGCCATTCAAATTACTTTAATAATGATAAGGATCAAAGGAGAGCGTTATTTGATCAAATGGCCCGATCACCTCAAAACCAAGTTCCAATTAGAGTATGTACCTCATGTGCAGGGTCTTTTGCATAAGCCGTTTGAGGGATTTTTTCGGAACTGTAAAGAAATTGCAGCGGACTTAACAATGCAGCAGCTGCAAACTCACGAATAAACACTATTTGATGAATACGGGCATTCTCATGCTTCAGGAGCCAGACTACCTTGCTAGCAGCTGCTCACAGCTGCGAGCTAGCGCGAATGCGAGCGAGGTGGTCTGTCCCTTAAACAGGTACCACAAAAAAATCCATTGTGTACTTTCTTAACTTATAGATACATTTTAAATTTAGTCAGTAATTATTGTGCCAATAGAATCTATATAGATACTATTTAATTGCATGTTTACAACCGTTAGAGGGTTTGAACCAGTGGCATATTGGTCCGGAACGATGCCCAAGGTTATTCCAAACATATACACCATTCCAGCCCCACATAAGCGCATCAGGAGAAATCCTAAATAGGTATAGTCCATTCGCGAATTCCTGGTCAAATCCACTTTAGGGCTTCGGACAATGCCATTGTTAAAACAGATATGTATCTTGACATGCGTCAAGAATTCGAACCAACTCTGTCGCTTTCTCAGCCCTATGTTGCCAATTTTTTGGGAAACCCCTTCATTGCCAATCATCAGGTCACACATGGTCATCAGGTCAATCATCAGCACACATGAGAGACGAAAGTGACAGCGCAGCTATTTGCAAGGAGATCTGTCCGTTGTCACTCTCGAAGAGAACACAATGGAGCTTAGCAGAGCTTACAAGAGTCGGCACACATCTTTCTACACCAAAATCTCAAGTGGCTTTGACCAATAATTTGCGAATGCACTATAGGTACCTACATAGTCTAATGCGACCCGCCCACTCAAACCAGTCAAATTTATTACTCATAACACTCATATTACTCATACCATAACACTGGGCTTATTAATTATTATTTATATTATTCATTGTTATATAAATTTATCTAAGACTTGGGTTTTACGACTTCATGTATTGTCAGTAGCCTAATGCAAGACAATGTTATACAATACCTCCAATGCAGCTGCTCTAAAATACTGTCATGGAATCATGATTCGAAATAAGTGTAATTCACTCCGGGATTTGTCTCTTGGATGCTTGGTATTTGGTAATATCATGTATGTTCCTAATGTTTATTGTAATTCCGTGGGAAAGTTTTATTTTAACGTTGAATAAAAAACTTATATCGGTAACAATTGGGCAAATTGTCTATTACCTACATGTAAGAAACAAATAGAAATCCCCCTCCCAATATCCTATTCACTTGTGATGCACACTTTGAAGGAAAGTGAAGAAAACTGTAGTATGTATTAGGTAACCTATCTGTAATACTAATAAATAAAATAGTTGTAGTAAGCGCAATTGCTCTTACTACAACTATATTATTTTCGTAAATAGAAATATCTACGTCTCGATGGCAAAAGCTCTAGCACCAGGAATAAATATTCATCATGCAGATTTTTCCCTATTTTCAAAGTTCAATCCCTAGAATAGGTGTCAGGTAAATTGAAGAAAAAAAACTGGCATCAATACCTGGCACCTCCACAATGTCGAGGTGTTACCTAGCCCAGGGGGGGGGGGGGGGGGGGGGACAATATAATATTTTTGCCTGCATCCGTGGCGACCGCACCGTGAGATTGGGTTGTTAGTACAGTGCGGCATTCATTTGACAAGCATCAAGGCAGCATTTTTTTGAATAATTTGTTCTTCACGCCAAAACTCGCTAGACGCGCATGAATTCTAAGATCAAGAATAATGACAAAAAGTACAGAAAATAGTACGGTTGCTAAACGATGAACAAAATATTGTTTTGGCTCAGTTTAACCTTTTAGGTATGTGTGTACTGGTGTGTACTATGTCAAAGTAATTTTTAACTTTCAGTGATGTCAAAGCTGCGACTGGCTGCGACAGCAAATAGCAACAGGTGCATGCAGCACTTGGCGAGATCTGTAAACTTTGCAGACCCTTTGAGTTGCCTTGCACCACCGGCCCGAATCCGATAAAACGGTCGCACCTGCATCAAGGGTTGCGGCCATGGTAGTTGCGCTATATCTACTCTCTGGCCATATCTATTGTTGCTACAGATTCCCGTGAATCAATATTGTACATTCGTAACTCTGCTAAATTGTACCAAATGAGAGTGCAAATTAGAAGCAAAAATTTGTGAATGTTTATTAATAAATTAAAAATTTCAAGTTGCAACAAAGTAGCAATCAGGACATGCGACAGCACACTAAGACTATGACAGGGAACTTGGAATTTTCAGGGGTAGGCAAACCTAGTGATTCTGTCGAAATAAAACCATAGAGCACAGACGGTCGTAGGTGGTTGTAGGTCGTAGTGGAAACTTAGAAGAGCTCCATGCATATAATCCGATTATCGCATCTTAAGATAACAATCACAATAATCTTGGCAAGTGCGAACACATAAATAATTAACAATCTCGGAGATTAATGCAATTAAAATGTTCCGGGAATCGAGATTAGCTCAAACTCATATCATCAAATGTAAAAAACATATAATTTCTTGTATATTGAGTTGTAATTAACACGATAGGGTTCGATTTTGATAGCTGATTACAATCGATGTTGAATCAAAGTTTTCGTGCACCAAATGGCCATTCTACAAGACTTTCAGACTTTCAAAAGTGGAGTCATACAAATTAACCCGTGCTCCGAACTTTTGGCTCGGCTATAATCCTTGACATCCGCTCTCGACGCAACTAAAAAACGCAACAAAATGACTCTTGTTGACATTTCGGGAGAGGGTGATAACCAACATTTTACTGGTGCTGCTGACCCTTACGGGTTAGGAAATATGAGGATCTAAATTTGCTCCAAAATCTCTGAAAAAAAACTGTGCATAGCGAAAGAGTGCGCGCATGGTCATGAAATTGCGCTTTTCCAATAAATAACGAATGACTATCGATTTACAGTCGATGCTTAGAGCTCATTTAGGCTATTTTCGAAAGAGTGTACCTGATAAATTTTTGTAAAAGTCAAATTAAGAAGATCTCAAGACCAAAGATATACTCTTCCTTCATCTACTGATATTTTAAAATTAAAGATTGGATCACTTTTAGGGGTTCATTTCTCCTCTGCATTCAATGTTTCTGTGGGGGTGGGGGTGAACGGATTATCTGACTGGAGCACTCTTAATAGAAAGCCAAGGTTGTATTTTGGTATGACCTTGTTAAGGTCCCATGATAGGGGTCCACTCAGAAGAGTAAACTTTTAAGTTTGTCAATTTTTTTACGATAGTAGGTCTATTATCAGCAAAAAACAAATATCAAGCTTCCCCGTGAAATTTTATTGGCTTTCTGTTAATAATCGTCAATATTTTTTCTTTCAATTAATATAGAAGATTAGCCCTTATAAAATCAAGCGCGTGTGCCCAAAAAATTTTCATTTGGGTAAAACTAGGATAAATACGGCACACAGAGATTTGAGATTTTTTGTCAGTGTTGTCGAGCTGGTAACTTAGGGAATGCGATATGTGATATTTACGCTAACTTTCATAAAGTAACCGAAAAATAATTAAAACAAATTTTGATTATTTTCCGTCCACTAGCGCTGACAAGCGGCGAAGCGGCCAAGCTCTCGGAGTGACAAGTTTAGCTCGATTTTAGAGAGATGGACTGGGTCAGGTAGCGACTCGAGGAACAAGTCTTGTCCCTCTGTCCATTGTCCGCTCGCGCAGGGTAGCTCAGACACCAGCTCCCTTTCATTCTATTGTTCGCGTTTAGGCAAGGAATTGGGATTTTGGCGAAAGGCTTCTTGATTCTCTCAAACATCATCACAATATTTACCTTCCCTTCAAATTATTTTTTGCGACCGGAGCGGAAGTTACTCGCATTCGTGTATACACGACGTAATCGAAACAATGAAAATATAGATCATGAATTTTCTACGACTTTTAATTCGCATTTGACAGTGCTAATCTGGAAATACTTATGACAAAAATACAAAAATAAGAGACAACGAATTAGCAGGAATAAGTTTAGGGATAGGTACAGTCAAGATCCAAAAGACAGAAATCAGATAGTCGGAATAAAAGAAAAACTAAAAGTAACTACGCTATTCAAATTTGATTACAGTAAACATCGCACAAGGATAAGCCATCTGAACAATTTTTCAGAACAGATGTTGACTTGGAATTTACATAAAGGACAAACACCTGAATCTGAAAACTGAAAACTTTATTTCCTTATTTATAACCTTATTTTTTTTTTCTTTACATATATGTAAGCATTTTTATTTATTACAAATCACATTAGGCAAAAGGCGCATCTCAATATCTGAGGACACCATGCAATCATAATAATGGTTTCGTTTAGGACACCACACGAGGCGGGGAATATTCATGGTTATAAGAGTCTGTACGTTTTCGCACGTGGAAATGGCATTACATGCCACTTTTGAAGCAACCTAAAAATCGCTCTTCATTAGTCTGGCTGGCAAGGATTTTTTGGAACGCTCATAGCAAATAACTGCATTTTTTTACAAGAACCCGACTAATTATTATCCTGACTGAGCATACATTTTTTAACAATCCACAAGCCTCGTGTTGGACGTCAATTGGCTTGTCAGTTCACGTATGCAGTCAAAATTCGAATTTTTAAAAATTATATTCTCCCCCCCCCCCCCCCCCCCCAGGCAAGAAACTGTCATTTTTTGCGCCTTGTCGTAATTATCCTGCGCACGCCTATTTCTTTCCTTCATATTATGTACTAAATACCTACTTGCTCGTTCTGGATATTCTTATACAAACACCTACAAATTTATTACTGTTGATCGCTCGTGGGATTAATCATGTACCTATTCACCCTAAGTGCGTTTAACCACCGTGCAATACTTTTTTCAAGAACGTTACGTATATTTAGTGACAATAAGACAACTCATTTGACAATTTTACGACCCCATCCTCTTACCCTTTCATGGCATTCTTGTTTCATTTTTTAACGTCTGTGATATCTTCTCAAATATTCTTCCCGAAATTTCCAGTTTGTTATCAGCAAAGTATCTCTTTCATAATATAAGTATGAAATCAGATAGATGCTTCTATATCACGTATATGCAAATTCCTATGCAGTTTCATAATATATCGACTAGACTAAAAGTTGTTTAGGCACTGTTTATAGAGTGTCATTTATGCCAATTGTTGTTCTCATCGGACAGTCAGGCCTGGGTAGGGAAGGGGGATGGGTATAGTCGGCAAAGCTCACGCGCTGGCCACATGGTTAGGGTCGGGGTTCTTCTTCTATGGTCATTCATCATTATAGAATAGATAGGTATCGACAACACACCCCATCCCCTCAAAACTGTTTTATGTTTGTTTCAAAACTGTTTTGAGTTTCCAAAGGGAAAATAACAGAGCGAGCAGAGACATGACCGCTCTCTGAGACGTTCACCGACTGACTGACACTGACAGAAAAAGCCTAAAACTCCAAAATTCAAGATGGCTGCCACTGAGGGAACCTTAAGAAGCAGTTTGTTTTCAGTCAAAGAAGGCGTGTGTGTGTAGTCGAGTTTAGCATTGGTGTTGCGTAGTTATAGATGGTTATAGCTCGTTTCAAACTCAAATATCAATCAACTCTAATCGTACCTACCTATCAATGAGTCACGTTCCGAATTCCACGCGAATCCATTGCTGACTTGACACCCTTGCTGTTAAAGCTTCGGGTTAACTGTTACACTTCCTGTCAAATCTGCGATGAGTCAGCATTGGTCAGCTTTATGTTAGTTATGAACGTCGTGAAGTTCTCGCATTGTAATTTAGTCAGGCCAGCCTTTCTGGCTTTAACTTCGAGCAAAGTAGAAGAACCTTCTACAGTGCATAGGGGTACAAATCTGCTAGGTCACAGTATAGATTAATGAAACATGCGGTTAGGTGTTAGGTTAAGGAGTTAATATCTGATATCAGAGTGATTGAAAAAATCAAATTATTAGGATATTAGTCTAGTGAAAAAAAATGGAATCACTTTGTAGGCTCTGTATGAACTTTGGTTCTGTTGGTATGGAACCAATATTCCGACCTGTTATGGCAAGTTGTCATGCAGCAAAAATTGCAAATGTTACGCAGTTGACGGTAAGAGCCCAAAGTTTAAAGCTTTTAATTATTAGAGATTTGACAACTCAAAATATAACCTAACTACTGTCTAATATGTGCCAATATTATTATGTGTGGCAGCTCATAGAAGGAGATGGGCTTCCAGCAAGTGTGTGCCAACAATGCATCTTCAAGCTGGACGTTGCCGACACATTTATCCAGAAGTGCACGCTTAGTGACAAGGCTTTACGAGCGATGCAAACTGTACAGGTACGTAAATCGTTATTGCTTCCATGTTCAAAATTAAATCGTAGCAGTCGGGCCAGGCATTGTTTCGAGACCCTCGAAACAGGTATTTTTGAATTCCTTGTAAAACTTTGAATTGGCATGGATCGCGGGAGAACAATGTTAATCATTATTTGGGTCTTGAAAGTTGCACCTATAAAGTTTGTGATTATGTGGGTTGTTTTGGTCGTAATGGCGGCCATTCACAAATTTCAAGGAATCCACAAATACCAGTTTCAACATTTTACCTAGTACCTACCTACCAGGTAGGTACTTGACAATCCATCGCAGATAAGGGGAACTAAAGAGAAACTGCTTTTCTCAGCTTTCCTGTCGGAAATTTCCATTGGACCTATGACAAGGAATGGCCTTTCAGACCCAGACAAATTTTGTAGCTAGGAAAAATGGCCCTAAAACTTGTTAGTTTTGACTGCTCTTGATGCTTTATAAATATAAATATTTTTGTTGGTAATAGATTTGGTAATAATTTTGTTGGTAAATTTAAGGTACCTAATAGAAACATTTTCTGTTAATTTCATTATAGTATCCCAAAATATTTCATATGTTTACTACCACAGAACGAAAGCAGGCCATAAAGATGTCGTTTTTTTGAAGCCTGCTGTGCTCAGCCAGGTGGCCAACCAGATCTCTTCGAAAACAAAGCTCTTGTCACAATAGAGGCCATAATTTATGACTAATTCAATCAAAAAAATTAATTTATGCATTTTCTACAGTTTTTTCTACAGTTTTTCACGCGTAGGTACGTCAATAATTAGTTGTCTATGTGTCATTACCCAACCCTGTAACATACCTACATACCTATGAAAATATTCATTTCCCATTTGAAATGATGAAGGAGCAGCAAAATTCAGAACCAGTATGCAGAATTGGTCAATAAAAGGCACCTTACCTGATTCCATCTGTTGTAATGTTGCAGAATGAGTGCTTGACCTCACCTGGAAGCGACGAGAACCGTTACAGTTGGCGCCAAGCGACCAGCCAAAGCGTTGATTCTATGCCATCAAATTCACACCGATCTGCAAGTGTCCTTCGATTTGGGCTGAGCAAAGAACTAAAAAAAGGCAAGAACCGAGCAGAAATGACATGAGGACATGAGAAAATGACGTGAATAACTGCGATTGCATAACCCTCATTTTGCCAGTCTCGGTTTTAAAGTTTTAACATTGACAACATTTAACGATATGATCTAACAGAACTGTTTACGACAAGACGTAAAAGTTATGTCGTACAAGTAATTGCTACGCATTTCACACTCCGTTGGTTCAAGACCTCCCACTCCCCCTTCAACACAATTTAATTTACTGGCTTATTGTTCACAAAGTTAGTCTCTGTAAAGGTCCCTACAACATATTTTTTCAATTTGAATCAAAATTTGGATTTAAAAATGGATTATTGGCCTATGGAAACTATAAATTAAAAATAAAATATCACAAGCTCCTTGATTTTTGTCTGTAGGTATCACTTGTAGGAATAATCCATTCTGTTAAAAACTAAATAAACCGTTAAAGTGTCTTGCTGCTCACCAGGCCCGGATCTAGGCGTAAGCGACGTTGGCGACCGCTTAGGGCGGCACTTTTCCAGGGCGGAATTTTCGCTTCTACAATTCGACTAAATTTTAAAATAACTATATTCATTTTCCAAATTTTCCTTGCATTTCCGGTACATTTATTGTGAATTCTTACATTTTAAACAAAATAACATGTCATACCAATAGTGTGAACGTTGACTAGGACACCAAAATATGAAACCAGTTCATTTTTAAGTAGAATTTGCGCTTGAGGAATGTTTATCACAGAGGGCGGCTTTCGTCCAAAGACTGACGGTATGCGTCATAAGTAAGGCTAGTCCCGAGTACTGCATAATACTGCGTAATAGACTTGTAAACTGAATGGGTTAGGGTATGTAAAGGCGCATTTTTTTTTCTCACGAAATTGAGACATGTGAAACACATCGAACAACATAGGTAAAGCAATAACAGTGGACAGCAAAGCAATTCAATATTATTCAGTCATGCTGCTGCTCTTGCTGTGGTCGTTTCGTCGGGGGGGGGGGGGGGGGGGGGGGGGGAGTGATGAGCGTAGCGAGTGAAGCGAATTCTTTAATTTCTCTACTTGTAAAAAAAGCACTTGTGTTGTTTCTGTTTGTTTGTTTGTTTTTTTTTTGTATGTGTGTTTGCGCGCGCTCTACAGACCAAACGCCTAAATCCCAATTTCCCAATTTCGAATATTGCTATTTTTTCTGATTTGAAGAGGAGGGGTATGGAGGATTTTCTTGAAAAATGCAGGGGGTATAGTAGACACCATGAAAATTTAATTGCAATTGAAGCAGGCGTTTGGTCTGTAAAGCGTGCGCAAACACACATACAAACAAACAAAAAAAACAGAAGTGTTTTTTTTTAATAGTAGTGAAATTGAAGAAATCGCTACGCTCATCAATTACAGGATGATATTTAATTCGAGTTAACGATCAATGAAACACAAACAAGAATTAAATTATAACTTCAAACTGAAACATGTTTCGTGTTTATCCCGGTGTGTTGGGGGGGGGGGGGAGGGGGCGGCAAAATTAATCTCGCTTACGCCTGGAAAACATGTCGGTCCGGCCCTGCTGCTCACCCTCCATGCAACCTCCTACCCGCTACTTAAACCTTCGATCACTGCTCCGGTACGGGATAGGCAACTAGTATGCCGTGCCAGCTCTTACTGCGTTCAACATGTATGTTTCCGTTTTTCCGTTATCTTAAAACTGAATAAACATTAAAACAAACAAACAATGGGATTATTTAGCTACATCTAAAATTCAATTTACTTATTTAGAATGTACTAGTAAATATTTAATCTTTTAAATAGCAATACATAACGACATAATCATGGTTATAGAGTTGATCTGACCGATGATCACAGCTGGTAAGGCCTATACTTTAACGTTGCATGGAAAACATACAGCGTTGAGCTAGTTGCATATCCCGGCTAGCAATGGTCGAAGCTTAAACACTGCTCTACTGGAACACCTGCTCAAAATTGCCTCTTAGGAGATAGGGTAATTATATGATTGGAAGGGAGGCGAAGCTGGAAAAATGTGCACCCGAACCGGGATACGAACCCGGGAACAAATTATATGATTGGTAATAAAATTGCTTTCAATATCCAACCACTTAGGATAGGTAATAATGGAAAATGTAACTTAATACTTTTCAGATGAAATTTCCATACCCACCATCACCATAGTGAAGATTGAAGACTCAGATGACGCTGATTTCTCCGGAGCAGATGATACCCAGCCACCCAGACATATGAGCCCGAAATCCGATGAACGAATTGCAAGAGATGACATTAACAGCATATCGGAACAGACGGAACATGTTTCAGAGTCTGACTTAGTCCCTAACAATAAAAGTGAAGAAAATGACAGTGTTAATAGCTCTCTGAATATTGAGACAGGAAAAGAAGTACCTCCACAAGTGTCCCCTGAAAAACACAAATGTAGAGTGTGCCATAATGAATACACGAACAAAGGGAACCTGGCACGCCATGTAAAAAACCAGCATAAGGCCGCAAAATCTCGCCAGCGGTTGAGGACGGTCAAAAGACGGGAAGCACGCGATGTTATTCGAGACAATCAAACTAACTCTACAGCACTGAGACCAACAAAAACCAATGATGCCAGTGGCAGCTCAAATCACCATTGCAGTATCTGTGGCAGGTCGTTTATTTCTAAGTTAAGCCTGAAAAAACACACCTTGCGCCACTCAGAAACTTGTTCCAAGTTCTCATGCAATTTTTGTCCTAAGAAGTTTGTAAGAATCGACACGTTAAAACGACACAAGCTGAACCATTCAAAGGAGCATTTGCAGTGCGAAATTTGTAATAAAACGTTTAAACTTAAAAAATTGTTGACTAATCATGTTTCGTTGCATTTTGTGGAAAGACCATACACCTGTGCAGTGTGTGACAATAGCTTTGCAAGGCCGTCCAATCTAAACTCCCACATGCTCGTACATTCCGATGTGCGACCACACGAATGTAATAAATGCGGCACGAAGTTCAAACGCAAAGAACACTTGAGGCGACATGTGGACAGGTATGAGAAAAATGGACTTTGCCCACAGAAGAATTATTCAAAAAAGAGATCTTTGAAGCGTACAGTCAAAGCGAGTGATCAGGGCTGTGTTTTTCCCGTTCCTCGGCAAATTCTTAGTAAGAGTCCTCACTTTGAGAACCAAGTCTTTGCAAATCACGAAGATGACAACGAGAATTTATATCCCTGCAAGGATTGTGGGAAAACTTTCAGCAACCATATAGATCTTGGCAGCCACGCGCAGAGCCACGGAGTCATAAACGAAGAATTGTTCACATGCAAGGATTGCGGACATACTTTCAGCACGCATACCGACCTTGAAAGCCACAAGCCGATTCACCAAGTTAACCTCGAGAATTCGTTTCCCTGTAAGGATTGCGGACAGACTTTCAGAGAGCGTACTGGCCTCGATATCCACACGCAGAGCCACGATGTTATCAACGAAAAATTGTTTACATGCAAACTTTGCAAGAAAACTTTCGACACGCGTACCGACCTTGAAGGACACAGGCCGATCCACGAAGGTGCCCGCGAATATTTGGTTCCATGCACGGTTTGTGGAAGGCGTTTCACCTCGGAGGCAAGCGTTGCACACCACATGAGCATTCACGTTCGAGCCACACGTCACAAGTGCCCTGAGTGCACGCAATGTTTTAAAACATCTCTCGGGTTGAAAGATCACATGAAATTCCACGAGAACAACAACAAATTGATGTGTTCAGTCTGCAGCGAGACTTTTTCTAGTCAAGAAGGCTTGCAGTCTCATTCATTCAGCCATGCAAGTGAGCTGTGTTGATAACGAAAAAGGAGGAACGATCCAAACACCAAAAATATCAGTAGATTCAGTCATCGAAACAGCTGTCCAAAGCCATCCAAACGAATTGTACCTCGAGATTGACGAAATAAGTGAGATAGTTGATCAAACGGTCTTACCATCAAAAAAACAAGTTGAGGCGAGAATCTCATGTGCAGGGCCGTTTACATGTGATGTTTGCAGAGTCGTCTTCGAAACGGTTAGGAAATTGCGGTTGCACTTGCTAACACATGGCGGCAAGCGACCTTGGCAATGTAAAGTATGCATGCTTACTTTCAAGAGCTGGGACTGTTTGAACAAACATTCACTTCAATGATTTGGAGCTTGAATGTTTACTTATAATATTAATTAATCCTTGTGCCTTCCATGCCATTGATTGATAAGCCCAAGTTATTAAATATTATGTTAGATTGTATTGTGGATGTTGCATATTTTCTTATTTCTTGTTAATGGATATAATTATTAATAGGCAACAGTCCCTTTGAGGATTTGGACTCAGGGGCACTTTATAGTTGGCTATCTCAAGAAGACTACATTTTCAATGCCTATGAATCCTGAAAATATTTTTTTATGTTTAATGTTTTGTAATTCTTATTTCTAATATTGTATTAAAATCTTAGCAATGTTATTGTTCAGTATTCACAGAAGTTTCTCTCACCTCTGATAATTCCCTATGAACTAGACTCCAAGTTGGCTCCAACTTTTCTTTGTAGAGGGCCATTATAAAGAAATGTGAGACCTCAGCAGGCTACAGTGTTTGACTAAAACTTGCTATTTGCAATATAAAGTGTTTTGTAAATTATGACGGGTATTGAATGCCTGCTACCTTGGCATAAGAAAGTTTGTGATACATTCGGAGACGAACCACAAAAACATGAGTCCCGGGCCGCAGGTTGAGCGCCCCTGCTCCAAGCAAACCACTGCATTCATTTGTTTTGATAAATAATAATAGCGGAAGGCAATTCTAAAACACCATTTACAAAAAGCATTGAAAAGAAACCGATTCGTGATTGTGCACCATGACCATACATAAAGTTTATGAAGTGTTTTGGCAGTACAGAAAAAAGTATTGCCTTTTAATTTGTAGGTACAATAATTTGTGTTGTGATTTTATGTTTGTTTGCTGCTAGTCTCCAAGCGAAACGGCTTCTCAGATTTCAGTAACATTTGTGGAGGTTCTTTGCCGATCACTTGCTATGTTCCAATTAAGACTAACAATAGAAGTCCCAGGTACAAATGGGTTTATCACTTAATTAAACTCACCATTTAATAATTGCATTATTATCAGGAGGGGAGAGCTAAGAGATTTCCAGTTTTGGGAATACCAATTCTCAGTCCAGGTTTTCTGGGTGATAACTGATAATACAATGATAAAATAAACAAAAGGTACACAAAGTAATGCATATTAAGGGCATTATTTTTAAATGTGTTTATTTAAGAATATTCCATTCTGAACAAGAGTGATGCTCCAAAACACCTTAATGTAATTAAAGTTATGAACTTGATTCAATGAGAGGAGTGAATAAAATTTTGAAAGTGGATATAAATCAGCTCATGACAAACACCCACATATTTACATTATTACAGATAGTTCCCCTATCAATGCCACGAACCAGGTAAGGTGGTGTGGCAATCCATCGTATACCATTGTGTATAGCGACCAAGTTTTCTGGCGCTAAGTCCGGAAAGTCTGAAGAGTAAGCCACTTAGTACTCTTTCTCAAGTATACTACTGTTGATTACAATGACACTATAAACTACAATTCTCTTCAGTTTGTTAGGTATACTTATGCATGAACGTCCTGAGGATGTGAAACTTTTCCACGTAATTTTATTAGTTGCCACAATTCGAGATCGTAATAGGCATAGGCCGACACTATTTAATTTGAAAATTGCTAGGTTGAAGGCCAACATATGAGTAAAATAAAATACTTAAAAATATGGCTGTCTCAATAATTTTTAGCATTCGACAAGATACGAATAATTATTGAATAATTTTTGGGCATAGTTTTGAAAAGATATTATATTAACATTGTATTATTTAGTTTTTGAAATACTCATTTCACAATATTATTGCAAGTGTTCTTCACGATGTGTAAACTTAACTTCCCTTCTCATAGCAAGATGAGACAACCATACAAATGCAGTGTTTTATTAATATTATTCATTTCTGTGTTATTATTTTATTGGCTGCTCAATGTGGATCAACCTGCTCCAACAAAAGATGGCTTAGGCAGGATGTGTATTGGACAGCTGTAATTGAGGATCATTCCGTTTCGAATAAAAATCCACAGTATACTTTCATGTGACCAGTGCACGTTTAACTATTCGTCCTGAACCCACCTCATGGCGTGGTTGTTAAAAACTAAAGCTTCCGCTGCTTGGCCGGGGAGATGTCGGTGTCACTCGAGTCTGCGCTGTCGTCTTCGTCAGGCCTAAGCGGCTGGAAGTCTGGGATCTGTTCTCGCGGCATCGGAGGCTGCCAGCCGACGGAGCCCCCCCGCGGAGGGGGAGACGGCTCAGACTTCGCCAGCCCAGCACCTCCCGCCTAAAAATTACAACATGTGGAAATTCTCTGTGAATAGCAACGCTCGACAGTAAAGTGTGGCATGATGCTTCAATGTTTGTATGAGGTATGAAGGAAATAGTGGCAGGACGGCAGGAAATAATGAGATTTAGTATGAAATGAGATTGAAAAAGGCAACTATTGTGCCACTAACTTAAAACTCAAAAGTAGAAACCAGAGACTGAATATGTGTACATTTGGGTATTCTTTAGCTTTATATTACTCCAATAGAAACATCAGATTTATGAGAATGTTGCTGCCCTCGTATTGTTTAGTTCCCTCCTTTGCTCTGTACTACCATACGTGAATGCAAGGTTCATTTTAAGGAATCCAATTCAAATAACAGATATTTTAAGATTCTAGTGCATTTTTATTATTCACAATATCATAAAGTTTGTTACTTACTACTCCACGTTTTTTTATAAAGTTAAACGTATGCAACAATAATGCCGACAGGTCAGAACAAATTAAATATTATGATCTTATAAATTATATTGGCTTGCTTATGCTTTTTTCTTATATTATATAATTTATATAATTCCAAAACTTCTTAAAACCTTGGTATACATTTAGTTTTTCACATAAATGCCACATAATTCTTGATAAATAAGATTATAAAAATCTAATACAGAAATCATGGAAATTTATTTAGGAAGCTACGTTCGCATGACTTTTTCCGATATTGAAAGACAATTATTTCGCAAACTTCAGAGCTTGCAGGCAAGTAATCGCTATCAGAAGATAGTACGCCATGTAAATAGGTACCCATTTAACGTGAAATCTTTGTCTTTCAACAGGTCTTGCACTTCAACAAATAAAAATGCAATCGAAAAAGTTCAAGGAAAATATGTTACAAAGATCGAGAGTAAAAACATAACTCCATCCCAACATAATTTTCATTCCAATTGAAAACTGACAAAATAATGTCACATAAAGTAAAAAGTTTGTTAACAGTACCAATGCTAAGCAAACAAAATGCAAATAACACACATGAGAAAAAACAATATTATACGTAACAAAGTAAATTATGTTCAAGAGTATTTCTTTAGGAATCGAGAAAAATCGAAGCAATTGAATTCAGCAAGCGCACAAAGAGTTCTATACATTGCATCTCGCATAGTACTATTGCATGGCTACATAATATTAGAACCGTTGGAATCAATTTCTATTTCCGTTATTAATCAAACTGATTGTAAATAGTATTACGTCGTGGAGCGATTCACTGGCTGGATATCGGCATCGGCACATCTGTCATCCATTTGCGTTCAAGGCTACTGAATATATATTTGGGCACAATCAAAAGAGTGGTTTTGAAGGTAACAAATGCAAAATTAAATTCTATATAATCTTATTGACCGTTGACCATTTTTTTAGTATACATCTATCTCTCTCGATTTCTGCAACTTGTCAGCAATTGCTAATTAATTATTAATATTTCAAAAACCATTTTTACACCATTGGAGAGAGATATTATAAAAAATAAGACTTGTTTTATCATTTTATAGTCTTTGTAATATTCTTTTAAGTTTATACGTATACTGATGTATTGCTGATGTATGGTGGTTCCCCTCTTCTTAATCGTCGCCGTAGTAACATCTCGTCATGTTCCGAGATCGCGCGATTTTCTCGTCAATTGCCTCGAATTGCAATTGCATATAATTCATCTTGTAGTCACTTCGATTCACACTGTCGTTGTTGTTTTGAGCATGAATTCATCACGCCACGGCCGACAAATCAAAATTATTGTCTTCGTATTTCTTTAAGTATAATCAACATGTCACTCATACATATCCCTCTGACTTAGGCCAAGTCTGCCTGAGATATTCTAATTTACATAATACACTTTAAGAAAAGCAACAAAACGTAAAACCATCCGGAGTCGTACGCCGTCAAAAATGCGATAAGAAAGTTGGTAATTCCTACCAAATGAAATCGCGTCGTAGTTCGAACTTGATTGTCTCTAATTACGTATATCGTATAGCAATTGGCTAGCTCCGGCTCATTACATAGTTTCATATCTTGTATAAAACAGCTGTGCATAGAAGTTTACTGTAGATGTACATGTCTCTTCAATGATAAAAAAGCTTTGCAATAATAACAATGACTATCGTATCGAGAATTAGCCGATTTTCCACCGATTGTTGAGCTGCCGTTTAGTAGTTTGAATCGATTTTGAATGTAAAGATGTGCACGTTATTTTTTTTGATCACACTGCATAGAGTAAATGCACACACACTCACACTTACATACAAATATGATGTGAGCACAACGGAAAAGTTTCATAATAATAGTTATTTTAAATATTTAAAAAAAACTTTCTCAAATTATCTAGTATTATTTAAAGATTATATCAGAAAAATGTCGGTATATAATATTGTTCACGTATACTGATATCAAGGGTGTCCCTTGTCTCACTTTTTTCGTGGCCCGCACGTCACGGCCTAGAAACGCGCACACGCACGTCGATGTCGGTTCGTCGGGCGCAAACGGCGCGATGTTCTTTCGTCGGGCGCAAACGGCGCGGTCGTCCCTTGGGCCAGCACGAGCGGGCGGACCGGTCGGGCTCTAGTGTTGGCAATGGTGATGGGCTTGGCTCAATGGTTGGTCACCCCTCTCTCCCGGTCGGCCTCATTCTCAATGGTGCACCTATGTACATCAAACGCCAAAGTTTAAGTTTAAAAAAAAAGTTAACATATTTAACGTTTTTATTTTAATTCATCCTTTAAGCATTAAAATTTTAACTTGAAATAAAAATTGACAACGCAAAATGCAACAATTCTAAACGAAAAAAATAGATCATGTGCACAAAAGTCAAGAAAACCAAGTACACCTGTGTCCATCACCATTTCCAAGCGGGCCATGCCTACGTCTAGGGTTACGCGATCGCGTCGCAGCCGCAATTTCACTAACGGTTCCCGAGGGGAGCGGCGCTCGAACGTGGCAACCTCCCGCCGGTGAAATTGTGGCGCGACACGCGTCAATCGCTCGAGCATCACAACACGATTCCGATCTCGCTACGACATTCCCAACATCCGGTACAAATCAGCACAAATCACAAGGCGATCCGTTTCGGTATTTCAAACACTGAACTGAACAAAACGAGTGTTACCAAAAGCATTTCAAATGCACTAGAAAACTTTGCTAATTTCTGAACCATTACATCTCCAGTCATTCAATACTGATTTCACCTGCAACATTTCTTGCTTTTGAGTTTGATACTGCAAACTTTTGAAGTTAATTGTTTAGAAACAAGTAGGTAAAAGGATGGATGAATGCATGAATGAATTGGCAAATGAATGAATGAATGAATGAATGAATGAATGAATGAATGAATGAATGAATGAATGAATGTAAGAAGTTATGAATTAACGAATAAATTATGATACAATCATGCACAAATCACATGCTGAGAGTAAAAGTGCCATCGCGTAGTTTTCTTGCCACGAGTGAATATAAGTTACGCAATTCAAGCAACTTTCATGCCGCATTCCCCCACATTTTCGATAACCAGAACAGCTGCTAACAGATGCATGTTGTAGCAGAAGTACCATCGGCTCCAGCAAACAAGCCAGACACAACAATAAACAGAGTACAATATTGTTATTGATACTGTACTGTAATATTATACTCGTTGATAAGTCGCAATTAGGGATATTTTTGTCCGATGCTAAGATGTTAAAGTTGGTTGAAAGTAAAAACCAGTAGCAGACCAAGTAAAAAGGTGACCATCTCGCAGGCCACAAAGACAAAAAAAAAATTACCACAAAGATTAGTATAGGAGCTAGCGCCATCTATTTATGTAAATCAATAGCAAACAAGACAGGGGATACAGAAGGGACTCCAAAGAGATTCGGTCGGTCTTGTAGGTGTGCATATATTGCGCTTCGTCAACACTCCAGTTAGGACAATACCCTTTCGCGGGAGGGTCGAGTCAGCAAGACCGCGGGCCAAAGGGGGCCACTAAAAGCCAGAGGGGGCCACTAAAAGCCAAAGGGGGCCACACTGCACACCAAGGTCGCCGTCGGCCAACGAAGGAGAGACTCGTTTTCAATTTGCAGTTAATTTCCGGGCGAAAGCGCCGAAGAGAGCTCAGCAATGGCGCCCGACCGACGCCGCGTGCCGGCGGGGCGCACATGCCCCTGCCGGGTGCCCCCCCCCCCCCCCCCCCCTCCAAATGTTGAAGGCAGGGGGCTTTCAACGCGGCTCATTGCGTAGCTCGCCGCGGTCTTTCGGAAAGAGTGCGATCAAATCTCAAAGCGGGGTCGCAAAGAAAAGACGAAATGAGTTTGTTTTGTTGATGTCCAAGGGTACAACTTTATGGACGGTTGTTCGAATACTAGGTTTGATTTCCAACGACGCGCTGTATTGAAAAGGCCGGTTTTGCTGGGATGGTGTATGATGCGGCCCTGATAAGGTACTCGGTATCAGCCCTTGGCTTTACGGTTGGGGGGGGGGGGGGGGGGGGGGGGACCCGGAACGAAACTCAACTGCACGCTCACTGCACGCTCCACGCACATACTTGGCTATTGTAATAATAGTGGTCAGCTCATTTGGCACAAATAATTCGCTGAGCATTTTATCCTATCCTATTGCAACGTCCGTTCCACCAGCCCAGCCATTCGAACAAGTGCAAGCACTTCGAATTCTATTTAACATCGATCTTGTCGAGAACACGTTTGTACCGCGAGCACATGGCCACTTTAAGAGAATAATATTCCATATACACAAAGCTCGTACATCAACTTATATCAAGCCCAGAAAGCAATTTACTGGCAGCCTTGCAACTAGACCCGACGGCCGTAGCATGTCGCAGTGCAGATCACGGTCAGAGCTCCCTGGGGATGCAAGAGTGTCTTGCCCGGTTGGTTCACAGAACTCCCGGTGCAATTCACCAGCTGGTCGGTGCAACAACTCAATATGTGAACTGCGAGACAGACACTGGCTTGACCTTGATCAGCTAGCTCAATCACGCGCGGTACCACTCATTGCGAATAGAAAATCATCGGCATAAAATGAAAGAATTGATCTTGTTCTTACAATTTCGTATTTTGCAAACTTTTAGGGATGCATTTTATACTTCATCGAGTCCATGCAAATTTCAACACCCGTTAACTACATGAGTGACATTCGTGATTCTAACGGATTCGTACGGCATTGTTGGTTTGTTTAAAAACACCTCCTCCATCAATCCATCCGAAGTCGAGCACTCCGCGACGTACGTACGAACGACCGAGTATGTCTTTCTTATTTCTGTTTGATGGCCATGGGCGAGCTATTCATTTCGACGCCTCTGCGTGGCGTGACGCCGTGACGCTGCCGTTCGGCGTAATGGCCGATAAACCCGGACGTCACGACGCCCCCACCCCGCCCCCCCCGCCCCCGCGCCCCGGGCGTCCGAAGACATGTCCCAGCATAACCATTCCGGCTTGATGACCGTCTTAAATCACCCCATCGGGCAAATATCGAACAGCCATCAATATTATATGACTTGCACTCACAAATTGAAGGGTTGACACAGGGCATTAGGCGCACAATAATGACCTCTAAGAAATCTTACGTAGGTGTAGGTATATATAGTGGGGTCACATACTCGAAATAAATTCCTTT
The DNA here is from genome assembly GCA_921293005.1 of Nemoura dubitans. NCBI lineage: Eukaryota > Metazoa > Arthropoda > Insecta > Plecoptera > Nemouridae > Nemoura > Nemoura dubitans. The sequence goes on from OV121073.1 coordinate 59,988,302, forward strand.
GGTGAGACAAAAATGTTGGACGCATTTAAAAGGTTTTGTCGAAGTTGTGTATGGTCATTTTTTGGTATAAAACTGCTGCAAGTGAACGACAGCCGAGGTACTCCAGGGTTCGCTATAATATGGTTCACCCGACGTTTTCATTAAAAGCCTTCTCGGGAAAAACAATTTCACGCCCGTTCCGAAAAAGAAAATGAAATAATGGCGACCAGCGAGTAAAATTCCGCCCGCGGATTCCATGTTATAGTGATCCATGCGCCAATAAAACACGGGATATTCAGCGAAACGCGCGCCACATTATGGTCCACACATCGCGCTCACTAAATCCACTATACCTTTTCGGGGAAAAAATCGAGCGCCGCGATTTCCCGCCTCGCATACCGACTCACGAAAATCACTCCGTCGCATTCGCGTAGCGAGCGCGCTAAAAACCGCATAGCTCATCACACCTTGGTTTAAGTCAATCCTTATTTTTATGATCATTTTTACGATCATCACAAATCAATATCGGGTCCAATTCTGATCACAAATCACGAGTGTGAGAGCTTTTCGAGAGGGCGCCGGCGCCTCTGCATGGTCCTTGTGCAGCACAGCGACGGGGGTTAGTCTCGGGACCCGGCAAAGTTATTATCATCTGCGGGCAAACTTGGCGTCTGGCACTCGGGGGAGCTGTAAATATGATACACGAATGAACCTGGACGCCGTTCCTGCCCAAAACTAGCGCGCGCCGCTCCGTGGCACGGTCCTAAACCAGTGTTCGCGGCCCCAGTGCCTTAGGTACTTCTTTGAGTGGCTATGTCTTCGGGATGAAATTGCAATATTTCATTGTGATGGTCTGTAAAGTTAAAGCAGTGAGGCACATTCTTTTTAGAGATGGCTCAATCTCGACAATATCTCGGAACATTCGCGATTACGCGCATACAGACTTGTACCAACACCAACAATTTTGCGGCCTATTGATCGCGTGACAGCCTACTGATGAGTGATGACTGATGAACGCTTTAACTAGACGGTTTGGTGTTCACTTGCGACAATCGAAATGTCGTTTCGATTTAAAATGGACTATACATATTAAACTGGCGAAGAAAATACTTAGTTTTTAAGGTTTACTGAATAATTTTGGCACTAACCGTTCAATATATTAATATTTGAAACGCGTCAGTGATAACGAGGCTATTTTTAGTTTGTACCCACACGGTAAACACTATGAACGGATTGTGGCTCAGCTGGCCAGCCATTAGCAAACGAACCCAAAACCCAGCAATTCGGTAGCTGCATAACTTGCCCAAAACGCCCGCCTCGCCGCGCCGGCGTCGCTGTAACTCTAGGTGTTTTTGGGGCCGTCGGCTACCCCTCGGGACCACGCGAGCATCTAGCCTTGCCCCAGCGTTCCGCTCGCCCAGCATGGCAGGCACGAATGAAATAGGGCAATTCGAATGCAGTACCTCGATACTACCTCTGTCTTTGCGCCGGGGGGTGTATATGGAGGCCACGACGAGATACGAATACAGAAGAGTCAGCTAGGAAACGCTGCCGAATGATCGGCTAAATGTAATGGACTGGTATAGTCCATCGAGTACTTTGGTCCTCTGTCCACTGACTTTTATTGCCGCGTCGTCTCGTTCTTTATACACTTTCATGACCGTCCGACAGGGGATTTCCAATGCACGATATCGCCATGTTTTTATTATTATCATGGCTATATTATTATTTTTCACGTTCCGTTGGTCACTTTTATGTGCTCGGCTTTCATGTTGGGTGCAAATTCTTTTGTGTACTCGACCGAAACGATGTGTGAAATGAGTTGACATGGAAACAATATGTGTTGGTGTCAAATGTCGAAGAATTTCTCTTTTTATTGGATGGTGAAATATGTCAAACTTTGGTCACGGACATGGAAAATATGGCCGATGATCTGACACAAAACACAAAACACAAATATTTAATATAAAATATGGGAAAAGCATCAAACTGTTAGGTACGTGTACTATATGAATCAATTGATACCCACTTTTGATAGGGTAATGTCTTTGTATTTCGTGGTTCGCCCGGTAAAATTATGCCGCCCGGGGGCCGGCGTCGAGAGGTACGATCGCGGCGTCGTCGTCGTCGTCGGCGTCGTCGTCGGTGAATTCGAATTTGAAAGCATGCACTTTTCGCAACGCTCGCCCACTTCTCGTTAGGTTCGACGCTGGTGCCGTTCGCCGGGGAACCGTAACCGTTGACTATAGATGGGAAACGACGGGTTCTGGGCGGGCAGGGGGACGTTAGATTTATGGTTTGTTATCCGTATGTTACACCTTGAGTCGGTCTGAATAAAACAACCCGGGCGCCCGCGACCAAACAGAATCGATTCCCGTAATCGAAATGGGAGGAAAACCCGTACGGAATTCGGTATTTTCTTATTTCGGAAGCGCTCCCGCTCATGGGTACGGAAAAAAGGCGCGCCGCCGTGTAGTGACGTAATATAATGATGTACCAGAAAACAACATCAATGTGTAAAATGCAATTTCCTTTTTCGAATTTCAAATACCCTTGGAAGCCCCACACAACTATTATATTAATGAAGTATTGATATTTTTATATGTGAGGCGATGGGGCTCGAGGAAAATATTCTGGCAAGGAAAGCGATGTTTGTTCGCGCAAAAACCCGACGAGAACGGATTGGAACGGGTGTGTCTATATCTGCGCTTCCGTTTTGGACGAATTGATTGACAGCTGATCAATTTCTATATTGCTGACCGCGCCAGAATTCTTCGATTCGAACATTTTGCCAGAGAAAACGATGACTCAACTTATTTTCCTTGTAAACAATTGCCAAGCATGCGGGGGCAAGAAAGTGAAACTCGCAAGTGCGAGTTTCATGCTTTGCGCGCAAATTAAAAAAATCCCGAAGAACATTAAAACCGGGCTGTTTTCAGTGAACGTCGCGAAAGTTTTCCAATAATAGTCGCCCGAGTAACCGATTCTTCAAATCGCCTCTCGACGCCGAGTGTGCAGCGTCGAGGACCAACTTCTGGACTCGGCGTCGTTCCTGTGCCCCCCCCCCCCCCCCCCCCCCGCCCACCGCCCCCCTGGCCGTTCCCGCGGACCTGAGTGACCCATCTGGTGCCGGGGGCCCAACCCCATATGGGCACTTCATAGAGCGTTTTTCAAATCCAATCACACTCCCCCAACTCCGGTAATAAAAGACTGGCCGGTGCAGTTTCGAAACCGTCGGGACAACTTCTTCCGTTGGGGAACGAAAACGCGTGGTCGAGTTTTCCAGTTTTCTGTCTTTCTGTTCTAGGAAGCAAATTTCATGATGTGATTGTCGGTTTTGATCAAACGTTGTACGCATTCAATTGTTTAGTTTAGTAAGTTTTATATAGGTTTACCTACAATTATAATTTATGAGTTAGTCTTATACCTATATATAATATTGGAAATTTGTTTACAAAGAAGCGGAATTGGGCATAATTAACAATAAAACCACACTCTTTGTTCGTTTGGGTGAACTTCTTTGCTCTAATTAATTACGACTGTCACTCTGTCTCACCTTTACTGACCACTAATATTTTTACATTGATTTTTACATTTGATCGAAGAGTAAAATAAAGTTGAACACAAACGAACAGAGCAATAATGGTGATGATAGTAATTTGGTGCTGAGCAAAGGTAAAAACCACAATCATGCAAAATATATGCTAACACATGCGTTTATTTCGAAGCTTAAGCCATGCTCTATTCCTAAAGTATACCAAGTAAAGAATGCACCAATGAAGCTGCTCATGGATAACTGGGGCGGACAAAATGATTGCTCTTCTATAAAATAAAAAGTCTGCAGAATGCTGAATTAGAGGATTAGAAAGAAGGTACCATTGAAATAATATATTGAGCATCCATTAGAGCACCATTGGAACAGTCACAAGATGTTGATGAACAGAATATGCACGTGAAAACTGTATTTTAAAGCAGTGTTAAAGTTAAATGTATCGTTAATGAGAAAGTTGATTTTCTCGAGGCATTCTGACAGTTGTTGAATCGACAAGACCCATAAGGCCAATTATTTAGCATACTGAAATTGTAAAATAATGCCAGGAGAGAAACAATACCCAGTAATATCAGTAAATATGCAACTCTCTCGCAAGAAGGTATTTGCGTGGTGGCAAAGTTAAAATAGTGCCTCGGGAAAGAATTTAGTTCAGGAATCTGCCGAAAATATCTTACTGAATTGTAATGACCTCGTAAATTTTTGAGAAGTCTCTCGGAAAGTCTTTGTGATCATTCAGAAGCAGGTACATCAATAGCCTACATGAACAATGTCTTCAGGTAAGTCACAATAATTGAATTACATGAGTTATTAAATTCAAATCTTATAATAATTCAAAACAAGTATTGTGCTGGCCTGTTGCACTGGGAGAAATGTTACGCATTTGCTGATATGTATCTAATGCTATTAATGAGTGAAAATGATGGTATGTACCTACAGATCAGTCGGAATAGTCGCTCACCTGGTGCATAGGGTCATAGCCCCCCATGCTGCCGTCGGTATAGGGGGGCTGCAAACACACACAACCCCAAGTTACTGGCCGGTCAGTGCCCAAAACAGTATATACGAAGTCTACCTACACCCTGTCTGGACTACCACTAGAAATTGCAATGATATACAACAGCTGTTGTCAGACAGATGATATCTCTACTTAAAATATTGACCTTGTCATAATCGTTTCGATTTTAAGTTTCATTGCAAATCGGGTAGAAAAGAATCTAGTGGAAAGCAAACAGTATATTATGTGTTATTGAATTTTAGAAATTTTGTTTCCACCTTCCACTAGATTGTTTTCAATGGAGGGTACTTTTGAAATTGCGGTTTGATCAAAAAATGGAAGCAAGGGCATCGAAATTTCGAGAATTTAGTTGCAAATTCAACCCCATTTCCAAAATCGTTCATTCATAGGTCACATTTTGGCACCAGCCTTGAAACATTGAACTTATATATGCTAGACATTAATCGCCTTAAACTAATATTAGGATCCCATCGAACGAAGTAATCCCAACGAGTCATGCAAACCGATCAAAAACTGGCAATCAAGCTGCACATGAGAGCGGTTAGTGGACCGGAGCAGTCGGGTGACGCACCTGAGAGCCAGACATGGAGGAGTTGTAGTCACCGCCGCCGTTCATGTTCATGTTGTAGCCCATGCTGTCTTGGGGCCCGCCGGGGGGCGCGGGCGACATCATGGGGGTGGGGGTGCCTTGCGACGCGGGGCCCATACTGTACGGCGACGCACCTAAGACAAGACGTCGGGTCATGCGCGCGAAGATGGCGAAGATGCCTGGCATCACATGTGCAGATGGCTGGGATGTTCGGAGTTGAAATACACATAGATGTGTCTGATACCAGGTTTTAGGTTAACTGTGGTAGACGACAAAAGGAGGTGGCATTGAAACGGTTCTCAAGGGATGACGATGGGTCCAAATGCTACAAGGCCATAGTGGCTTCCTGTCTGGGTAACAGTGAAAGACGATTGTGGCCCATGCACAGAACAAAATTCTGACTTGGCCACTTTTGCAACGTCTATAACATGCATTAAAGAAAGGTTAGGTAATACTATATTTTTTACTGATTCGTACCAATCGATCACAGCCCTAATTATAAGGGACAACAACTCAATTAGTAGACCTTATTCTGAATTTAAAACTATCGACAGAATTCAGTGAGGGGACACATTCGACGGGTTGAGTCATTCGAGTACAATTTTTTTGCACTTTACCACCGCTGACAAGTATATTTCCGATCTGAAAAGCGAACTATAAACCTTCGGGCACAAAAACCCCCGAAAAGTAAGCATTGGAGAGAGATGGATTAATTCAGGCCGCGACGCGAGTCCGAGCGGATCCTTTCCGCAGTCGAGCACGACGGCGTCGGCGGCGGCGTCGTCGACGTCTGCACACAGAAGAACACCGCGGCCGCCAGTCGTGATTCGGGATTGATGTCTCGAATTCAAGTATGGTTGGTTGGTTTGTTTCTGCTGAATAGATTCGTAGCCAGCTCGCTCGCTCGCCGAGATCCAAAGAGCGAGCAGTTTCGTGAAGGAGGGCGCTGCATTGGCGGGCACAAGCGGAAAGCAAAAGAAAATAAGGAAAAGAGTTTCTCGCACGGGTCTTGTGTTGGCTGGTAGCGCTCCTTCCCATAGAGCCCGAGCGGCATCGCATCGCGGCGCTCCACGGTTCGCCGTTCTACTCTCAGCCAAGGCAAGGCAGCCAGCCATTCAGCCATTCAGCCTGTCACGACCAACGTTACAAACCCATGATATATTAACTCCATTTCGTTACTCCCCCCCCCCCCCTCCCGCGCCCCTTTCCTCTTGCTTCCCTTCTCCTTAGCTTCTATCAGCTGCTTGCATGGTGTGTACAGACACGCGAAAAACGCGAGATTGGCGCCGCGGCGCCGACGTCGACGTTGACGTCGAAGTCGAGCGAGACGCACAGCCCATGTTTGAGACAAGTGTACCAAAAATGACAATTTGGATAAGGTCGACGCTCATAGTACTGCAATAGGATAACTTAACAATGGTAATAAGAGCAAACACACAGGTAAATGGCTTGCAAAAATTTTGTCCCCATCGTGCATGATTCACGTTTTCTCCACCTCATGAGCTTGCCAGTAGTATTCTGTTTAAGTTGAGCGTCGATAGTTAAAATTTGTTGTATGGGAAAGAACTAGAAGTTTCCTGCAAGAACAATCCTGCGGGATGAGGCGAGACAAAGTATCCTGACTAGTCTAAGGTAACCAAAGAGTGGCAGGGAGCTTGTCTCCAGTTTTTGGGTCAGAGTGTTCGTTTCGCGCGCGCTCGCTCTTTCGTCCCAAGCCTCCGTTACAAACGAACAAGTGTGATAGATGTTTTCTCTCGTTCGGAGCCGCCCACAATCCACGAGATTAAAAATACACCGAATGATTTCTACGACAAAAATAAAATGGAAAGAATGAGAAAAAGCAATGGTCGTAAGGGGGTGGATAAGGCGGCGTCGAGGTATGGGAGAGAATGGGGTAGAACGAAGGGCGGCCTAGCGGGGTGGTGGGCAGGGGGGGGGGGGGCTGAACAGGAGGCACACCATGGGCAAAAAGAACAGAAAAGAAGAAACTCATATAAAGAAGTTTTTCACGAAAAACTTCCATCAAGTTTCTTCGTCTTTTCTTATTCTCTCGGAAATGGGGGGAACGGGAAAAGATAAGAGCCGCGGCGACGGAAAGGCCAACAGGAATAACGTTAAAAATAAACCAGCATGACAAAAGTTACAAACATCGAGTGCGAATGCAGCAGCCAGCCAGTGCGCCCAACTCCTCTCGACTTGCACCAATCGTTTGCGATGCTTTGAGCGCCGCAACGTCAGCGCCAGCTAGGCGTCGCGACGCGATGCGATGTCGACGCGACAAACATCTGCAAGGCGTCGCCGGCGTCGCTCTAACACGACGCCCGCGACGCCGCAGCGGCAGAAGGGACGGGAGAGTGACCACCTCACAAACTAACCAAAGAATCCAGTAGAATCATAGAATGAACAAATGACTGGTCACAGAATTGGGACAGGAGTCGATGGAAATATGTCCGCGCACATGTACATTTCTAAAACCACTCAACTTTTGCGCGGAATTTTGTGAATCGTTTTGAGGACTCAGAAATTAAAACCATAATCATCTATAAATGTTCATTGCGTGTAGGAATTCGAGAACGCGGAGTCACAGATGAAGAACATATTTCAGATGCGAGATCACGATAATATCATTAACTAATTATAAAACAAAACGATGGTCGTGGCAACGCTTTTGATTAATAACGAAAGATTTCCTGAGGGCGCAGCGCTTCGGAATCCTTCAAAACTAATAATTAGATTCGATCAAATCAGATGTAGCGCTCGGGAGCGGGCGTACCGAACGCCAGGCCCCGGGCGCCAACCAATTAAAAGTCGAGAAATGATTCCCGATTTAATGATATGCTTGCACACTACCACTCTTGATTTACACTCTGACAGTTTAAGTATTGAGCTATCCGAAAAAACGGGGATTCGATGTGGAGCTGTCAAAAACTAACCATGAAAAATAAATGTTATGCACATTATTTGTAATTTGCAGCTTTTATACGTATATATACACTGCAGTTCGGATGGATTTAATAATAGCTCTGCATAGGTAGAGCTAACTGGAAAATATTCCCCGTACCAACAGGGCCCTTGGTTCTGTTGCTGCTGGCATGGGATACGATTTCGCTGGATAATCAAGTGTTGTTCATGGGTTGCCAGCGGTATACCTTCGGGCTTTGAGGGCAATTATTACCGTGGGGAGGGCTGTTGGTGGTAGAACTATGAAATAACACAATATACGTCAAATCATTTCACTGGGGCATTGGAACAAAAAGTGTGCATTCGCGTCCGTTAGCCGTAAACATAGCGATAGTCGATTAAAAAGGATGAATTGAATTCATCGAGCTCTGAAATGTATCACAACGTGCATTGTGAGCCTCCGTATAAAATAGCAGACGTAAAACACGAGTTCCTACTCCCGAAATATTTTGGGAAATTCAAAAAGTTTTGAAATTTGTTACAAAATTTTGGACAAAAATGTGTATACGGACATACTTTCACCACGCTCCTCCTTAATTAAAATCGGCGTACCCGTTTTACTATAGTGAAATTATTTCAGAGTGATAGGCGAAGTACACTTGTTAATATGAAGGAGCACTCGCCGACGTGGAATTGGCGCTAGTGGTGGTGCGGGAGGGGGGGGGGGGTAGATTCCTTCCCAGTGTCGTTAGCATCGGGAGGCTGTGTCCCTCGCTGTAGCGCCGTCGCGAGATTGTGTCGCGGCATTCCCCGTGTCGTCGCCTCCCTGATTTACTGCATGTGTGCCAGGCCCGGGGGCCGCGGGGGCGGGGGGAGGCCAGGGATCAGATGAAATACCTTGCACGGGGATAAACCGGGATGAGTCGGGGCTACGGCCCACAAATCCCGAACGAACAACGTACAACAGTGCGGCGAGTCGCGAATGAAAGTGAGATAAAAGGAGATGTGCGAATTGGCAAGATGGCGACGACGCATGGTTGCTGGCTGCGCGTTTGGGATGGGATCTTGGTTTCAGCAAACCTTCCTACTTTGAGGCCGGCTGACTAATAACGAGGTCAGACGTCACTCGATTTGTTGTAATTGCAATTTGAGTCCATCTAGAAAAAATATGAAATGAGAAACCAACTTTGAGTGCAGCACCAGTGGGACACAAAGACCGAAGATTGAGAGGTTCAGGGTTCGATTTCGTTAACTATTCGACTTGATAACCGTGGGACTTTGTTGTTTCCCAAATACAAGTTCTTATCCTTGACTGACAAGCCTATTAGGATGTGAGAGATCCAATGAAGCACAAAAACAATAAGCACGCACCCAAACGATGAATCAAAGCAAATATAATTGTGTGAAAATGAGCCGAGCGGAAAATCGAGTGTCAGAGCGCGCGTGACAATTTCGCAAAATAATCGCACGCTCGGCGAAAGACACCGCGGAAACTTGTCAGCGCGAGTGATTTGTGACGCCCCCCCCCCCGGGCCCCCTCACGCCCCCCGCGGCCAGGCGTCGCGGCGGCAGTTGGCTGTCAACGCGTCGCGCGTCCCCCGTCGCGACGCCGGGACTTCAGCGTCCAAACCGCGTGTCACCGCGCGTCACCCCGCGTCACCGAGCGGTCATCGAGACCTCGCTTGCAGGCACTCGCAGTGAAGCGGGGTGCATCGCCGTCAGGGACCAGGCAGAGCCGCTACGCGGGTGACCACGACGAAAACAACGGAAACGAGAGCTTCGAAAATGGGATATTGGTGTGCGTTCACTGAGCGAAAAGTTATTTTGTAAACCGACAAGGCTGTAAAATGGAGATTGTTGGAGAGCAGTGACAAACAGGCAGAATATTTTACGTTTATCTAATTACATACTGTGGTTATTTTGAAAATTGGAAAAGATATATTATAGTTGAAAGGCGATATTGCCAACCGAAACGGCTTTTATATAGTGAGAATGTGGCAATGCACGCAAAGGCGGAAGAGGTACTATGCTGAAAAAGGCACCTAGGACCAATAGAATGTTGTAGTCGATTCGGGTATCGGAATTCGGAATATTGCAAAATCTCCGTCGAGGGATAAAAGGACAATGTCTCCTCTTTCGGACACATTTAGGGAGACTGAAAAATAGCGCCACTGCCACACAGCCACAATGCTGGACACCGCTGCGAGAGACGCTGCACCAAACCAACCACTGGAAGACGCTGCCGTCGCCGACATTCCGCCGATCGCGGAGGGGGCGACAAATAAAACGCAGCGGCGATCTCTTCGGAAGCTGTGTCGGAGAGGACGTGCCCGTGAACGCGGCTAAGGGTGGCCTAATTGCCTCCCCTTCCATCCAGCCAGCCAGCGCCGACAAAATTAGCTCGAGTCATGTGGTAAAAATTGTAAATCGATAGACTCATCGTGGCAATGTGTTACCCTCTTCCTAATCTCCAGCGACAGTTAATAATTCAATTAATAACACTTTTTTTTTCAAAAATTCTAATTTGATTATACATAATGTAAGTCAAATTGCCTACAAAAGATCCCCCCATTTGCAACGCTCGCGTCAATATTTGCTGACATTTTCATCAATTAGGGGGTTCCGGTAACGTGGCCACGAAACGAATTAAGTATTCGCATCGAATTACCGATATCGAATGCCAGTGGTGAGGATAAAAAGATATTAGCGCAGAATAAACAATCACTTTCCGACAGTCAACATTTTTAAGTAAAATGGATTATATTCGTCATATAAATCAAACTTCAATCAAGAAGCGATTACGCTTGAGATGAAATGATCGACTTGTCAATGCCAAACTTCAAGGGCGTTTAGACTTTAAGGGCGTTTGTCACGCGTTGTCAGCAAAACTTGAGGCGCGAGCAGCGTACTGGCGGTTCTGATTTCAGTGTTGTGGTCCCCTACCTTTTTTACCATTCCTACCTGCGGCTTTCTTAGCAGCATACAGGTTAGCCTCCTCCTGGGCCTTACCGATGTTCTTCTTGTATCTTATCCGTTTGTTACCAAACCAGTTAGAAACCTGCAACAAACGAGCAAAACAGATATATTAGCAAGCTACCAAGTACCAAGACCATCGTCTTAGACAAACTAAAAAGCAAACGGTGATGATAGTTTCCCACTATCCATTTCCCAGCCGTAAGATTATGTTCTAGAATGTTCCATGTTTGTCACGTCATCGTTTTTGAAAAATGTCCGTAAATTCAATATTTTCAACAATGGCTAATCAACGCGGAAAGCTAACTTGGACTTTGACGATCTGTGAAACAAAACAACCTGGACTATCTGGACTATGAAAATCTATGAAACAGACACGAAAAGTTGGTGAAAATGGATAAAATGCAGACAGTCGCTGTCATGGCGGCGCTGCATTTCACCAGCAAGCGCCGTACTAGTTGGCAGGATGCACCACAGGGTACGTCGGCCGCGCATTAAATTAGGTAGCTGGCTGGGCGAACGCGACTGTGGTGAAGCCCCATTCCAGCAAAACTTTCCGCAACGCCAGACATTTTCAATGGCTTTCAAAAAATTACAAAAAAAACGCCCTACAGAGAAAGGCCAGCCCTAGTCCTTTATCGTGGCGCGACCCCGAAAGCATTACTGCAGCATTACACTCTGCATAAGTTGCCCGCCCTAGCCCTTTTCACGATTTTCTTCGCCGCCCAGCGATCCTTTTATAATTTTCTATTGTATCAAAAAAGAGTGGAAAGAATTCTCGTAAAAAATGCTACACTGGCAATTTAGCGATTTTCCGTCTTTATCCTGGTTTGATTAAAACTTCCCCCGGATCTACGCCCCTCCCACCAACCTCTAAGATAACAGTTGAGATTTGAAAAGCGGGCCCACGATTCTGGCCGGGGGGGGGGGGGATGAGGGTTAAAAATTGAAAGAAGTGCTGAGTGGACTGGGCGCGTGACTGTTGAATTTATCTAATAACTGCACATAATAAGACCAGGTATTTTCAAATAACTGGAAATTTGAGTCGACCAAGATGCCAGAAAATAATATTCACTCAGCAGATAGATGTACACAAGTTTCTTTGCAGCATACAGCATCAATTTAAGTCGACATTTTACTGAACCCTAACAAGTTTCCATGGAACAATTAGCGAACGGTCCAACGGGTGCGTTTTGAATATTCTCAACATTCTTTTAACTGATGGAATAACCGTATAAGTATTTCTTCGCCTCCAAGTGGCGGCAATGACAAGCAGGATCATCTTAATGACGCCAGTGGGGATTCGAAATGCGTCTGGGGGTTGGTAGGTGGGGGTTGGTAGGGGCGAGGGCGCTAGTAACATGTCGGGCTTGTCGGAAAGAGATTCCGGGCTGAATTATTGCTCGCCGTTCGGGAGCCGATCTAGTCTTTAATGGATAGACGAAGGTCTACGTAAATGAGTTGAAATAAGGCGTGAATACACACCCTTGGATCTTGATTAAACGAATGCTAGATTGCGGACACGGAGGAGGAAAAAGTTGAAAATTGAATTCGTCTTGACGAAAAGATCGTGGTGGAGGTGCCAGTCCATTAGGGAAGATAAAAATTTAGAAGCGAGGACACACTTAAGACCAAACATTTTGTGAAAACATAAGTACGCAAGTCCCTGGGGATCTTAACGTCCTTGTATCTTAAGGAGTAAATGCCCCAGAGAACGCAATAAAGAAAGAAATGAGATGAATCAATAAGCAATTATTGCAAAATTATAAAGCAGGTACTTATGAAATGAAAACAAGACACATAAAACACCTAAATATGTGATTTCACCTAACCAATTTTTGGCCCCCAAGGAATGTCTCCCATATCAGCAAAGACACACAATATTACACAAATCGTATAACCTTACCTGTGATACTGTGATGCCGCACTTCCTGGCCAGCTCCTCCTTCGCCTCTTCCGAGGGGTACGGATTACTCAGGTGCGAGTAGAAGTATTCGTTTAGGATCTCAGACGCTTGTTTGCTGAAGTTACGTCGTTTTCTCCTGCAACTCACAAACAAACACTCACGTTGAGATTTATTCTTCTCTCGAGTTGAGCGGGTTCCTGCCGATTGCTCTCGACAGGGTAGGCAACGTAAACAGTAGGCAACATTTATATGCAATAGGCAGTTGGCACAACGAAGAGAACAACTTTATAATATAATATGCACAAGGATTATCAATGAAGATTATATTTATATTGATCTCGGAACAGGATAACGGAGCGAATGCCTTCGAAATGCTGGTGTAGAAGAAAATAAAATATCACAAGGTTTAATACTAGTAAAAAAGGCTATGCTAAAGAATTACATTTTAATTGACTTTCCAAATAATGTTTTAAGTTATTTGGATGCCAAAAGACACCCGCAAATTATGATGTATTACTCTAAGCTCAAAACGAGGTTCACCGATGCCTCTGAAACCTACAAATCGATCCATAAAAAACTTCCATGCAATTACTACCATCTCAGTACTCCTCCATACCGATTTGTTTACCAAACAACTCTATAAACCAAGCGCACCAGACCTCGGATAACAAACTAACAAATCCCGTAACGATTGAGCGCGCAAAACCACTCGATGTTCGCCGTCGAATTGCAAACAAGATCACCTAGCGGCGCGGCGCGGTTATAATTGGCGTTCTTAGCACAAGTTGTGCACTCGAGTTGATGTGCATGCAATTAGGGAGCGAGTGCCGTGGCTTGCTAACAATACGAGTACGTGCGGTTGATGCATGTGCCGTTCGCTCTGCAGCATTACTCGAGCGCAAATGCATTCTATTTATCTTACCGAAAGCTGCGACCTACCATGATGGCAATGCACAACCGGCTTGCACGAGCCCGAGGCGCACTTTGCGACGAAATATTCTACGAGTCCGCCAGCGATTTATTACACTTTGAAGACAATTAAATTTACTAACTAGAGACTTGAGTAATTTAACAAGATTTTAGAATATATACAAAGGAAACGTTAAACAGCGTCTTTCAGGACATTTTTTTTCTGTGAGATGCTAAGTAGATGAGAAAATTCACCTAGGGCAATCTTAAGCAGTTGCTTTAAAGATCGACTGACATGCTATACGGAGGGGTACATTTCGCCAAGAGCCACCTACACAAAAACGCAACACTGCTCTTTATCTATCGCCAAAGTTTTATCCACATACAGTCCATTGTCTTAATTAAAAGATTGCAAGACGGCCGTACACTACGCCTCCTTGTCGACGGGTCGTTGCGTCGCCAGCGTCGGCGTCGAGAGATGTAAGTTATCCATTCACCGCGCTTCTGACAATACCTACATAAAGATTAGGCCGAAGTGGCAATAAGGGCGACCATAGCAGTCTGCCATTAGGAATCAATTCGCCCCCCCCCCCCGTCCTCCGTGCCCCCCGCCCGTTGCCCCTTCCCCGTCTCACCCTCTCTTCACAAACCGGCAGTAAAACGCACATTCCACGACCTCCCCGCCTGGAATTTCCTAATAAAACCCGGCGGCACGCGGGCGGTAGTGAAGGGCGGGTGGGGCGCAGAGGGGGGACGCCATTGATCCGTTGCTGGGAGGCTGAGACGGAAGGGACGGATGAAAAGAGAGAGAGAGAAAGGAAAAGCTCGGATACAAACGAACACACGACAAAAATAAAAGGGACGAATATACGAGCGAAATGAACGATGCGGATATGACATGCGAATTTTCGGGAAACCCGAACGGCGCTGAATATATTTTAGTGATGTGATATGGATTTGATTGTTATTTAAGTTTTTGTGCCGAAAAACGAGGTTATGAAACGTGCTGGTGGAGGTGCCAGGTTCGATCCCACACATGACGCCAATTGTAACGTAGAATTAAACTCCATACATTACTTTGTAATTGGAGAATCGTCAGTGCGGACGAAGATTCTGAGCGAAATAGCATCCCAAAGCGTTGTTTACACCTAAACGTCGCGAGCAAGCACCAACTCCCGCCAACATCTGCACTATATAGTTCACCGCATCCCGCGAAACGCCGCAACGTAGAGGGTGTTGAACTATTTTCCTCCAGCTACTTTCTGAAACAGGTTCACGCAGGTCCCGCTGGTCGGCGAGCAGATAAATTGCCTGGCAAATCCGTGCGTCTTAGGCGAGTCTCGCGCGCGGGCTGCATGTTGCCGCTCGTGTTTCTCGTGCCGGGGGCTGACAGGCGGAAAGACGACATGGAGCCGCGCGGGCCCCGTCTCCATTCCAGCACCGAGAGGCAGCGAGTCGCACTCGATACACTGCTGCGTTTCACTTGACACTACTCGCACACATGCTGCTATCAATAGCCCGAGTAATTTTTTAGCGGACGTAATCAAATCCTCAAACGGTATAATGGCATTTTGAGTATAAAACAACAAGTTAAACCAACACCTTAACTAAAGCTCATTTGAGGTGCGAAACGACGGCGATTCGTAATAAAAACATGATCTGCCATTTTTCCTTTATAACCTCGAAAATACATTGTAATACAAAGATTGAGCTTGAGGACATTTCACATTGAGCACATTTCACGTATCGATATTGAATCAGCGTGCTCTTTCGTCGCGCGGATTCGAGCGAGGAACCCGTGACTACGACTACGAATACGACGACGACGACGGAACCGGCGCGGTCCAGACCTCGGCGACGCGATGTAGTAGACGACACACATCCAACACATAACTGCAGCCATTTATATGCAAATCGACGCGACCGGCAGAGGAGACAACAGCATGGAAGATGTTCAAATTTGAACCGAATCCAACACATGTTAAGGATTCGCTCTGCGTTCCATGGCGAGTCGTATTGGCTGCTTGTATGCTTGTATGCGCCGCGTTATTGCCACTCACAAATGGCGTACTCATTCACGATTCCTTCGTCCAACTCGAGGTGCATGAGAGATTTATAGGTTAGGGAGGAAGAAGCAGAGTCCTTTCAGGAGGATCGTGCGCTGAAGCCCATGGACTCTCGGAAAAGTCATGCCCGATATGTGTCAAAGAAGTCGCATGGTCTTTGGTTTTTTTTGTGATGAGTAGAATTTTTGACCATCATTAAGAGCACCGGAATTGATAAATTCATCGATAACAGCAACATGACTACTCCTTTACCGCATATGCCGTTCTGACAGCGCGCTACTGTCAAATGATGTGACAGAAAGAACCATTTGTGATTAGATTGTAAGAGCATGGAGTTACTACAATGCAGCCGCTGATAAAGAAGAAGAGGAAGACGCAGGAGGATGGAAATACGATGAAATATGACAGTGGGAGCGAGGAGGAGAACGAACATGGCAAATGGTCGGGGTCTTGTGACTAACGTACCATAACAGCACACCGATTTCACGGTTTATGTATTTTTATCCCCAACTCTATCTAGCGTCATCTATTTCTTATTTCCTATGCCGTTCCGCCCAGCCTTTCATCCAACTGGGTAGTTTTTCCTAATAATATTTTTACGAAATTGCTATAACAAGACACGGGAGTATCAGACACATTAATAAAAATCCCGGCGGCCGGCCCACGGGAAAGTTTTGTGGAAGGAAACTGGAAACGCGACTTGTTTGTCCGCTTCCGTTAGTGATTATCGGTTTATCGATAAATCCATTGATATACTTTGTGATGAAGCAATTCGCTGCAGTCAAGCAATAACGCATTCCGAGAGTATATATAGTATGCCTTATATCCTGAGTATCAAAGTTGCATTTTACGGGGGAGTCGATTTCAGAAACGAGATTGATATTACGTGTAGAGAAACATTTTCAAGTCATCATTTTCATTTGCCGTATGAAAACGTTACCTCAAACTAGGCAAACAACCATGCCCGCATCCAGAACTCACCCCCTGTATAACCTAACTTTATTAACGATGCCACCTTTGACCGAAAAGCCGTCAGTGCGGTAAAAGACTTTTCCAAAGATTTCGTTTACAAGCGTAACGAGTTTACCTCCTCGCATATTTGTCTTTGCATATTTCCCAGACGTGGGCTCAGCAAGACAAAACAAACAGAATCTAATTATTACTGTATTAAATTTCCATGTTATTTTCTAGTTGATAGAAGTTGTCTGGCGGGCGAGCCAGCGAGCGAGCGAGCGTTTGCTCTTTTGGTGTTGTTATTATTAATTCTTCGAGGCAGAAAACTGACAAACTTGCAATGCAAAGAGCAGAAGGGTGGATGGGTCGGGACGGGGGTCGGGACGGGGGGCTAGGTGGGGGGTAATACAACAGTGGATAGCGTCGAGGCACTTGTTTTTCCAGGGCATCACTTCTACTTAGGAAAAGTCTTCAAAAACTTAATAATAATGGGAAGTTACTCCGCTAAGAACTAAGAGTTAGCAGCTCAGTCCTTTCCTAACAACTTTACCCCCGTTAGTATCTTATACATGGGAAGAAGATGCTGTGCGCCGGGATTCATCTCCTTTAGACTTGATATTTAAGTTTTATAGAGAGGCAAGGGTTTACAAATTCCCTGTTCTCACTGCATTGCATCAACCGCGAATCAGCCAAAGTTTGGATACACTTTTGAAGTATGATTTTAGCAAAAGGTTGAGTGGTTCTGTTATCAAAATGATGTCCTAGCGAGACTAAAATCAAGAGCGCGCACCAACAGCGAAAATAAACGCCTTTGTTTTCCGAGCTCAATGCTCTTATCAAAAACCATCCGAGTTGGTAAAATGTTTCAAAGAAAAGTGGGACAACTTCTCGGGCACGTTGTTTGCGGCGCTGGCGTGTACGGAGGCGAAGCAAATGGTGCCATGCAAAATTACGACACGCGATCCACCAGACTTACCGATTCTTTCTGCGCCAAAAGAAGAAAAGCAAATAGCGTAATGAATGTTAGCACGGCAAAAATTAGCTCCATGGTATGAAAACTGAGAAAGATAAGATCCAACAATGAATTAGATAGATTCCAAGCTACTTTATCCCATTTAGGACACAAAGGTTACACATTTAGAGTGGCGTTAGTTTGTGATAGTTGATGCAGATGATCGGCCCACACACATTTCAATTTCCAGATCATAGCAAAAAACTAATGGCTCTAAGAAAGTCCTATAGATCATGTCAGACCCCGACATAACAATGAAGAAAACTGAGAAAGCAGACCACAGTCAGAGTCCAGCGTCTTGGAGCAGCAAAAACGAGCCAGATCCAGCTTCGCGATCGTGGACAGCCGAGTCGGCGATAGTCTACAAGCCGAGCTGTGTCCACAAAAGTGACATTGACCAGGGAGGGAGCTGTTTGCTCATCCGACTCCAGAGTCAATGGACGAAAAGTCGGCCCAAACATCACGGTATTTGTTCTTCGCCTGATCGTGATGCCCCGCGTTGGCACATTTCGGATATAGAGCTGTCAAAATATTGGCTAGGGGATGAACGTCCCTGCATAGAGCGAAGAGAGAGAGAGATGGAATTTTGTTATGGGGTAGCTTCGTCCGTATTTGATGTAAGTTTAAAGACACACCGTTTTGATAATAGGCGTTGGAAAATGAATGTAGATAATGTCGATGAAGATGTGGCAGTGAACTATACCTAGCCTTGGTGGAAGTTAGGGAAACCGGGGACATACAGTAGTTTGCTCCTGTTTCAGGGCGTGCCAAAGGATCTACCTTAGAAATGTTTCTTGTGAAGGGCAGCACAAGTTGAAAAACAGGATTCTTTTCTACGACGCTAAAACTGCGTACAATGGGTACGATTGTCAGGAAGCTGATGTCAAAATCCGTGAAGGATTATTAAAATACTGTGCGAATGATCCTTGTCTTTAGCGGTATTACACAAAGAGGGCAACGCAACTGAAGCTCTGGTCTCGGCTTCAAATAGCAATTTTCGAACGGATCTACGTTTCAAATACATCTTGCCGGTATGCAAATAACGTAAACAAATGCATGACATGCAAAATATCGCACAAGGATGTTTGCCAATATTCAAATTTGATTATTCAGCTTCAAAATATAAATATGTTGTGCAGAGACAGCGTCGCGGTGGCGTTGTTTCGCAAAAAGAAAACAATGTACCAAAAAACGATAATGGAAATACGAAATAAATTTATGCTGTACATAGAGCAGTGGAGCGGTCGCCAAAAAGGTACGAAGGAAAGAAAGATTTTTCGGTTTTGAAAAACGAGAAAAAATCTGACGTTTGCATTTAGAATTTACTTGCAATTCCGAAAAGATCAGGGGTAACGAAGAGCAGACCAACGTCCCTGTCGTCAGACATCAGGGAGAAAAGCCAGTAAATAGCAGGACGTCCATCGAGGACTAAGGAGCAAGGATTTGCATGTAAAAACTGGTGCAGCTTACCTCGCGTCCAAGAACCTCGATCGCAGGATCATGACGGCTTCGCACGTGCTTTGCTTCAGCTGCATCTGTATGGAGGAGAACTTCTTGTGGATGATCTGGACCATGCGCTCGATCTCCTTGGGCGTGATCGGCCGCGTCCGCGACTGTTCTCGGAGCAGGTTCATCACGTGCGTGGTGAACTCGTTACACGCCTGCAATCAGAAGCATACGCGTTGGAGAACATGTCACATTGGAGAACATGTCACGCCGTGCGGAAAGAGTGGGAGAACTGTCTTTGAAGTGGTGATTGTATTATACCTACTGACGGGAATATTCACAGAAGTCGCAGGTCAAAAGACATTGGCGAATCCATGTGCACAGTGCAACGATTAAATTATTACTTAAATTGTTATTTTTTATCAAAAGTACAACTATAAATGCAAAGTTTGACAATGTTCAAGCGCCCACTGGGCTACGAACCTTGTGCGAAACCTTGAACGCTAGCCTTGGACAATGACCTTGGACAATGAACTTGGACGTCGGCGAATTTGTCTCACTGGTCTTTGATTCTCTCTCTGCAATCACTCGTGCAAATTTATGTGGGTCGTTCACTCCGTCGAGGTGCCACAAGTTCCTGACGGAAATGACGCAAATTTCTGTTGTGAATGGTATAGGTACTTTCGCACGTCCTACGTAGGTAACTCATGGTGTTCATTCTTTGATCGTAGATTAGTTGGTCTATACTAAGTCCTGGATTACGTAGATTGATTTATTAAAAACTCAAAGTCCCGCAATGAACTCAACTTGTCTACACGCTGCCAAGAGCTGCCAAGCCTTGGCGATGTTAACAGCAAAGGGAATATTTCATACCCGGGATTTTAAGCGACTTACAGAAGGTGAACTCTCTCTTCTCTGCGGCGGGTTTGTAAAGAACTGAAAACACGCTGCTGCAGGGAAAAGCCGCACGACAACATGAAAGATGTACCAACACAGGGAACTACAAAGTATATCAATAATAAATGCCACTCATCTCTTTATGAATGGCCCGTTAAAACGTTAAATACAAAAACTTGCGGAAACGAATGAACGTCTTCTCTAAAATCCAAAGCGAGCTCCTGAGCGGCTAGTTGCTAATCCACATTTACGGAACGCCGTTAATCCAAATAAATAAAGAGCACCCCATACGGAGGTATATATACATATAAGTATACCAGCCCTTCACTCCCTTCGGTGGAAATCACTAAACCATTCCGCTTGCCACTTACTCCACGTTTTATTCGCACTCAAACACGAATCGGGCTACATCCAGCACATCATTCCCGCCATTTCGACACTTTACATCTTATATACATTTGATACGAGTAGTTTTATACGCGGTCGGTCTCCGCGAGAGCTTGGCACATCGCGCTGCATGGCGTTTGCTCGGCGCGTAGAGCACTCAGTGATGGCACAGGACCCATTCTAGTTTATAGTACTCGAAGGAGGTGCTCTTAAGCTAACCATCAAACAGATCCTCTCGAGTACCTTGCGAAGCCACCGCAATTGCCAGTAAAACCGCGACGGCCTTTTTATGTCCCTGAAAAGTGGTTAGGAGTGGTACTAATACTTTACGCAGGGTGGCTCAAGGGCTGACGTCGGTTGGCTACATAGGATATGCATCTGCTTTTTGCATTCGTGTTTTGTATCATACGTCAGATGTGCGAGAGGATGAAGCTGCATAGGAAAGAGTTTTTATTTGCCGAGATATCGGATTGGAATTCGAATACTTGTCTAAAGTTGTGTTGCTTAATCATGATTCAATGCACGCTGTAACGAAATTTAAATGATTGATGTACCTCACAGCTGTTAAAACGCACGAAGGTTTAAAAAGAAAAGAAAATGGAACCCCACGTTGGTTTAACTCGTATAAGAAAACCCCGTAATGGCCGTTGCTACAAGTCGACACACGCGCTCCAAGCGACGTGTTATGGTACCAAAATTAATACAAACTAGATTTTCCACCGCTGCCAATTGTTTTATTATACGCCGCGACCTATACGAATACAGGGGTAGGGGAGGAAGGCAAAGTGAACATATTGGAGTCGTATGGTGAATTGTTTTCAATACATCATCTGCGACCAGTGCTATAGCAGAGCATGCACATAGCTGGGTCCGCAATTCGGTTGGCCCACATCGGGCTCTGGCCAGTATTATAGACTATGGTCACTTGGCTATGTTGAATATTGGATGTCCAGCCAAGCGCCAGGCAGCCAGCGATGCTATTAGATAGCTAGCCATACGAGGAGCAGAGCAAGCCAACCCTGGCCTATCTATTCTATTTATGATGGTCCGATGGATAGAGAGTAAGCTGGAGGAATATTGTGGTGGAACAAAAACCCATCAGCCATGGCATACATAATTCAAGGGCCCACGTTTTCCAATTCATGACTATCTAGCTGGCTGGCTGTATACGCTATATCGAACAGCGTGCACGAGAGAAAGGGTGGTCAGCACGAGCGACCGTATGTTGTAATACGTTACACGCTGCTACGGGTTCGGCATACAATTTTTATGATCAATTCAGTGACTTTATTATGACTAAAGTCAATTGTCTTTAGCAATTGCGAACGTAGAAAAGTTATTACTTATGCATAACGTGTTTATATATAGAACGCTCTAAAAGTAAAGATCAACCGAACATAATTTAATAATTTATGGACATTTAATTGATTGCCAATCGATTTGTATCGCGACATTTAGATAGGTGCTGGTCACGTGTTGAAGTCAAGTCAAGTGTTCATGTCTTCAAGCCTTGTTAAAATTGAACATTACCACATTACCAGGTATGCAAACATTAAACTGCACTATATAAACGACAGCATGGTGTACACACAAAACACACTCTCAATTTTAGTGGAAGATATATTATGATTAGTGTTGGTACAGGGCTGAATGAATGATTAACTTCGAGCTGACACTGCGTACGAACACCGCGTATAACTATGTGTTGCCGGCACCGAGTGTTGTACGTGTACGCTTGCCTGTTTTACATGTATTTGAACATCGCACAAAGGGTTGCCATGCTCGCTACTCCTCGCTTCCGACCGACTCACTGGATGCCTGTTATAGTCCTGTTATAGTCCTGGATGGCAACACACAAAATGTTTGCTATATAAACCTATTCCTGGATGAAATTAATGGCTTGCTTTTCCTCCTGATTACAGACTCCATCCTGTCTTTTCAATCCACGACCCCCCGCACTTCTGGCGCCCGGCGTCGTGACGTAGTTTCGGGACCCACGGCGGTCGCGACAAGAGGAACTTTGACCCAACAATGTACAATTTCGGGTGTACAAGTCCGGGATAAGTGAAAGGCGCATCGCAAATTGTGTTCAATCGCTGTACACGAAATGAGTGGATGCTTACCGACTAACATTCATATTAAAGTACAATGAAAACGAACGCCATTCAAATATCAAAATATATAGATAAAGCCAAACAAGAAACGTTCGAAATCCCAATTAAGAGAGTTTACCTAGCTGTAATCATATTAAAAACTAATCGGAACTGATCTGAGTTCTCAACGATTATTCGTAATGGTTCGTGATCCGAGCTATCACAAAGGGGTTCGATCGTCACAAGGTTCAAGTGCTGCAGAACATGGATTGCACGCCACTAAGGTGATGCAACTATACTTAAGTAACAATCGGCGCTGCAATATGCATGACGCTCAATTTCCAAGAGTAGACTCGTGAAACGTTCGAGTTAGATCTGGCACCATTTTCCTTCTGACTTGGCAATCTCATATTTTGTTGAAACCGAGAGAGTTGGGTGCCAGTAGGGGGATGCTTTCCGATCCCGAAACGCATAACATGATAAATACTTAAAAACAAGGAAGTGTATGGCTTTTCTGCAGCGGAAATCGAAACAGCAAAGGGATTGGGAAACTTTTAGGGGACGAAAAACTTGAACGAATGTTTGAAAATAAAACGATGACTCATTTTACAGTTATACGTTCTTTTTAAAATAATCGTGTGAAAAACGAACTGTTTCAGCCGTACTGACCAAGTACCTAGCTCCCCATTACTAAATCACCTTTATATGTAGAGACATACCGAAATTGCAATATCTGAGATAATAAAACCACCTTGACTTGGCAGTGAACTTTTTCTGATACTCCACCAAGCTTCGCAGACGACATAATCACCGGACACAGTTATTAAAAAGAGGGATCCCACCATTTTATTGGCACTCTTGCTGCCTTATTTCGATCCTCCCACGGCGAGACGAGTACATCCATGGGCATCTATAAAGTGTAACTGCAAGGAATGAAGCTCGCTAAATAATCCAGCCAGCCAGAGTGAAGCCCATCACAACAAAAACAGCACTGGCTTGGAGAGGCTGGAGGAGCTGCATCCCGCCGCGAAGAGGAGGCCCACGGCCGTATCATAAACGAGGCAGCAACCTGACGTCGCTTTGCCGTTGCGCTCTCGTCCCTAAATAATTAAAGACGTGAAACGGGAGAGGCGCGCTATATGCGCACGGGGCACGGTGTCGCGGTTTTATAAAGCAACCTCCTCTTCAACCCCCTCACCCACTCCCCCAATGCAGAGCCGAACTCCACCATCCAAGTGTGTTCATCAAACATTTAGAAGACGTGATGTCAGTATGTCTACATCGGCGTTGCTACATGTATTTTACAAAACACACAATGCCCCCAAGACTGTTTTCCACTAGAGAGTGATGCTAATGCCGGGAACTTCGCCAGAGTGTTTTCTACAGTTAGAAGAAATTGCGGAGGCATTTTGTGTTTCGGTGAAATGTCGTCGCGTCTTCGATCGACTTGAAGTGCGATGCGAAGATATGTCAAACGTATGCCACGAGACAGATAATTGGTCACCGCTTCCTTTCTGAAATTTCTTTCATCATAAAAATGCGCTTAAAAAAAAATGCGCTAGTTCCTTAGTACATAGATACAAGCACCGAGCGAATGTCAACAGACGCCAAGAAAAGCAGGAAAAGCAGTCCGTGGCAAGAAAACACAGAAAATATTTGAAAAAGACGTCACGGTCGGAGACAATTTACGACATTTTCTACATACAGCCATTCCGTCGCAGGAACATGTATTCTTCGCCAACATTGCGAAGCACCAAAACGCAAACGAGCTGATTAGGAACGTCGTAACAACCCTTTCTCTCCAGTCACCGCGATAATGTTGAGTGACATTAGACCAAGATACTGGCACAGTTAATGAGCGCCGATAAAAATAATACATTTTATTTATCAGCGCGCGGGCGCGCGGGCGCGCGGGCGGGCGGGCGGGCGCGCGGGTGGGCGCAACGCCAGGCTGCAGCGTTCGCGGTGTTGATTGCGTTAGTGATTCGTTCGCGACAGGGCTCCGTGTGACATGGCCCGGATGGAATCTCACGTTTAATTGAACATCGTTCGGCATCAGACGCGCTGAATGAACCACCCTGTCATGAGGCAATTTTGAACGTGATTTCTATAGGTAGAGCAAACTCAAAGAAGGCTTTATTTTAGCGGCCGTCAGACATGGCTATCGATAACGACGCTTCCGGTGTATCCAATACGGTGGCATCCCTATAGCTATGCAGGAAGAACAATAAGATATAGAGGAATTCCATGGATTTTAAAAATTTGAAAACCATGCAGTATTCTCATTTTTGAAGTTTTCAAAGTAACCATCTTCGAAAAGACTGTTGGTCGTTTACCGTGCTGTCTCGGTATTGAAATAATTATATCCTTATACCCTTCATTCCGAACAGTGATTTACGCTTTTTAGGCACCTACCCGGACTATAACATGTTGTAGCTAGGGTCTTCCTTCCAGAGCATGGTCTTTAATTAAGCATTTTTAACCACCACACTACGCTGCCTGTTTCCATCTCTCCTCTCACCCTTTTTCGGTCTTCATCAGTTCCATTTTTACCTCGCGCCACCGCGCTTAGAAAACGTGAACATCAGAAATAATAACCCGTCCCAAGTTTAAATGACGTTGATCGAATCAAATTGATAATAAAAAGGCTGGCGGCGTCGCGGCGCCGGGCGTCGGGAGAGGCGTCTCATTAAAACGCCATCTCGAGTTAGTCGCCGCGTAATCAAATGACGACCGCCCCCCCCCCCTGCCCCCCTGCCCCCCTCCACGACGTCGGATCAATTTGCATCGCCACGGATATTCTAATTTTCGCGCGGATGGCTAAACGAACGCGATTATAAAATTATTGTCGATGCAAATTGTATGCAAATTGTATTACTAAGTACATATTAAATAGAACTAAAACAAGGGGGGAATACAATTAATCAGAATTACAATAAAATATTTTTTCCGAATGAGTAGATTCATAAAAGAAATACAATAAAATTATGCAAGATTTAAATAATTCGTTCCTTCGCGTACAGAATAAATTGTCAATGCGTTCCAGGCACATTTCAACCAGATTGAAAAGTTATTGTTTACCAAAGCGTTCAATGGTTTTGTGTACATGTTTAGTCATATTGTTCATGGCTAAATGTATGGCAGCACGGATGGTATCCCTGGCGTCGGCATGGCTACCCTGCCCGGCTATACCTACACCCTGGCCGAGTTCGAGTTAATTAACGTTGAGCCAGGTTATTTATTGGTAGCCCCGCTTTACCGGGCGCACCTGCCATCCGCCCCCAACGACACCCTGCCCCCCCCCCCCCCACACCCGCCCCATCATCCGCCCGCCACCAGCCACCCCCCGGCCACTAACCAACATTGATCAATAATTCCAGCAATTACTGATGGCGGCCTGTGAGCACAGAAGCGGGTCCTCATTACAGCGGCTCATTATTCGCCGGCAATTCAATACAGCGGCGCAAAACGGACCTGGCATGCACTCTCTGTCATGGTCCTTTGGTACGTGGCTGTTCGGAGGAACCTTCAATAGTAAAAGTGCACAAAATAAGGTGGGATTCATAAAAAAATAAGGATGAAAAGGGGAACTGAACATGCATATATTTCACCCCCGAGTGAAACTTTAATTTTGTTTATTTGAGCTTTAGATAGTTTTAATCGGAACTATTTTGAATTCGCTGGAAGATATTGGCGGAAAACGCCATCTCACCAATGAGAACCGTATATATAGGAAACTATAAAATAACGGAACGGTGTGGATTAGTAAAATCTGCAAAGTTAGTTGCACTCTAATATTCCTTATCAGATTTCGTTGGCGCGTAGATTTTCGGGAGCGCGAGATTTAGTATATTTATCTGCGAGTAATTCCAGAAGGATTATACCGAGAAAGAAATTAAATTCAGATTAGTTGCATGGAAATAATTAGTTACATTCTCTTGATTGGATTAAGCGGTTGCGCTATATAGGCGATGCAAGCTCTCCCGTCTTCCTCCACAACTTTCCCTCTGTCTCCGTCGCGCCCCCGTCGCGCCCCATCTCTCCGTTGCACCCGCTATTGCTCTCACTTTGTTAATTTCCCAAGAAAGTAATCAACTATTACAACTGCGGTCTCGCCTGGCGCCCCAGCACACCCAGAAAGCTCGCGAGCTCTCATTCAGAACATTCATACCTTATACTAATTTCATACCAACTTAATCACGTTTTTAATTACGCCGATTGAATACGCATTGCGTGAACAAAACTTTCCGAATCCAGTCGGAGGCTTTCATTACGTAATAAGGTATACCTATATAGGTATAGTGCCAGTCCAACTGTACGAACACGATTAAAACACACAAGGGGTAGAGAAAAAGTTTCTTTGCCTTGAGCTTCGAAGCTAACTTTAGGAGAGGTTATACGTAATGCCACGTTCTACTTTCGTATCTAAACGCTTACGTACAAATTTTGTCACCCGAGATGTCGATTACGAATTGTTTGTCTAGAATCCCCCGTCACAATAAATCTGGCAGCACCCGCGATTCGCGAATCTATTTCTTCATACACTTAATCTTTTAATTGCATTTGTATTTTTATCTCTGAAATTGTTTTGTCTGTCTGGCATGACTGTTGTTACTCAGTGCACGCTTCCGTCTCATCCCATAAACTGTCTGGAACGGCCCAGCCTCCCCATCCCCGGCCAAGATGTGCTCTCTTAGCGTCTGGCTGCCGACAAGTATACCGCCGCGATCGGTCAACACTCGAAAGCGATCGACTGCATGGCAAGCGGCTGGCTTACAGTCGTGTTAGCCTACGTTTCCCACAGCCTGGTGGATTTCAAAGTAAAGTATCATTTGACTCTTTTACTATTTGTTAAGAGTAAAAAGGTAAATAATTGTAATGATAATTACATTTTTTAATAGTAATGACAATAATTTAATCATTTGATTCTATGATATGGTACTCTATGATATGAGATCCCCAAAAAGTGGCAAACTCAAATAAATTCTAGTGTACCGCTGCACTCCGCACTGCAGCCAGTGCACTCGCAGATTGCTATCTGTGCAACCACGCAGCTGCATGTCGAGATCGCAGTGCAGTGCGGCCAAGAACGCGGAGCGGTCCGAGCATGCCGCAAGCCTTCAGTAATTACTCTCTCGGTACTCTATAGACTAGTACTCTCGGTAGATCGAGTGAAAAAGCAGTGCAGTGCTCGTGGTATGAGAAAGAACGAGCCTGCTGGCACATGAATTCGGTTTTATTGCGTTCGGCTCGTCTCGTGGATTGCATGGCATGGTTGAAAATTGAATCAATGAACACGGCAAGGCGCATTTGGATGAATGGGACAAAGTGGGTGTGCGAGGAAGTATTTCTCTAGCTATAGATGTAAATCAGCGGAATACACCAATTTGAGAAGTAAATTATATACATCAATTCTTTAACAATTCGTTATACACAAGTACAACGAGCACTCAAAAGGCAAACGTTATACTGATAAAAACAAACCGAGAGAAATGAACGTGAATTTAATATTTACAAAAAATATATAACGCTCGCGTTATACGTTTCGTTTTTATCCGATTCGTATAAATGTCATCCAAATGAATTTCAAAAGTGACAGGCAATTTAGCCAGCCAGTTTATTCTATATATATAGTCTTGGCATCTACACACCCTATACAAACATAATACCAAATTCATGCACAAAGCACACACACACATACAAACAAATACATAGACACATCGATCGCAACTCCAAACATGCAAATTTGGCGAAAATAATGAGTTGCACACGTCCAAGCTATGCGCTGTGTGCACAATTAAATGTAGCCGGAGAGGTTTAATACTATAATTGGTCATTTTGTGGCGTTGACTATAAAGCAATGTAGTGCAGTTCTGCGATGCTCCGCCTAACGTTTGACAGGAACTGTTAAGTCTGCAAGACCCTCGCGGCTAAGAATCCGCTAGCCGCGCAGGTAATTGAGTAGAATTCATTGCGTATTATGCAAATGAGCGCGGCATCGTGACTCGGCTGGATGCACTTAGAGTCATTCGGCTAAAGGTAAGGACGTGCCCAGATATAGATAGACCACGTGCGTGATTGTTATGAGGAGGCATTCACTTGTCAGTGCATGGCATGAGGTCCTTCGGCGAGCGAATACTCGGGAGAAGTTGATATCATTGCATTAAAACGCCAAAGGAATACAAAAAGCACCGAGGGTAGCCAATGTACATGTACTATACAGGAATAATTCATGTGCTTATAAGTGAATGGTAATATACAGGGAGATATATTATCGATTTCTAATAATGAAAAAGCGTGAATTATTAAAATTGTGGCCGAGTTATGATGAAACAAGTCGTTCAAAGGGCACAATGGCTTTATAAAAGATCTCCAAAAATACCAACGCCTTCAGATTTCCAGCAAACCCACTCACAATCTAAGATTCAGAAGCGAATTATACCTAATGAAAACTGTCAGCGCTTTACAAACGTCTAAAAGGAATCTTATCTTGTCTTTTAGACTTCAAAAGAAACGAATTCTCAAATTTAAAAGGCCATCCAACTAATTTGATTAGTATAGTGAAAGGGTGTGTTCCCGAAGCGAATCGCGTATACCGCGCGCGGTGTGTTTCGGGACCGTCTGGCTCACGCGGGTTGCGCCGGTGAAAAGTACACGTTAATGCTTGCGAGAATGGAAATTGCTGGCACCAAATGAGCGAATCGCGTGCAGGAGAGTAGCAGACGACGATGACGACGACGACGACTGTCCCCCTTTGCTTTCCCTACCCCGCCAGCTCCGGCCGGGGCCTAGCCCTCGCTGGCACTGACAAACAACCCTTTCATTGACTTGCATTTCTAGTTCTACATGCAACGAAAGACGCTCCCGACTGGCTATATACGTAAGACAATAACTTTATGTTCTTAGCCACGAACTAAACAAACTCTAGACCAATTACATTAGGAAATAAAGAGATATTTGGTATAGTCGTATACGAGATAGATATTATCATTTCGCATGAGTTATTTGGTCGAAGTTTAATGGGGTCAGTTAACGTAGTTTGAAACTTTGTCAAAAACGATTTGTCCCGGAAATAAGACGGTGGCGCCTCCGTCAGTAGAAAAAGCTCGACTCTTTTATACTCCACGTTTCATTTCAAATCTCGTCCAAAAAGATCATGCCAAAAATCTATCGTTAGTGTATGAGAAAACGACCACGCACCGATCCTTTACTAACAAAGTTATTAGTCCCCTGAAGCCAAACCTCTGTAATTTACGAATCATGTGTCAATATTGGCGCAAAATTACACGGAAAGATCGTGATCAATAAATCTCAATCGCCTCAACGTTCGTGATGTCAGTCATTCTGAATGGCTCCGAACGTTTGACGCGGATGATTGTACGAATCATCCAGTGCCGTTCGGCCGCCCCATGTTATTAAGGCGGGCTCAGCGATTATCCTTCGATGCTCTCGAGAATAAATTCTAATAACGTGGAGAAGACAGGTGTCGTTCGATCCCGACTCTACAGCCAGCCGCGGATATAACACGCGTGTTTTTATCTTAACAGAGTGCAACCCCTCATTTCCTACAGCCACGTTTAAACTGAAAGCGTCGAAAGAAATTGAAAGGCTGTCAAAAGGTAAGCTGTACTCTCCTACCCTTCTGACATTTATAGGCCTCTAGCTCTGCCAGCACGTCTGATTCTCTGTCGCTAGCTGGCTGTATAACAGGCTCTAAGCGCACGGAGAGAGTACACCACACCGATCTGGGCAATTTGCAAATCTTTGATCTCAAAACAACGCTTGGTTCGAGGCGAATCGTTCACTACACACAAAGAGGTTCACATTATACACAACCGCTTGGAGTTTGGACGAAACTGTCAAATAAAGGAATGCTGCGGGATCGTGTGCCTGAAATTTGTTTCCGATTTTTCTCGAAAAACAAACCACGCTGGTTATAAACCATATCAAATTCGCGTATAAAGGAGATGTGCTGGGTGAATATTGAGGTGGGCCACAAAATCGTATATATTCGGGAATCTCGCACGTAGCCTGGACCCATTGTGCTCAATCTTGTAAAAGACCCAAAGACATTGTAACGTGATATGCAGATCAAGAACCAATAGTCAGACAATTAATTTAAATTTAAATCGTTGTTTCCATGTCTTTTTAAATAGGGAGATTAAAAGACAATTCCTTACCTGTTCGTATTTCTCGAGTTCTTGGTGGTAGATCTGTCTGATCTGCGCCAACTTCGCTCTGTAGTCGGAGTGTTCGATGGCGTTGTCAGGCTGCCCTGGACCACCGGCCGCCGCCGCCGACGCCGACGTCGCCGCCCCGGCGCCTCCGCCCTTCTCGGGGCCCGCGACGCCCTCGGCGATCAGCATGTTGTCCAGCCGCATCAGCTGCGGATCCGGCGGCTCCTCTTCTTGTGTGTTCCTCAAGCTCAGGACTGGAACAGAGAACAGAAGAGGGTATTGGTCAAAACGCTGCTCTCTCTAGGGCACATGAATTGTGTTGGAAAATAACAAATTGAGCGTCTGCCCGCAGTGTGACAATCGGGTCTAACTAGAAGAAGACCAATCGTAGACGCCATCTTTTAACTTCAGAGTAGGTATTCAATGTTCGTCACATCACATTTAAATCGCACTGTACTATAATAAACCAAGAACAAGGTACTTTATGTGTATCCAGCCAAAGTAGAGTAATACACTTTAAGTTTATCGGTAATGTATCTCAACAGAGTTATTAACTCCGCACGATATAAACTGCACCCCTTTCTCTGTGTGCCACGTCAATAAAACATTCCACCACTTGCCTTATGAACACTCTCATCTTTATAGTCGCTGCATAACAATCTCGCATATTATTCCTCCTTTCCCACCTGCTCAACATTCCTCTATTGAGAATAATCATCACCCTCCTTCAATAAAACAGGTTGTCTTTTTCCTACATACACACGAGCACGTTCAACGTGCAACGTCTACCTACCACAATCATATGTACATAATACAACATCCTAGAGGGAATATTTAAAACCAACACACAAAACCGCCCTCCCCAACTACACAGTGCTCTTGGTAGCACACACACATACACACACACACACACACACACACACACACACACACACACACACACACACACACACACACACACACACACACACACACGCACGCACACAGCGGCACTAGTACCGAGTCATTATCCATCCTGTTCTCGACAAGCATGTGTCTTGGCAGAGTGTGTGAAAGAATTATGAACGAGGGTCACTCGTGGGTCGCATAAAGAGCGAGCGAGAGGGACTACGGACGCCGGGTCCGCAGCATCCTTGCTGGAGCAAGCGGGCTTGACGCAAGCTGCCGGCCAAAACGACGCTAAGAGACGCTTCAACAAGGACGCTCGTAAAAATTACTGATATGAAAACGTGCAGCGTCGGGTGTCGGGCGTCGGCATGGGCTAAGAGCACGCGGGACCCGTGCAGAGATTTACGACCGCCGAAGGTTGACCCCTTTCGAAAAGAAAGTGTCCGAGCGTTGGGGTGCTATTTCCGGAAACGAGGAGATAATATATTATGCACCCGGGGAAACGCAGTGTTTTTATGACGTCGCGTTCGGCGTCGGCGTCGGCGTCGGTATGATATGAGAAACGTTGCAGCGGTTGTTTCGTATATATGGTTTTGCAATTTTGTCTGTTCATTTCATAACAAAAGAGGATTGCGATTTTTTTCCATCAACATAACGGCGCTGCTTTCTGGCACGAGGAATCGGAATTATGGAATAGATATTTGGGATAGCCCGTGTTCTTGGACTGCAATTTTTAAAATTGCCAATACTTTTTATAGAAATGCAAAAGATTAATGGCCGAGCAAACATCGCGTTTTATTTTAACGCGATTGAAAAGAAACTTCGTGCCATGGCAGGCCTGAACCGATCGAGGCGCGCGCGGGGGCGGGGGCGGGGGGGGGGGGGGGGGACAAACTTCTTATTGTCGTGGAAAACTTCTCAACCCTTAAATAATGATAACACACCAGCGATCTCTGGCGGTGGGCGCCGCACGTAAAACACAGCGCGCGCGGCGCCGGCAAGATCTATGAACCGCCATGAAGTTAGTGGTGAAATTTACAAGGCGTTTTACGTTTTAATGGATTCTTGTTCGAGTGTTCGGCCGTCGCTAAGCATCGGGAGGCTGGGAACGAGATAATTCAAACGCCTCTAATTGGATTTGACGTGTTATTATGCAGAGCACAGTTTGAAGAAGCGCGCGCCGGCCATGAATAAAAACAGGGCGAAATTAAAACCGATCCTGCCGCCTCCTCAGTCCTCGCTCCATGCTAGAGTCGGGCCCATCATCGCAAATAGGCTTTAGCTTAACTCAATTAATTCGGGGCTCAGTCCGGGCGACAGCATTTATCAAAGGCATGCGAAACTCAGGTCGACTTTTTCGAAGAAAATCCACGTGAACGGTTTGACATTATTAATGAGTTTATTTAAAAAAAGAAACCAATTTTTAGATGGATTACTAATTGGAGTTCCCCGTGCGGTAAACAAATTAATAATAAACTTGCGCGTCCAACTTTCAACATCAAAGAAATATTTAAAGACGAAACGTCAAAGGGAGGAAATTGCGTCCTCGCGGGCTACAATTCGTTCCGCGTTTGGGAAAGTTAGCCGAAACGCGTCAATCCGTGCGGCGAGCGGCGCTCAAAGTGCGCTCACCGCCCCCCACTGAGACATATCGACGAAAGGGTTGCAGCATCAACACAATAGACGGCGCACAGATCCTTCAGACGCCGCGACGCTTCGAAGTCGCGCGGACAGCAACACCGAGCCCGACGCCCGCCCGCATGCCGCATGCCGAGTCGATTGAGACATTGAGCATTGAGATTGAGAAACGCATAGACAAGACAAGTAACCAAGTCGTTACCATCAAGTGCCATCAATTTTGATTTGTTAAGTTGTACATGGCGGCTTCGGGGGTTGCCGGGAGGTGGCGGGTAACAGGGGGTGGTGATGGATGATGACGTTAGCCTTACGGAAGTGTGGCTCATCTCGAAGCCCCCCCTTTCGCCTGCCCTCTGCCAGCCCCGCGCCGCCCCCGACCCCCTTAAGACCTGTCAGCTGATTCAATGATATTATTTGGAAGCTGTCAACTGCACAGTTGGATAACTGACCTACCTTAACTTACTCTCTAGCGTCTGACGCTCGGTACTATATATAGACCGCGATTGTAATCCGAGATATAAAATGTGACAACATCAAAGCACATGGACCTCCGCGCGATGGCTGCAGTGAATAGTGTGCCTTTGTGCAGAACAAAGTGGTATCGGGTAAACGTTCAGAGTAGAATTGCACTGCACCGCCGATGCATTAAAATGTAATCATGCAGCACTAAACTGTCGGCAATAAAAAAAGGCTGACAGTTCATGGCACTTATTTTAATCACTAACAGTGAAAAGTATACACTGCTGTGTGTTTTATACACCTCCAATCAAAGTATACTTTCTAAGCAAGGCATATGAGCAGTTGATATGAGGAAATAAGGATAACTTCAAGGGAAAATGTGCCAGGACGTTCGGAAAGCGATACTTTGCCAGAATTCAGCATTTTGCGTATTGAATTGAAACACTGTGCATCACACAAACTTGTCGCATGTAGATACAGAACTCAATGAGTGCAAACGTTGTCCAAATGCGACCTCAACACCCACGTTTCGCAGCCCCCACCACGCCCCCTGCGAAACATCACGCAGATTAAGACGCGGCCCGTCGCCCTGGCTTCCCGACGCACGGGACGCATTTGATAAATGACCTGGCATGTCACAGCCCTGGTACGGGGCCTGGCGCCCAGCGGGGCCTCTGTGCCCCCCCCCTCCTCCCACACCCACCAAGAACCGCCCCGTGTCGGCAAAGCAATCAAATAGATATCACAATAATGCGCGAGGCCCTGGTGGAGATTGAATTGCTCAGGGTTAGTCAAGTATTTTTTTAGCCTGTTTGTATATAATATACTCATGGAATGGAACTATCGAGTGATTGCTGTGTCCAGGTACCGAGTCATCGATGATTTAGCACTATTAAAGGATTTGGAAGTACTTTATTATAACATGACTTCCATGATCGATTTTTGCAATTCTTAGTATAGCAATAATCAAGATGTATAGACATTTCTAGGTTGAACCGACCAATTAGCGTCAAGTAAATCAATTTTGAAAGCTATAACTGTTATTGTAGGTAGATAAAAAATTACAAAAAGAAACCCTCGCTGCACATGGTAGCACCAAGCACCAATGTCTAAAACCATTTGCACGACTATAGAGTTCTCACTTATTTTACTCATGACATCAGCTCATAGACCCAAACGTGATGCAATCAAAAGTGGCAAAATCGATTTGGCCGCGGCCCCAGCTTATTGGCAAGCGAGAGCACGACGTCGACGTCGCCGTCGTCGGGATAAGGTGGCCGTTCTATGGGCAAGAGGCAAGAGGCAAGAGGCAAGAGGGTGCCGCCCGGCGGGTGGTGGTCGACAAGCAACCCCGGGCGTTAGGGTGACCAGAAGTAATCTGCAGAGGAAATTGAGACCTTAGCGGGGGGACTCGGCCATTGGACGGCGACTACGCCACCGACGTCGGACTCCATTTCCGGTCTGACCGACATGCACCTCGCTTAGCGTCCGCAGATAGCCTCCTAATCCACCCCTAGGAGCACCCCCCACGCCACCCCCACCCCAGCCACCCCCTGCAGTGGGGGCCACGTGCGCGGGGGCGTAATCACCTTTCTGTCCTCGAGGAATTGCCACGTGAGGGTGGGAGGAGGAGGAGGAGGAGGAGGAGGAGGAGGAGGAGGAGGGGGTATTGTGATGAATACTGGGTAATGAAGGCGTCTAGTAACACTACGGGACGATGGCAAGATTTTCTTCAAATTGTATGTTTATATTGAGTAAAATTAATTAATTCCGTAAAAAATTTAGTTAAGTGTCTAATCTGTACAAATATAATGGTATGCCTGTTTCTTGTATTTAAGTAAATTCAAAAATGAATTTACACAGATTTCATGGCAAAATTGTCGTGTGTTAGATAGAATGTCTAGCACATCAAAATAACTCCAAACATGATTGTTTAATCATCACATTGGGATAACGCATTAAAATAAACATTTTCTGATGAGCTATAGAAAGAATAATGAGCCAC
Source organism: Nemoura dubitans (assembly GCA_921293005.1). NCBI lineage: Eukaryota > Metazoa > Arthropoda > Insecta > Plecoptera > Nemouridae > Nemoura > Nemoura dubitans. The sequence goes on from OV121073.1 coordinate 60,024,149, forward strand.
TCGCCCAAATGAGGTGATCCCAGTTATTCTCCCGACGCAATAACCATGCAACGAGCAAAACGAACGGGAATCGACAACACATTAAATAAACGAATAAGATCAATCGGAAACCAGATAACGAGAAAATAAAGGCAAACGGAGGAGATGTGAAAATGAGAAGTTGATTGCTAAGAGCAAGAAGAGAACGAGAAGAGCGAGATGGAACGAATGAAAAAAAGAGAGAGAGAAAGAGAGAAAGAGAGAAAGAGAGAAAGAGAGAGAGAGCTCTACAAAACGCGAAAAGTTCGTTAGGCGGAAATCGGCGCCTTTTTCTTTGCTTCAGCAAGTTTTCCATCGAAAGCGAACCGGGCGGAAGAATTATTATCAAAGTTCAATTTGGTACCAGTTCGCCCGAACGCCGGGTATACAGCCTAGGAGAGGATGGAACCGAAGCGTTAAGCGAGAGCAGGATCCCCATGCGCGTGGATGTGGCTGCTAACGTGGATATGCTACTGTAGACATGCTACTGTGGATATCGAGTCGCCGGTTCGCCAGACGAAACATCGGACGCGGATCGCACGGCGACTGGTGCCCCTTACGACGCACTCAGATAAAACGAAGACGATGCACAATTCCAGCACCGACCAACGGGCAATAGTGCACGGCTGGAAAAGTTATTACAAGTTATCACTTATCGACGAGTTATTGGGGATCAGTCAGCTTGCAATAACTGTGCTTCGGTACCGCTCGAGACAAGATAGCGAGGTTCGATTGAAAATCGCCAGGGAAATGTCGTCAAAGAAGATGGTCGGGAAAGTCTGCGTGTCGCTATTCGCCAGCTAAATTAAACTATGCAAGATGTGGTAGTATTTAGTTGGCGTTTTCCGCAGGTTATTGCAAAGACTTGTACTGCTCGTTACATGTTTAATTAATTCAACATTCTGCCTCGAGGTAGCTCGAGGTAACTGTATAGTTTTAGTAGCTTCAGTCGCAATTATAGGTCAAGATTCAAAACCCTAAAATACGTTAAAGGAAAGTACATGATAATTACGAAAATATATACAAAATAATCATTTATTCCGAACGTAATTTCATTATATCAAAACATGTAGAAAACGTAATGTATTTACTATATCTCAATGTGGATTTCAATTATACACCAACCAAATACCTAGCAAATACTAAAGGCCTCTCCTGAACATTATTAATTACATCAGTTTTATTTCCAAAGATCCAGTAACATGAAAAGCGCCCCCGGAAAATGCAGCGACATCGTCCACTGCAGCGCCATGACCCATACGCTCCAACGGCACGCAAACATATTGTTCTATTCCAGTTTTCCCAGTTTTCCCACGGCGTTTTCCTCCTCGGACAGTTTGTCTTGCGCAACGAGCCATTCGGCCCGCGTTACTCAGTCCTGACCTCCTCCTTACGACGCCCTTAAGAACTTTACTGGCCATACACTGAATGTGTGGGACTTCCTTATTCTCTCCCTCCCCACCAGTGCGCCGACTTTTTGACACTTTTATCTGCAATATTGCTGCCGGCATTGCTGCTACATTGCCGCTATGATAATAAGATCATCTCATTTGGTGCCTAAATCTCTTTGCCTTCTCTTCAGTTTGTTGGAGAACATTTACTCAAGCGGATCTTTATGTTTCTATATAAAAGTGGAGGTGCCGTGCCGTCTCGAACGAAATTTCGTAAATTTCTCTCAATCACATTGACACAGAAACGTGAAAGTGGCTTGAGTTAACTTTTCGAGTGTTTGATCAATATTTGGATTCGTGAACGGAAATCACGCAGGCCGGGGCTAAAGCTTCTAGTACAATGATTTCAGTTAGAAATTGTGTCATATTTCTTTACGACAGGGGATCAAAGTTGTAAGGGTTTTGGAGATCAAACGTTACTGCCGTTTTATTACGCATATTCCTTCGTTCACCCAACTCCTTTCCACCCCACGCCCGTCAAGCCACCCTACCCCTACCATCGGCGCCAGTGATACAAATTTTATTAGTAATTTGAAAGGGATCAGTGTTTTTGATGTGCGGATATCAAACGAAGTGAATAGTGCCGGAAAGCACCCCATAAGAATGAGAGAGTAGAAATGTCCCTCTCTCTGCGAGCAGCTCTCGGTTTTACAACTCGACGGAATCGGGTCGTAATCGTAACCGTCTGTCGCGAGCGCGCGTTCTTCGTTCCTCATCTGGAAAGAGAGTGCCGACTGCCGACTGCGTGCGGCCCGCGCGCGGGCACCAGCCCCGCGGCAACCTTTATTGCAACATTTCATTCGCTACCGAATGTCTCGTATATATCCCGGAGACGATTTGCTGCTAGAGAGCGCCATGACAGCTGGGAAATATTTACTTTTTACACAGTATAAATGACCGATATGAGCGCGAGTCTCGGAGGAAGACGAGGCCGAAAATATCGGTCGTATTTGCGACGGCGATAACATGCAGGAATATACGAGACGAGGACGGAAAGGAAATGAATCGACCATGAAATATTGAGTGGAAGATGGAAAACACTGGAGGATATTTTCAAATCAAATTCTAACGGATGGCGATTTTCGAAATAAATGTCGGTAAACGTAGATTTTAGTGCAAAACAGTTTTTTATTGGTTTCTTGCCACAGAATCGGTGAGGTACGGGACAAAAATGAACGCAGCAATGTTTATTTCACAAGTATTTTCACCACGCTGTTTAAAAAAGAGCTCCGTGCACATTAAATTAAGCCGTTAGGCGCTACAAATGACAGTTACGCGTATAGTAAATACGAATCACGCGGCTAAATTGGCCATTTTGCTCGCTTAATGTTCACCCCTCCAGATCCGCGATAAGTGCAATAGATATAGCAAAAGTGCGAGGGGTAGGCATGGTGCGTATAGAAGCAATGCCAAGACGCCAGGAGGATAAAGAATTAGTTGTCTATATATGCAGATCCACCACCATTGCCGGAGCGCGTCTTATTGGCGCACAGCGTCGCTAGTCAGGCTCGAGGATAAAGGGCGGCGGCGGTGGCGTCGCTTTCAACACATTGCTGACGTCGCGACGGCGACGACGACGGCGATGCGCTAAGCGTCCTCGTCCCGTCGGCAAAAGACTCGCTCACTTTAATTTCCGGCCACGATTATAATTAAAGACGCGCGACGATGGGAAAGTTTAAACTTGCCGCCTCCAAACCGACGCCCCCGCCCCTAACCGACGCTCTATAAAGCGTCCCGGAGCGTCCCCGATCGCATCCGACGACGGGCGTCTTTTATCAGACACTCAGCGTCGTGCGGAAGGTTCACAGGATAAAGATTATCAAAGTATCATGGAATTAACTAGGTGGCGACGTGTAAGGGGACGCTGGGAAATAGTGGTGGCATGGAAATTTAGAACGAAGACGATATCTTATATACTATAGTGTAGGAAAAATGGCATCAAGGGTTGCAGTTTTTTTGTAGGAGGGATGACAGATCGTTAGACGATCATGAAGTCATTTAGGACAAAGACGACGAACTTTTGAATGCAGCTAGCTGGAAACTGTGCATAAGGGAAGCAGATTCGAACGAGCTAAAAATGAACATACATACATTAATGAATATAACGCAGCGAAACTCTGCACTAAAGCGGGATAAAAATGGGCTCGTTGGCAATAAGCAGTGAACTTCGTACGTTCCGACGAAAAAATCTCGCGGCCACCTGCAAACTATCGCGCACTGGAATCACAAACGAATCAAGTCACAGCTCGCAAGGAAATGAAAAAAAAAACGAAAATCCCTCTGTGCTCCTGGGGACGCGGGCGTGCAACTTTCCTAATCATTCCATTATTATAATTATCCGTCGTCGACTTTTCCGTGTGAACCGACCGCTCGCTCTAATGACGCACAACGTGCCTTTTAATGGTTGTACTGCGCCCCCCCCCCGCCACCGTCGTGCCACCCCCGAGCGGCCCGCGCCCCGGGGCAGCAACCCCCAGTCATTAGCACTTGTTCTAGCCGGGGCGGCGGGGCGGCGGGACGACCACCCCGCCGCCCCGCCGTAGGGAAAACACGGCGACCGTCGGGGGCGTCGGGGGCGCACGGGATTCTTGAGCGCCGCCCCGCGGCCTAATGACGGGCATTAGGAACTGTTTCCCAGCGTCGAAATGTGTTTTAAACGAGACTTTTGCTGCAGGCGCCCGCCGAGAGCGCGCCGGGCGACTTCCAGCCGAACTACACAGCGCGCAAGAAGTTCGCGGCACAGTGTATCGTTATTTTATTCAAAGTCTTCGGAGACTCATTTGCGCGTTATTTATTTAATCCGGTAATGATTGGAGCTTGTCGTCGTGATCGTCGGTCACACCCTCGGCTCGAGACGACAACGCGCTGGCGACGACGATTCCTAATTGCTCGAGGAGCGACAAGCCGCTCCTATAGAAGCGAATGGGTTGCACGGAACTTTCGCACGGGAATCGCGATTTCTGCTCGCGACGATTTCCAAGGCGATCTAATTGCGTAGCAGATGCCTCTTTCGCGCGGCACTGCCAAGTAATTGCTGCCGACGCGTATTTCGGAGACACTCGCAGCTCGCAATTAACCAATGAGATGCTATAAAATATTGGAAATTTAAATGAAAACTCATGCGGAAGACTCAATTCAAAGAGTTTGGACGCGTATAAAGCAGTCACGATCACTATACCCACCACACCGAAGTAATATTCCGATCTTTCAGTCCATCTGACGCGATTGTTAATCACGCACAATACACATACTCAATGGGTTCGCGCTGGTCCAGTGCCTGAACACACACACACTCGTCCCAGCATCCGCTGGCGAGCCGTCAATGAATGCACGAGGGCAGATCTGGCTCCCGGTCCGATCCTCTCGTGGCAATCGGTGAATACAGCGGCGCACGCGGTGGTCCTCGAGTCGGCGTCGATGCACAATGAACGCCTCTTGACTGCTTCTGCATTACTACCACTGCTTGTCCGATTATCAATATATACGCTTCTCCAGTCCACATAATGGCGAGGTAATGAACCGTGGGCTTGAGTTGGAAGGTACACTCGCTACCACAAGCGTGTTTGATTCGCTGAGCTGTGTTGGTTTGGGCATTCTGTTTCAATGAGTATGGTGTGCATTTGGGCTTGAGCGTTTGTAGGGTCGTATGTGGAGGTGTCAGGTTTCTAGAAAAGATTGAAGTAAAGTAGTGATTGGCATAGTTGGTACTGCGTGTGCTTTCCAGCCTAAACCAAACCTATACCTAGACATGCCTGAACGGAATCTCTAGGAATGTTTCGCGCATTGTTCCCGGGGAAAATTGAAAATTCTTTACCAACGAGCATACCGAATTTCCTGCTACCGTACCAACAAAAACTTTTTGAATTTGTACAACGCGGAAAAGAAAAACAACTTTTCCCAATTCCATATAGGCAATTTTAAATGATTGCATCTTTGCAGAGCGAAAAAAACGCATGGTTCCCATATGATATGTGCTCTGCTACGGTATACATGATAGAAATTCAAAATTCAGTTTCAAATATAGTGAAATATTAAGGCATCCTGTATGGCCGACCCTGTTAACCTCGCCCGCCGCCCCTTGCCGCCCCCCGGCCCCACGCGGGCACCCACCACCCCCGCGAGTGCTGAGCGAGCAATCGCGCAGAACAGTCGCCTGCTGAATACGAAATCGCGTTGCGCCGTTCGAGAACGCCCTGCCCCCCCCCCCCCCTTGGTAAAGATAGGCCCAAGGTCTGAGTAAAAGTGTGATACCGAACAGCGTTACTTGGATCAAATGTTTTCTGCTCTTAGCTGCATTATGCCACTGGACATGAATTCCGGGGGGTGGTAACCCCCCTTGACGTCTTGACCGAACCGAGGTTTGGGTACATTGTTACCGCGATACCTGGATGTGTTTGTACCAAGCGCAGGTGCGCATGTTAGTATTTTAGAGGAGGTCGAGTAACCAATGTGTGGATCAAGGTTCCAGACGTATACTCGTGGCCATCTATTGCAAATTTGGCAAAAAACAATAAATCATTTGGAATAGAGACAAACATCCCCTCAATATCCTTACTGTATACCATGTAGTATACATAGCTTTGTTGTACTTCATTTGACAATAGAGCGTACAAGAGAGCTGTAAGTATTACAGCTAGCCGCATCGGGAATATGTAATCGTGAAAATCGCGAAATACAATTCGCGTATTGAAACGCGAAAATGATCGTCACTTCTTAAGTGAAATTAATCAATTTCCATAATGTGAATCGCGGCCTGCAACGAAATCGACGCCAACAAGTGTGGAGGAGAGAGTGAAGATGATCACGCTCCGAGTCGAGCCGATTGGATTACCGCCCGTCTTGAACAATGCTAACGAGGCAAACAATGCAGCAAGGATGCGGACGTTAATCGTCACTCGAAATTGACTGTAACATGTTTATCTCACCCAGGAGGGGGATTACATGCATATTAAACTATTCACAGTAATAAACAAGCTGGCAAGAGAGCCGGCCATTGATACCGACGTCCGTCCACGAGTCGACGCCGACGTCGAGTGGCGTCTTCATTATGCAGACGTATTCCAAATTGATTTCATTAGCAACCGACGGCTGCAACTAAGCGACGTCCTTGTCTCTCACACCAGACCGGCGTCGCGACGTCGTATTCGGCGGCGGCGGCGAGCTTCGAAACAAGTGCCTGGATCCACTAACGCAGCCGCCACTAATGACAATAAAGCTTACAAGGGACATGGCTTAATTCGGCTGCCGCCTGTATGCAAGTTAGATCAGAGTGGAGAGCAGCGAGATGATATGATTCCAGTGCACGGATCGTGTTACAATGTCTGGTGTCTTTAATCAAATAACAGCGCCAAGAGGACATGGTATAATTGAAGTCTTGCTTAATTGGGTCAGTCAAAATGTCCGATGGAATTTACGAACAAGTACACCGCCTTATGAGGAGACGCAAGCTCTACGTCGGACATCACGACATCAAGCAGTAATCGAAAAACTTGAGTGGAAATTTGTGTTTCCCTTGTACGTCCAATGCATCAATCAGATTTAATATCGAGATGCAAGTTTATGCGCTAGCATGATCGGTATACGAACATACCTACAAGAACTTCTTTCAACGATAAATAATTCATTCACGTTACACGAAACTAATTAATAATGCAATTAAAAATCCAAACTGTATTGTCAACGCATTAGTTATCTATTGATTTAGTGCCTGATCTCTATAGTCTCGAGGCAATAACCGTGTGTGCTGTTCGAGACAGGAGAACAACTGTTCTCTTTCTATTGTTGAGTTGATGGATTAGATCAAGAACTGGACACAGGAATGCCCTTACAACATCTAGATACAAGTTTTTTCCAACGACGCCAATAAATAACGACGTGTCCAGATTAAACCAGCACGTATATAAATACTCGAAGTTCACACCGGTACATCTTCGGAACACCTGACCGTCCTGCTCGAGCCGCCCAGTCGGCCGGCCGTCCCCAGACGCAACGAGTCGATAGCATGACGGTCCACTCCTCGAATCGCTAACTAGCCTGACAGAGCGAAATTATAACAAGAAACACTAAAACAGTACCCTGCACGTGGCAACAACAAATGTTTTTCAAATCTTTCAAAACAACCCCCGATAGCGACACTGTCTCAACAGATTGACGAAACGTCAATAGATTTCCGAGCGCCGCGCGACGCCGAATTAGATTTAGATTGAGAAAAATTCGACACGCATCCCCATGCCCTTGTCGTCGATACACCACGGCGCGCGTGATCTCTCCTCACGCGCGATCGCGTCTCACGCGTGATCGACTGGCAGCCGACGTTAACCCCGCGCCGCCGGGCGTCCCGACGCCTAAACGATGCCGAGCATTATAAACCACGGTTCGAGAGCCACCCCACCCAACCCCCCAACCCCCCAACCCCACTCACACGCAGAATGTAAAATATCCGTGGGTTTATTCGTGGATATTTCGAGTCGGAGAGACAAATGACACCGAGGTGTTTGGGGGCTTAGGACGCCCCTGCCTCTGGCCCTCCCCCGCCCTGCCGGCATGCATGAGAGTGAGGCTCCACCGCGAGCGGAGGATGGGGGTATTCGGCGATATCAGTTGCTTGCAGGCACTCTGTGCCCTGCAGGGTGTATCCTAGCATTGCCTCTAATAAGTTGTGTTTCCCAGTCCGGGGGCGGGGGCGGCGCGGGCGACGGGGCGACGGGGGGCGGGATGGGGTAACACAGACGATGCGGGCTGCAAAGCTTGCGAGATGCTATCCGAATGCAAACACCTGACACCTTCGTGTTATAAATATGTCACATGTATAGCAGGCTGGCTGGATGCTTGCTGTTCGTGTATATATAGGGAGGCTCTAGGTGCGTTCGGAATATAACGCCATGTTGAATTATAACAAGGCTCGCGATGGAGATTAGCAGAACGCTGTCGAGAGACGGCGACGGGCTTTGGGGCCCGCGTCGCATCGCGCGGGAACGATAGTCAAAAATGATGAATAGTGTTATCAGCAAATTTAAATTTAAGGAAATTTATTGAAAAAGAAAGCAATCCTTTAGAGTGAAAAATAATGTTTGAACAGAGCGCTCTATAAAGCGCCCCCGCGTCATACGCAGTTCAAGTTGACTATCAACTATTTTTTGAACTTTGCATTTTAAGTTATTATATGCTGCCACGAGTAACGACCGCCCGGAACAAATTTTGAGAAAAAACTACATGGAAGGGGAAGAGAACGGAAGAGGATAAATAAGACGAATCAGTAACGAACGTGGAAGATCAAGAATGACCTTTGCACTGCAGTATGTTCTAATTCATAAAGCATTTATATGACTATATGGCTTAAAAATAGGTACCCTGTAGGAGCAAGCAAATTGATGGACAGAAAGATTGATGTTTTAGATATCTCACGACCTGTCAGTATACAGACTTATTCCAACGACTATCGAAGCTTACTCGACTCACCCGCACCCACTGAAGACCGCTGACGGCGTCGGCGTCGGCGTCGACGTCGGGTGGCGTCTTTCGAAGAGTGCATAGCCGATACTGTAAATGACCGCAGCCCGCCACGACGAGCCCCCAACTGTTACGCGCAAGATAAGCACCCGTCGCGGCCTAATGCAACGTAATGGTTTCTCGATAACGTTACGACGCTTCCGCGTTCGGATCGGCGAGGAGACCGAGTCGGCCACTGGGGGCGTTCAAAGGACGACGTCGAACAAAACACGCGCCGGTCGGCGCCTTCCCACGGTCCATTGCCACATCGCCATACCACCACTGTTACAATATCACGGTCAATTCGGACAAAATTTGTAAACTACAGTTATGCCGAATAGTTGTTGGGTAAAATGCGCAAACGAAATTGAGTTTGCCTACCTAAAAACGTATACAATCTTATAAATTAAGAACAATAACACTCGGGGAATACCTCTCCGAAACGCAACCAATTAATTAAAATTTGCATGCCTAAAATCTTATTTGCTTCGCTAACCAATCGACCAGCTTCTGGCCAGATCCCCGTGTGGGGGTGTACGAGAGGTTTCGGACTCCCCCCCCCCCCCCCCCCCGCCCCATGTGGTTGTCGTGGGGCGCGCGGTGCCCATCGAACCCCACTGGTCGCACCCCGTGCGGCGCCCAAAGGTTGGCACAACGAGAACTCGTGCGCGAATACGCCCAAGTCCCACAACAATATCTTTGCGAATTGTTAATCTTCGAAAACCTTTAGAAACACATGTCTGCTATCTTTGTTATTTCTCCTATGTGCACAGCTATCCCCGATGTGAATGGGACTTTTCCTCGGGGAAGAAAATGAACACAGAAACAATGACTGGTACGCAATAATGGAAAATCAGATAAAGTGTAATTTAAAGCCGGCTGCTGAATAGATAACTGGCAATGATGTTTTAATTTCCCCGTTTTCTTTTCTATATCAACGGACGATGATTCTGTAAAATGCCACATGGGTGCGCTGGTGTTTATTTATCGCCGGTTTGGGTGAGGGGCTGCACAGCGGAGGCGCCGGGTTCTGCTTCGGATAGTAACGCGCCCGTACAGCGACGACGGAAAGCTGTACGGTCAAACAATGAAATGGCCATTTGTCAATGCCCGATAATAAAAAAGCATTCGCAATCTACCCTTGATCTGCTTCATAAATTAGCCCGGCAAATAGCTGCAATTCCTGGGCCGACCCCAAAAACAAATTGCAATTCGGTTTAACGCACACTCCTGCACACACTGAAGCGAACACCCCGAGCGAGGAGGAACACTCTCTCACTTTATCCATCCTTGTTCCTCCGCCTCCGCGCGGCGCAGGGAGAGGCTCTGCTTCGTATCGAATCGCCAGCCATCACTCCGTTTTCATTTGTTTCTTGGTTAGTTAAAGGACGCTTTCCACACAGCATGGCGAGAAGAAAAAGCACGAACCTAGCCGACGGAGGTGCTTTTCGCTGGTTTTTCTAAGGCGACCTTGCGAGAAGAGTGGCAATGCGATAAACCAGTGGCGAGCGCACTGGGTTGCCGACGATTACAGGAAAATTGGCATGACAGTGAGATCGCTAAGCATGCATATACATGCAGCGAAAGTCGTTGTGGATCCATGATTTTTAATCTGCTTTATTGTAACATGATGGCTCAGCTGCAATTACAGTCAAGTCTGTATCACGAATCCGATTCGAAATGCCGGTAAACTTGTGGTGTTCACATGGAGTTATCTGATGCGAGTTAAGCTACAAATCGCTGGATAGAACTAACCAAAGTTAATTTGGTTTAATTAACTTTGCACAACCTCTGCCTGCCATGACGCTAGTTCAAATAAAGGGATGTGTATCCCGTCGTGAGCTCTTAGCTGAACAAATTAGCCAAAAGAAAAGTTGTTTCAGCAACATCCTGAGCAAAGCTTCCGAGCAACCCGTTGCAAAGTATGCATGCACCCCGTGACTACGCCGCTATTCGGCAGCGACGGAGAACCGACGTCGCCTCGCAAGCGCCCTCCTCGTCAACGCTCGTCCGCGCAAACCGCACGATCCAAAAACCGCCGCGAAACGAGCAAACCGGCGTAATATCGATAAATTCTCATTCACTCGGCTCGTAGAGCGGGCTTTTCTGCGCCGTCGAGGCCGGGGCCGGTAAGGAGCGCGGCGTGGCGTTCATGGCCGCGTCGTCGTCGCAGGCCCTGCTCGAGCATTTGCCCCTGTAAACATTCTGGGTTCGTGCCGATGCCGTGCCTCGACGAATAACGCGAGACAGACGGACCAATGGAAACTGCAACAGCGCGTGCAACGGGAGGAAAAATCCCGAAAGAAAAATTAGAAGACTACTTCCGAAGTTGGGAGTATAAATTATAACATACCTATAGGAAAATACGATGAAGAAAGTGGAAAGGGCACGGAAGTTTGCAGATATAGGTATTGTGTGAAATACGGTATCGAGTGTCAATATTAATTATACGTTATATATAAGCAGTTGCAGTTTATCAGAGCTGAAACCGTTGGACAAAGTTAATTGCTTCGTCTGCAACTATCTCAGTGCATTTAAGTACATCTAAGTCGAAAGAATTAAATTGCGCTGTTTAATGGGAGCCGATGTGCAGATAAGATCGATCTTCGGAACAGGTTAAATTGGCAAGCGTTTCTTTTCCTCTATATATTCCTACTTCCATTCAACTCACTACTTTATTCGCAAGACGTTCTTCTGTCAAAACCTCTCTTATCTAACATGCTTCGATTGATATACGACACAAATTTCAAATCGACAACGACGACATCGGGTTAAGAAGGTTTTGAAGCCTACACATGAATGTCAGTGCCAGCTTGTGATTCGGACGAACGTTTTCGCTGCGAATGTTTCATTGATCCGTGGCAACGTAGGTGCCCGTCGTGCGACGATGCAAGACGCTCTTGCCCCGATGTAATATTATTAACATCTCAGCCGCCGCCTTCGGACGCCGCCTTCGGACGCCGCGCATCTTTGGACGCTCGGCGCCGGTCCCAGGGGGCTGTCCACAAGGCTCGTTTCCCGGTCCCGAGACGCACGGGTGTTTACCGGGCCGGACGGCAACACGGGCACCGAATAAATTATTCCACGCTTGATGGGACGACGACGAATTGACACGATAAATTGGATCACAATTCTCGTGCCTCAGATGAGCCGCTGATATTTGTACCGAGGGATCTAGTTTTGGGAAAGATGAGTTTGAAATAATTCGAAAAGTTTATATCCGAGATAAAATAAGGGTCTGAAGTGATTAACAGATCGTTATAAAAAGAAAAGTACAGTTCTCAATAAAATATATTGCCTCGGTGAACATAAAATTTACGGAGCTAAGAAATACTATCGATAAATCGAGAGATTCGCTCGATTTTCTTCCGGACAGTTTTCCCATTTCGTACGGGAAGGGTGTCCTGTTTAATTGGCAATCAGAGGCCGTGCTGACCCGTGTTTTTCGTCGCTGTACATTCCCGGGTGCTGCATTTCCCTCGACCACGACGGTAGGGCGCGCACTGGGGCGACGGAATCGGGCGCTGGGGGGCAGCCGGGGGTTTGAGGGAAAGGGGATCAAAGTGGAATTCGATCCTCTCTGCCTCTACACTGGCTGTGCTCGTGTGTTTTTTTCTCGTCGTTTTTTCATTATTCCCCCTGTCTGAATTCCACCCCCTCTCCCATTCCCAGCCCCGCGTCCTCCGTTGCCCATTCCACCGCCCCCGCTGCCACCGCCTCACCCCCCCCCCCCCCCCACCACCCTTGCAGGGCCGAATGAAGGTCTGTGTTTTGTTGTCGCGAACCCCCTGCCCCCACTCACCACCCTCCCCCAACCAAACACCCGATGCCCGGCGACGCCGCTTTGTTTCCTGTGCTGCCCAATCAAACACTGCCAAAATTATGTTTCTCGAGTCCGTCACTTTGGGCGGCCGGCGAATTCGTTTGCTTTGCAAGCGAAGCGAATTGCAAAGTCTCTTTAACTTTCAACTTTTAAAGATAATTTTCTAATGGCCCGGGACTGAAATAAATATTCACTATCTGTATGTTAGTGAACAAAGTCTAAATTACAAGGTAAATGCGACGCTGTAGAAATTTCCGAGACTACATGATGTATCACTGCTCTGTGAGCTTGTAGGCCGGAAAGATGCATTTCTGCTCCATGCGCCACGAATAAAGTTAATGATCAAACGGCGCAATGGACAGCTAATTCGGCAGTATCGAATTAATCGGCACTATCGTTACATCGAAATGGCCTTCCCCCTCGCACACTCTCGCTCTCTGGCTCAATTGTTTCCCAGCCCCAGCCCCGCCCCCGCACCGCGAAACACAGCAATGTGCAAAAAAGCGCGAGAAATGTTCCATTGTGCACCGGGTCTACTTTTGCATGGTGTGGGGAAAGGGTGGCCTGCTGCGTCATGCACTGACGTTTCCTGATGACGGCCTGCCAGCCAGCCAGCAGTACCTGTTCAAGTACACTCGCCGAGTAATTTACTCGCGCCTTGCAATAGCAGGGATTTTCAAGTGGCTCTTACTACAACAAAAAATTGTGAAATAACTTGGCAATGATGAGGTGTGGATGTGGATTCAAAGCGCGATGAAATATGAATGACAATTTTGCACACACACACACACACACACACACACACACACACACACACACACACACACACACACACACACACACACACACACACACACACACACACACACACACACAAAGTAATGTATGACCATTGAATTGAAATTTATTTATCACAACTCATATTTATTGAAAGACTGGTCAGGCGGTGGTCTCTAGTGATGATTATTCACAGAGTTAAGTGCGTCAGCCCTCTCTAAAAAATAGCTCTTGTGGTTGCTGATAATTTACGGGTCATCTGGTTTTTTTTAAACCATAAAAAATGTACTTACAATCGTGCGATCTTCAAATTTAAAACGCCCATACACGAGCAAGGGTTAAAAAATGGGGGGAAATGACGGTGGAAACGAGACTGCGGAAGTCTCACGAGCCGAACAGTGCTGCCCTGCAATGTGCGCAGAATATAAAATGGACAAGAAAATATCATCTGTGGACATCGACAAAAGCATGCACAAATCAAGGAAGTAAAAATACAGATTCTAAAATTGCATAACTTCTCAAAAAGCAGCCACCATACCCATTTGGTAACGAAGTACCAATACCTCTCGCAGCCAAATACTTTCAAAAATCTTATCAGTGTAAAAACAGCGACGAACTGTAATTCATCAGCCTAGCGCGCGTCCATTGTCTGTTCCAGTCTATCGATCCATACACGTCTTGTTGCAGCAGCCTCCCCCAATCCTCAACTCTTTCTGTCCACTAGGATCACATGTGTGTCCCCTCAAGTTCCACCCTAGCCTTAACCATACCCCCCCCCCCCCTCCCCCCCCCCAAGACCAAGCAGTGCGCAAATTAGGCTGCACTCGAAATTAATGGCTCCAACAGGCTGAAGGTTGACCGAACAGGGAAAGAAATTATACATTATACACGGCTCTTTACTCCCCAATGTTGTTCATAAATTCGTAACCAGCCCTTGCTTGTTGGATGCTAGCTAATTGAGATTGCTCTGCGAAGGAGTAAAACTGGACAATGAATGGCCTGCAGGCTAGCTAGAAAAAATATCGGCTTACACGCGAGATGAAAGCATCTTTTGCGGGGAAAATATTTTAATTAGCTTGTTAATTAGAAACAAAAAACCAAAGCGGAACTGTACTTTTTTGTGAAGCTTCAGCGTATATATAGGTTCTGCGTACAAAGTCTCTACCGCGAGCATTTCACCAAGCACCTAAGCATGCTGAATACGAGAGAAAATACAAAGCACACAACACACGTTAATGTGCCACCCCATGGATTTCCGATTCCTTTTGTTTCCAAAAAAAAGCACTCGCTAAGTGTAACCCCGTGCCCCCACCCCGCCCACCTAACAAATACGTCAGGATAACGCAATGCGTCTGTCCGATAAGACCTCAGGACCCAGCATTGCGCAGCAAGCAGCCTAAACGGTATCTCCTATTATCCGAGCTATTTCATCCCTTATAGCTTTACGAATTCCCGCCACCCAGTATAATACGCGAGCTAGTCTCCTGGCGAAAAGCTTTAAATTTAAAGCGAAAGCGGCCCGGTGTGCAGGCCCGGCCAGCTGCCAGGACGCAGCATGGTAAATCCCCTTGGCGCTCGGACATCGCAATGACCAGCGCTAGATCCCGGCCTGAAATATATCCTCGGCCCCCCGGAAAACCCACGGCTATAGCCCCGGGCTTTAACTGGCTTCAAAACAATGTGAAGGATGGCCGGGCTAAATGAAGCTAAAAGCTTAGCTCTAATGTCAAGAACACTATTTGGTCGCATGTGGACGCCGACGCGCCGCGTTAAGAATGGCTAAGTGCTGGGCTAGTCGCCGTCGAAAACCTAGGCCAAGGATTAATTTCTAAATACACCATTAGTATCAGCAAACTTTTTAGCGTCGGTGCAACCGTCGACGTTCTGGTGCCAAGGGTGTATCATGTGGAGTCGAGCCTCTGCGTATAATGTCCAATAGTATGGCGAAAGACAAACAACTGGCTAGTCGCTTGGAAGATCATATTAACAGCTAAAAATGTTTTGCGCAGAAATGTGTACACAACGCACAAGGGGGGGGGGGGGGGGTGTCTATGTGCCATTTTCATGTGCATAAAATAAAACGGTCGAAAAATCTCATGCTTCAAAAACAGAAGTGTGCTGTTACACACGCAAGTCTAGCGTGACGTAGATCTGCCTTAAAAACTCGTATTTAAATAATAAATGCCATTCGAACGATCTATTGTACAATTCCAGAAGTCCGAAGCTTATTATTAATAACTTTTGAGCAACAGCTTCCGTATAAGGCTTCCGTCGGGAAAACTGTCAAAAAAGTAAGTGCCCTTTAATAAAAAAAGAACCCAGACGTAGCTGGCATAATATAGACCGATGCCAGTTTATTTAAGAATACCAAATTTCTGAGAATGTTGATACCGGCCGAACAATAACTAGCTGTATCTGTCCAATTTATAGGGTCTACGATGTATAGGTATATAAATTAAGCATTCCCTCATGTTATAGAGGAGGAAGGTGTTATGTCAGCCATCGCTACGGGCATGCATCATCGTCGGGATGCACATGTGTATATATATATATATATATATATATATATATATATATATATATATATATATATATATATATATATATATATATAGGTAAGTTGCCACGCTGGCAAAAAGAGAAAGCACGCGCTCAGGGAAAGAAAGCGCACTATAGCTCGAGCCGCGGCATGAAGGGGAAGCTCCGGTAGAAGGCAGAGAGCGGATAATTGAAAGCAGCGGATGAATGGATGAAAGAAGACGACTCCCACGGGTTTATTAACGTCGAGTGAAATATTCGCGAGCAACCTCCCTTCCCCGTTTCGCCGCCGTGGCATCACAGCGCCTGGCCCTTGCATGCTAGCCACCGGAGCATGGCGACGGCGCCTGCCTAGCTTCATCATATTATTACACAAAAATGTGATTTAAGTTGCAATTTGGACGGCGACGGCGACGGCAGCAAGCGTCGGATGCGCGCGCGGGTCTTTAAAATGACTCGGGCGCCGCGATGAAGAATGACACTTAAGCCAGAGTGAATAACTCACCGGGGACGCCGAAAACGAAGCGTGTTTCGGCAAGCGTTCTGACGCGCCTCAAGGCTAAGCTATTGTGATACACTTAACGCGGTTTATGAATCGTATTATTTTTTGAAAACAGAATATGATGTGGTAGGGAGAGCGCTAAGCGAATGCTCGCGATGTGCTTTTAAAATGAACTATAAATTATGGAAATATATATTAAAAATAGGACGAAGCGTTTCCAATTTTAAGAAATATTGTTTCAATAACAATGTTTCGTCGGTGGAAGGCGAACGCGGGGCACGCAAATCCACGGGGCGATACGTTATTATCAAGTCACGGGGATGGAAACCGGGGATGAAAACGGGAAAAGAAACTCTGTGAAAAACGCCATAGCGATAACGGGTGTGGGGGGGAGGGAAGCCAAGGTCTTAAGGCCGAACCAAAATTCAGAAACCGAAGATCGTGAAGCAGCCCCGTACCAACCGACCGCCACAGCATCAAACTCCCGACCGCGCGAACCAAATCCATAAACAAGCGATCGCCGCTGATCATCAGCTGAGCGTTATTATCACGAGGTGTTTAACCGGGACGTTAAGTGCCGCTGGGAACAATGGCGTGGCACGTTAAGTTAACACGGGCGCGGGGGCCAACGCAACGCCACGCAACGCAACGCAACGCAACGCAACGCCACGCCACGCCACGCCAGCGTCTGCCATGCCAGCACTTGGAGAGATTGCCATTTGTTTGATTAAAATGGCGACGCGCTCGGTGCTTTTCAAGGGTTCACAGATGGGGGTGGGTGGGCGCCTGCCGGGGCGAGGGGACGGGGACGGTTCAATGCATCGAGGAATTAGATCGCACTGAGTAACGGTGAAGGCGCGCGCGAAAAGCCTGCAGGCTGCGGGGTTCGGGCGACGTCGCGGAATGCGTCAAGGAAATTTCGGGAAATTTGTGCAAAATGTGACGCGAATTTTTTGCGTCGTTCTGCCGACAACGTTTATCAACGTTAGTAGCAAAAACACGACGGTGTGCGGGTTTTGTGTTCGAGACGTGCTCATATTGCGCGGAAAAAATGGCTTTACGGATCAAATAAAGTACTGGCACCCGACCTAATCTTTATGCAAGCTGCAATGTATAAGCTTGAACAATGTGCCTCATTGCAACAGAACGAAACAAACAGCATTGCCGAACATAAAGGAAAACATATCCCGGCATCCATCGGTGTTTTTCTTGTAAAGTTAATACGACCACGCAGCTTTGACAGCCGGAGCACGATTAAAATGGGCGCATCCACCAAAAGCTGCAAGAAAGTGTAATTAGAGAATGCTTCCTTTTTGCAGACATAAAGAAAGCATTCGCGAAGCCCGCCATCAGGAACCAAACAGCAGCAAAAAACCAACAAAAAGTGACCAACCCTTCCACTATACCCTTACCAAGACACGACTGCTTCTGTATCGGTGGTTAAATTCAGCCACACGATCTTATCTTAATCCACGAGGTGTCGCTTCTAAGCTGAGTTTATTGAGCAATGCTTTCAGCCAATCGTCCATTAGACTTGAAGTATTGAAATAGCAAGCATGCCACCACGGGTCTCCCGCCGAGAGCTGGCGAACCGCGGCGCCCGATCCCGCAGAGTAGAAGTTTCTATTGCGAAAACCAATAACGATTACCGATAAATCGCTCTGCTCTCAGTGCGGTGAGCTAAGCGCGAGATAATCCGCAATTCGCCAGTCGGACCGATACCGCCGACGCCCGGCACCGGCACCGGCGGCTGGAGACCGCCTGGACGACCGCCGCGCTCTGACCAGGTCAACGGGCGCAGGCACGTTCACGTTCACGTGAAGAGACGCCGAGGCGCCACTTGCCCATGGGCATGGACGTATTCGGGTCGCATTAGGGTTGGGGTGAACGCACCCACGTAGTTTGTAAGGGTATTTTATGTAATTGAAAACACTACCGTGTCTAAACGGAAATAAACTAGCCGCTCCTGATAGGTTTTCAAGACGGCATTGCAAACCTTGCAGCGATATGTAATAGGTACACTCTGTCTGTTACATTTTAAACCGTCAATTTCGGAACACGTTTCTATCCCATGCAACAACATCGTTCACATTATTATTCCTTTCAAACGGCAAATTTCCTTTTAACGACCTTTCGATTGCCATATGAATTGTCCAATAAAAAGCTTTGATGTTGTTAAAAGCGCCGTTATCAAACGCAGCGGAATTTACACGTAACTACATCCACTTTGTTCTCGGGCATGCACATATCCCGACACGATAAAATCAAAATCGTCTCTTTGCAGACAATTTCAGAGGATAGTTATACGTCGACGCTGGCTCGGCAGTAGACGCCGAGTACGCCCGTGAACGCGCGGGGCAAAACAATTTCGCCGTGCCCGAGCGAGACCCGCCCGGCATTACAGTAAAACGGGGTTACGCAGGGTACGAAACACCCCGTTCAATCGCTTCGAAGGCGGCGAGCCCACAAAAGCCCGGAGGCGACCAAGCGAACGCTAATCAGCGAAAACATAATCACGAAGACCTCTTCACGATTCCACGAGACGCGTTCGCCCCTCGCCCGTACGGCGTTCGCGTCTTAACGCAACGACAATGCGTTTACGCAAATAGACCGCAAATGGACGCTAAATCTAATACGGCGAGATAATGAGTTGAGCCCGCTGGCAAAATGCGTCGGAAACGGTATGTGTTTTGTTATGTTATGATGCCAGAGTACAATCAAATGATCGGAATGTCCCGCACAAAGGCAAACATCGGTAGGAATAAGGGATGATTGTTTGCTTCGGTGTGAAATTCGAATGTGTCAACGTGAAAATTGAGTCACTGCGTCTATTTTAAAGTGTTGAACCGTGGAATGAGCGCGTTTCGTAGATGGCATGGCGCAAACTATAGTAACATTTTATTGTCTCGGTTCCAATTAGGTGGGGACTCCTGGAGAGCATTGCGAATCGCGAGCTAATGCATCATCTTTACGGATGCATTTGTTGAAATGTTAGAAGATCGAAATAAAAAGTATTCGACCGTGCCGGCAGACATGGCAGCACTTTAGGAAGTACAGTAAAAGCGTGCTTGCCGAAGGCGGAAAGGATTGATGAGATCATTTGCAAAGTGACACGTGAATTTCCCAGTAGTTTCGCGGGAACTCTGCGCGATGCAAAACCGTCGGCGGCTGCCGTCCCATCCGCTGCCGGCGCTGATGACTGAGCCATTCCGAAGGAAACGTCTTTTAATTTTCTCCGAGCCATTTGATGATGAGCTAAGAGTTTGCGAGGCTCCTCGCCAGGGAGTCATTAGCGCTGGCAGCACGCAAACAAAGCTAGCAAAGCGACCAAATCGACAAGAAGATCACAGTCAGCAAGAAATGCCGTTCCATGCGGGAAAGCCAGGAAAAGCCGGGGAAACACTATCGTCAGGCAAGAGCGTGGCGTACGATAGAGATTAGTCATGGTGTGGTTTTTGGGGCGCCGTTCGAGTCATTAGAAAGGTCCGTTCTGTGCTGTGCTAGTTTTGCTTGCGAATAAATCGATTATCGGAATCCAAAATGCGCAGAAAATTTACTTTGCCGACCACGAGAACAATAACGATAGGGTAAAAATCACCCCTACTGAACCAAAATGCCTCAAGAGCGTTGTTCGGGTGTTGTGTTCTTTACGGTTCAGTTTTCGTCCTCCGATCCTCCAACACAAAGAGAAGGAAGAAGCGCGATTGCCAGGAATTATGACGTTCGTTCTGCAAATGCCCAAAGAGACAGTGCAGTAAAAGCACCACTTTATGCCACGACCACACAAAAAAACAACAACATTGTCTACGTACAAAAACAAAGAAAATATCATTACCCCCTTTTAATCCTTTCGTCAGTACCAGAAGAGGAAGAGATAAATTACAACCCAGCTAGCAGAGAATTACTTTTAGTTTACTACTAAATGTTCAAAGTGACAGTGGCTATTTCCAAAAGTCGCGAGCTGTGAGCCGGCTTTAATGAAGCGTGAAATTTATTTTCAATTAAAAAGAGATTAAATCGGCCTTGAGGGTAGCGAGAGAGTTAGAGCGAGGTGGGGGGGCGGGGGTGTGGGTGGGTGGGGGGCTGCGTACATGTCTGCATGCAGGGAGATGACGTCTGGCAGTGGAAGGCAATGACGTGATACGGTGGACGCCGCCGGCCGATCCAGGGGTAGATCAAACGTTTCAGCGGCGTTGGCGCAAATTATCTTAAACGAGAGACAATCTCAAAGGACGCAGTGCTCGCCGCTTTGAGGTGGAGTGATCATAAAGCAATTCGAGATAGATTAGACAAAGCGTCAGATCAAATGATCATTTGTAGCCACGCTCGTCCAGGACTTTCGAGTCGAGATTTCTATGTAATATGCCGTCGAAGAATGTCAAAAAGAGAATGATGTTTGCACGTATATACACGTCATGTAGTGCATGAATGCTATAACTCTTTCAAACTTGTGTTGACACACACACAAACAAAAAATTGACAAACAACTAAATCGTTTACCGAAAAAGCGCGCCGGTGTTCGACAAACGTACTAACTTTATGCTCGCGTTCGCGCGTGTCGAAATTGTCGCGAACGGCGCGCGAGTTTAGTGTCGCACAGCGCCGTCGGCGTCGGCGTCGGCGTCGGCGTCGGCGTCGGCGTCGCGGATATTGGATGGTTTACAGTTTAGGTCCGTCAAACTCGAAAGGCGATAGATCACTCACTATCACGCCGCTGCTGCCGCCGCCGCCGTCGCCGCCGCTCAACAAACCAAAAACCATGAATGACAAAATGCAAATTGTTTCGTGTCTTTGTTGTCAATCAAACCGTCGACTAGCTGTCTATTTGACGGAACTCGTCGCGGGGCCATGATTTATAGATAACACCGCGTCCACGCCGAGTGGAGCCGCGCACATAAGAAAACATTTCGCCACGCATTTGCTGTGTCGTTGAATACAACGCGCACTTTTGACACTTGCGCCCTGGCTGAACCCCCCGACTTACTTGTTGACAAATGATCAGCTCACACTGTTTCCTTAAGTTGTCTGTCAAAATGTTAATCGATTGTTTACTTGAAAGTTGATTGGGGTATAGCCCCGGCTCTCTTCAGCCCCCGTTTTGGGCGGACAGGGCGTTTGCTAACTTCGATGACATTGTGTGCTTAAATCTTGTGATATGACACATTCTCAATACTTTGCCGAGGGGGGGTATTGTCGGAACTGACAAGACCGTAGACGAACTGATGTGCTATGCCTTTCATATTTTTGTTGACTAGGCACAGTTGCCAGTATCAAAAATTGATTAATTAAATTCGGAAAGAAGGGAATTACAATCTGTTGCTTAGTACTAAAGATATTAGACGCAAAAGTTAAAAATCAACATTAGCCAAATATAAATACTGAAAGATATTGACAGCGGTGCTTATTAAATCGTAAGCGATTCAAAACACCGTGTAATAAAAATCGACCACAAGCAAAAGACCGTAATCGAGCGCGACAAGAACCGATACTCCCCACGCAACACGACCCTTACCCTGTCCACATGTATAAAAGCGACAATCCGCAGAGCGAAATTAGAACGCGAAAGACGGGGGAGCGACTCCATACAACGCAGCAGTGCAGGGCACAGACAAAGACGGGAAACGCCAGCGAGAGAGCTAGAGAAAAACCCGTGTGCATAGCACGAGGTGGAATTTTGATAGACAATGTGCGCGAGCGAGACGACAGATAAATCATGTGTAAGGGGGGGTTCGGTATTATATATAGAGAGAGAGTGATCCATTGTTTGACACCCTCGCCTTGCTGTAGCACAGGGGGTGGAGGTGCAAGGGGCGGCGGGGGCGGATAGGGATGCATGCTAGACTATAGACTATAGACTATAGACTATAGCCAGCGTTCCTCGCTCGCGTATATACCGGGACTGCCATGGGAAGAGGTTGGTTCTATTGCATTTGCTGGAAGGCGAGAGCGTGCAAGAATCGAGTCACGCTAGTTGAATAGCAAATCAAATCCATCCACGGTGTTTTACGCCCAGAAACGCGGCGTGGGTCCCGCGTGCAGTTTCTTACAGCACCGACCACCCCACCCCCCGCAAAATACACTGTAGTATATCGTACAGCGACGCGCGGGAGCGTGATAGGAAAATATTCGGAATGCTGAAAGCATTGGATGAAAAAGTATCTCTAGACACCTTCGAGGAATGAAATTAATTGCCAGTGGCGAATATGGTTGGTATACACAAGTATCGCATAATTATGGTAATCATTAATAAAACATCAACGCCGCCTGGTATTGCACGGTTTTAATGTCTTAATTATATCATAAAGCACCTGCACGAAACGTATAATATGTTAATGTTAGACAGCTTTTGACATTTTACATCAGTCCGTTACTCTGTGTACATATACAAAGGTACAGCTGATGTTGTCGAGTACGTTTTCAAACCAACCCCATATCGCAACCCTTATTTTCTTGCAATCGAGAGCGAATATCGTGCAAGCTGCACTCGCATCCATAGGATACTGCAACTTTGCAAGATAACAACGCGCCGTGTATCACGTGATCAGTCAACCCGAAGCCGAATAATAACCGTCGCTGAGTCTGCAGCGGGTCTGCACTGCCACACACAACCGACTTGAGAGGGCGCAGGAAGCAATTACGGACCGTGTTGACGGGTTAATAACACGGCGATAACACAGCCATCTTTCCGTACGGCCGAAAAGGTGCGACGGTAAATAATCAACAACGAAAATAGTTACCGCAGCACATTGCAGATGGTGCTGTCAAAAGTGAACCGATATGCTTCATTCAGTTACCAAGTAACAAAAAAAGAGCACGTTACCAAAATTAGACTACATTATTATGAAGTCGGCGATGAAATGGCCAACAGCGATCAGGGAATTAATATCGATTCATATCCGTGATGTGGTTTACATTAACGAAGCACGGAAAGCTGCCGCACTGCTCCACCAGACCAGACAAGACAAGACAATGTCTATCTCAACATCTGCCCGTTAGTTCACAGACACTTTTAAACTAATTAGCTAACCGCCATCGCCGTTTTTCTAAACCATCTACTTATTTCATCAGTGGAGGAGCCGCCAGCCTCCAAATGCTCCCCACTTTAGTCCGTCGCGCGGCAGCAAGCATCAACCAGCCAGTCGCCCGGCATTTGAATTTGTCGTCACATGCGCGCCCGAGAGATGACAGAACGTGTTCGCCGTCGAATTGTCTTACTCTCGTCGCAGTTTCCAGACGAGTGACCAAGCCTTTACAATATTGAATAGTTCCCTCGTCCGCGCGTCCCTCCGTAGACTCCCCGCGTCCCGGCGAACAGTTTAGAGGCGTCGCGACGCGGTGGCTGTCAGTTACTTCTCATCGCACACCGCGGCGGCGGCGTCGGCGTCGGCGTCGCTAGCTGCTCATCTGCATACAGCGCTACGTCACAGCGTAGCGGAGACGCCGAGAAACCTTTTGAATTATTCATGGGCCAAATGAAGCGCGATAAAGCGCGCCAGAAACTTTGGAACACACACATAGACACACGTACACACACACACACACACACACAACTAGCAGTCGCTGGCGCAGGGGTGTGAAAAGTGGAAAGTGCGCGCGATTAGGCGCATGTCGAAGGTGTTTTGCGTTGAGATAAGCAACGGCATATAATTGTAGTGAATTGGATCCAAAAATAAATTGTTATCGAGTGACCATTTCGTTAAGCATTAGGTGACAAACAACAAAAGGATCACATTCAAAGAGAAATTGAGTGTAAGAGGGTAAGAATTACAAATTGATATCAACACCCCGTTACAAATCGTGTGCGAATATAGACGTCAAATAAAGGGTGTAAA
This sequence comes from Nemoura dubitans, assembly GCA_921293005.1. Classification (NCBI taxonomy): domain Eukaryota; kingdom Metazoa; phylum Arthropoda; class Insecta; order Plecoptera; family Nemouridae; genus Nemoura; species Nemoura dubitans. Next base: position 60,048,578 of record OV121073.1, read on the forward strand.
TAATATATTAATGACAAAAAAATTACAAACCGATCGGGTCACAGCCGATTGTCATCGACTTTTTTTCGGCAAGAATCCACAAAATATTGAGGTCGCATCACCAGCTCGATAACCATAATTGTTCGCCAAGAATCGAAGGCGTTCAAGATCATGCATTCTCCGTCCCCGGCTCCAGACATGCAGCCCCGCACATAGCAGCCCCTTCCCAGCCGCGGAGCGACTTCGAAAACAACGGAACCGCTAGCTGTTAACAAGTTTGCCACAATTAACTCGCCTCGACACAAAAACGGCGGCAGGCGACAATTATTATTCGACGGGAAAAGTCTGGCGCTCGGCACGGGGCCTGCAGGAAGTTTCCACCCCGTCAGTGCAGACGTGGCGTCGACGAGGAGGCCTGGAAGTCGTGTCAGGAGGTGCCGGAGGGGCGTTGCGCTCGCTTGGCACACATGTCGGCAAGCTGGTGTAAGGGTGCTTGATAACCGGAGCAACGGGACGCCGACGAATACGGGACGGTGATTGGGAGAAGGAAGTAAACGTGCAAGGAAGCGTGACATATGATTATAGTGCCATTTCGTAAGTTGAAATCGCAGACTAAAAATAAGTTTGTAAAATCTGTGAATTAGACGAAGAGTCAAATCGCAAAGTGTTAACCAGAAGATGGGAAACAAAGTGTTTTTGTGGACGAAAACTTCCGAAAACTTGGCAGCGCTATAGAAATGCTGTCATGTTTGATATTTATAAGACGGTCTAATGTTCGCATGAATTTTCACCGCAGGCTTAAGCCTCGACCATCCACCAATTTGTCAGCAAATCAAACAAAGATGCGGTCCAGACCCATACATCCCTGCAACCGTTACCAAGAGGGTGGCTACGTTCTCCAAACCCCTCACCGGGCATTCCCCCAAAACGCCCGCATGCAATCCACGCAAAACTAAACGATATCTTCTCATCGCGATTTGATTTGTTTATTACATTTTTTATCATCGCATACAAAGATCGCCATGCGTTCCGTTCGGTCACGGCACCGAAGCCCCGCGCAATTCACCGGTCATCGCCTACGGCGCGATACTGACGTGCCACGTCGGTTGATCTGACGTGCCACGTCGGCTGATAGCGCTCGCCGCCACCCTCGGCTTTCGATCACTCCCCCACCCCCGACGTGGTCGGCGCATGGAGCACAGCGGGGTGTTCGCAGTAATAGCATTATTATCATTATCTGAGTTGGCGCAGCGGTCTGGCCGCGGGGCACGTTACTCACGGTGCTACCACGTGTCGGCGGGCACCTACGTGAGTGTGCATGGGTGGAAGACATGCCAACTCGGCTCTCACCTGCGAACAAACGGAGAAACAATTATTAGTAAACAACATCAATGGGATTTGAACAGGCTCAGGGTGTTGGAGAAAAGCACGGGATAACAATAGCTTGATATATAATGGCGTCTCATCAAGTCAACGGAAGGACTATGTCAGTTAAAGGTCTGATTTTGTATTAGCTAATTGATCGGAGCACATGGTTTGTTTATTTAAGATGTGCATGTTTAGGTGCTTTCGTTCCTGTCGGTAGTTAAATGCGAGACCAGCGCCTATAACATTATAATTGCACCCGAAGTAACAATGTGGTTTTCATTCGTGTGTGTGCGTGTGTGTGTTTTTTTAAATAAATTCTTAAATAAACCAGTCTTGACAAATCAAGCACCTAACTGATATGAAAAGCGAATGAATTTACGGCCGGCAAACAAGCGAGCGAGCGCGCCCGCCGCATGGATCCCCTAATCTTTCGATTAACGTCGCGGCGACCATGATTTAAGTGCGTTCAGCGCGGCCGAGGCAGGGCGTGCTTGTCACGCAAGACACTGAACCGACGGCGATAACGCGTCGCGACGTCGACGTCGACGACGCCGCCCGCTACACGTTTCGGCTTTGGTGAAGCGGCGGTGCGAGTTTCAGTCGCTACTTTGCTGGCAGCGGTGGGATGTGAGTCGCTAATTTGGTGGCAGCGGTGGGATATAAAACACTATACTTTGGTGGCAGCCGTGGGATCGGAGTCGCTACTTTGGGCGCAGCGGTGGGATATAAAACACTACATTGGTGCCAGCGGTGGGGTCTGAGTCGCTACTTTGGTGGCAGCGGTGGGATCTGAATCGTTTACCTAGAATGTGTGATCTACATCAATTCTGTCTTGCACTTGTTACAGACAAAATCGGTGGGCACAGAAAAAGTATAACCGAAAACAGAAATGAACAAAACAAAGCACAGACACTCTTGAACGCAGCGCCACTTCGGTGGCAGCGGGTGGGATCTGTCGTGCATTGGCGCCAGCGCCGGCGGGTTTTGCCAGGTCACGTGACTCCGGCCACCGCCACGCTGCGGCGGCGGCGATGAGCACTGCGTTTGACAGCCGCACACGTGGATGATCAATGGCCGGACATATTTGCCAACACAAAGTCAATGTATTACGTGATATCGCAGGATAGGCGCTGCGTAGCTCAAACACTCGCCGTGACAATGTTTATTTATCGGTTTAACAAGTGCAAGGGCACGATCTGATGTTATAAAAGCGGAGGATTTATTTGTGTGGCGAGATCGAGGAGAATATTTTCCCGGAAATATAATGCGAGCGGGACAAAACGCGGCTGCTGATATTTGCGTTCCGTTCAGGCGGCCAAACACGTCATCGCGTGGTTTACTATCGTCGCAAGGGACACCGGGACGAAGTCTTGATTATCATCCCGATAGTCACAACTCACGCGGCCGCGAACACATTACGCCACACAAGGCACGGTTGACACTCACACACCTCAATGGGGTACTTGAGACGCACAGAATGCGTCGTCGCCCGCGACAGCTTCCCTTCCGTCGCCGTCGTCGCCGTCGTCGTCGTCGTCGTCGTCGTCGTCGTCAGGCACCAATCGTTTCGATTTCAGCATCGCGACATTCACAGACCCCGATTACTTCTCGTCGTGTATATAGATCCTCGATGTGAACTGTATCAGGAGGACGGCAAAGCATACGACACGACGCCCTCGACGGCGACGGCGTCGTGTATGTGATTGCAAAGTGCAAACTGTGTGCGCAAGTGAGTTGTCGCGGGTAATGGGTGTGCTATAACTGTCGTAGGTCGGAACAGTTTCTGAGTAATAAATGTCAGAAACTGGAGTCGTAATGCGAAGCTGATGGCTCCAAACAACTGGCAGCCCTTTAACGCAGCAGTTTGCCTGTCGGCCGTGGCAATGTCGTACATCCTTTCGACACTATACACAGTGTGCGACGAAGACGCCAGAAGAGGGAGATTGTCGTGGTACGGCGACAGGAGTCGCACAAGGTTTCTGTCGAAAGGGGACACGGTGCATCAATGAAGTGTGAAGCTTATTGGGTTTGATTGCCAATAAACTGGTAATAAAATTAAAGGTACTGTAATTTGACGGTAGTGTCCGTCACACGTATATGCGTGCTCTAAGGTGTTTCCATTTTTGTTTTAGCGATGATGTGATTTTTATAATTAGATGTGCGGGTGTTAGTTTACACAAAACACTTGTACAAATGCGATGGCATATTAAATATACACACAAGGCTTTGTTGTATTAGTTTAGAATTATATCTCCTCACATCAAAGTATGCGGCCAGTGTCTCATTAATATTTTAATTGGCCGTGAAATTGCCACGTGCCAGAGCGCCGAGTTCGGGATAAAGTTAGCAAATGAAATTACTCGTCTACGGCAACGCCGCGGATGTCGACAATAACTCAAGTTCTGCACATACCGAGACAAAAGTAATTAATTGCAAAATTGAGACCCCTGCGTCGAAACTATCGCAATGAAATTTTCAATCCAAAGTTGCCACGCGGCGCTTGCACATGGGATCGAAGGTTGCGAACGAAGCTGGCGGGCGGCGGGTGGGGGCTAATTTCATTTTCATTAAAATTACCATAATATCTCGTTACGCGTCGAATTGGTTCTCTAATGCGCCCGCTGGATACAGCAGAGTTGCGGACGACGAAACAGAGCACAGCATTTGCAGCGTCGCAGAATCAGAGTATCATAAAATGGCAATTACATTATTATTCAGGACACCGTGATGGGAAATGGCCAAAAGCCAGTGTAGAGCAATTATTAGCGAAGTAGTTGTTAGTATATATGTGATGTGGTAAAACTGTAAAACTGTAAAATATTTAACCGAGACTTTTGATGTTCTGTAGACATACCATAAAAAAGCAATCTTTGAAGAGAACACCAACAAGCCTGCTTCTGCTGTTTGCCGATTCTCTCAAACTAATTAATATGAGCAATTTTGCAATAAATCGGCGCCCTTTTATCCTCTTGCTATTCACGGCACCTACCTATAGCGACGCCGCGCATTTTTATGGCTTAATAATTGAGTCGGTATTTTAAAACAGAAGCCAAACGTGTTTTTAATTTCCTCCCGGCCATAAACGCGACAGTTACGCGGTTATAAAATCGCTATAGCTGCTAACAAAAACAAAAAGGAACCAAGCAACGAAAAGTTTCGCAAGGTAAATGAAATCAAGATTATTACCTACACCAACATTAGGCTGGCATCGAATTATAAAGCGCATAAAAGAGCAACCCATACATATACAGTCTATTGCTGTGTGTGTCTATATGGCTTGTACGTGCCGAACTTTTCTACAGCCTATTACACACAACACACAGGGCTATCTTTCTTAGCTCGTAAACTTGCCCAAAGAAGTCGGTTAGATTATTAGGTTAGCTTCTTCATAGGGGAGAACAATATATATCACAATGCCGCCGCCCGCCGCGACCGCGTTTTTTTTTTAAAGCTATGTGTTGCGGAGAGAAAGATGGCTAAAGTTTAGGGGTCGCGTAACATTGCACATTCTTTAGCACTTCTCGGCGCCCACACCCCGCCCCCCCCCTCCCACAAGCGCCACGCGCACTCCAAGCATCTGGGGGACTGGGTCAACCTTTATACAACTTTCCCATGGAGCATACGCAACGCCAGTAAATCATTTTAACACCGTGTTATTCATTACCGGGCCGCGCGCCATCCTCGCCCCGGTTTTTTAAAGAACTCAGTGGGCAAGCACATTCAGTCTGCCCCCCCCCCCCCCCCCCCCCCCGCGAGCCCCAGCCCGTGCACGCACAGACAGAAAAGGTTAAAGGGGTAGCTAAATAAAAATTTATTAGGACGCGGAGGAGACAAATAAAATGGCACTGGCAGCGTTTTCAGTAACAAAGTGTTCGCGCTATTTATATACGGCCGCAAAATTAGAAGGAAATATATATAAGCTTTGTACCGGCCGCTTCAATGGCCTGGACAAAATTTTCAAGGCGTCGTGGCTTCCTTTAAGTAGGTGTTTAACAAGAATATGAGAGCTAACTATCCTTTCGAGACCCTCGCGGATATCCATCCATTAAATCGCCATTGTTATATTGCGCACGGTCTCAATTTCAGTCAATCTAACTTAAGTGCAAAGATTGTATATATACCTATATATCGAGCCTAAATGTACACACTAAGGCCAGACAACTAAATCCAGCCTGTCTTAGTGCAGATTAAGTGTTGGTCCTATATACAAAGCATCCGATGGATTGAGCTGTGCCGGAGGGGGAGTCGACAGTGGCCGCACAAGAAACAATCAATATACCACAGACGGACACTTCTTGCCCAAAACGGGACCATCCACGCCGCTTCGACGCTCCGACGCATCTGACAGGAATACAAATTTCACGACCAAGAAAGAAGAGCGCGCTCCATATCAACTCCAACTGTCTCCACTAACCAACACGTGTAACACGTGGAAGAATCATACGGATTTTAATTCAGCCTATGCGCGAATTGCAACTATTAGAAACAAATGCTACATATTGGGGCCGTTATACGACGCTTGTACAGCATATATAATAGCGCACATCGCAAAGTTATAGGTCTCCAAATAAACGTGTAGGTATATTGCTTCAGTTGCCACACACACACACACACACACACACACACACACACACACACACACACACACACACACACACACACACACAGTTGCGTTTTCGCTGAACGAGGAACCCGACTCATACGTCGGGGGCTGTCGTAAGTATGAGCCAACAGCAGTCCGAAATGGTGCCGCCGGCAGCCTCCAGAAACACGGTTAAATATATCAAGCAATTATCAACGGCATAGCGTACAATAATTTTCGCGAGCACACGTCCCTATATATATATATAGCACATACATACATATACATATACCTACTAAAACCAAGACAAGTGTGTTCTATGTAGTTTTCGGGTTTCCCGTTTTCGCGAGCAATTATAACACAGAGGGAGCAGTGGAGAGCTGACCAGAAGTTTATATTCTCCGCTGTCTGTGCCAGCTGACACACACGAGGTTGGGTAAGGGGGTCGGGGAGGGGGGGGGGGGGCGATGCGGTTGTGAGAAGGGAACGCCCGAGCTTTTTGGGCCCACACGAAGAGGGCAGAGAGTGTTACGACGTCCATGGCCGCGCTGTTATACGATTGGGGGGCCGAGAGGTGGGCTATAATAATGTATAACAGTTTTGGGCAGCAGGCGCCCGGTGCGAGGCAATTAAATGTAGTAACACATGAATGCGAGTTGTGCGGCCGAGCTCGGGGTGGGTGGGGGGGTAAGGTGAGGGGCAAGATTGTGCGTGGTCAGATTGGCGAGCGGCAGACCGGAGTGCGTCGAGCGTTTGGCGGCGTGTGAGTTTTGTGCCTTGTTGCAGTGGAAGAGGCACGCGAATTTCAGGGAACCTGCACCAGTCATAAACGCGCGCGCCAGAGAATGTGAAATCGCGTTTGAAAAAAAGGCACGGGCAAAACAAAAAAGTTAACTTTTAAAAAACACCAGAGAGAAAATGACTGTTAATTTTACTAGATCCGAACACGGAAGAAAATGTTACGTGATCAAAAAATGTGAACGTTTATGCTTCATACCGACTTGACCTGCTATCCGCATCGTGATAATTATACGATAAACCATCTTAGTGCACCTATAAAAGGCTTAATTAATATATTATATAAGCATTGTTATCTTTAAAAATGCTAATAAGACAGCAACATTTTTTATAATGTCAATTAAATGCTAATGTTATGAAAATTCTGCCGCGCACGCTGATAGAATAAGTTGTACCGCTGCACGTTTAACCGCGCTCAAAGAGCCCGCCGCCGTCCACCACAATGCACTAGCCATGGAAAATAAATCACAAGCGTCTACAGCTAGAAGAATACAGAATAATCGACTGGCTTATTTACTTCCGCATAATGAACAATATGCAAACGATTAGTTCCGATCACGTACGCCGCGTAATTAACCTAACACTCCTCGGGCATGCACCCAGGCGCCTAGCGACCGCTTAGCCGTCGCGTCGCTGTTCATTTGACTCACGCCGACATCGACGCCGACGCCGACGCCGACGCCGACAGGCGGGCAAAGTGACAAGTGACGCCCGGGGAAAATGATCGAGTCGAATTCGCGGCGTCGGCGTCGCTTGAACCGACACTCGGTTTCGGCGAGTAGGGAAATTATCGGCCGCGTCCTCTGCAAGGCGGCGGCGACGACGCCGTGCGTGCGTTAGTGTACCGACGGCGGGCACCGACGCCGACGCCACGATATTGTTCGACGTTGACGTCGTTTGTCAAAGTGAATCAAGCTGCAACTATCGGTGATAAAATAAGAGGCCATTCACGTCAATCAAAATGTTGATGGCGCGCGCGCGAGGACGGCTGGAGGGCTCCAGTCAAACTGTTTCGAGGCAAGCGCAGCTGGAGCAAAAGAGTTTTCTCGGCTGGGAAATCATTTTTTTCCAATTTTTATATGCTTAGAGCTTCGAATGTGCGACTGTATAAACGTCGTAAAGAACAGTAACGTAAAGCCAAAATCTTAGGGGTTTCAACTTTTCGTGAAGAAATTTGGAAGACAAACCCAGAATCGAAAATAGTAATTTCCAAAGTAGCGTCGAGCGAAAAAATAAATTAAAATCGTAAATATCATTCATGAAAGGCCTCCAGTCGAAAATAGTAAAATGCAACACCCCCCCCCCTTTCCGATAAAACCACGTGCCTGGGAGCTATGTAAAGTAAAAGCGTGTGTCCACCCTCACCCCCTCCGCCGAAACCACGCACGTTGGTTCGCCATCGACGCGAACTTGTCGTGTGCTAGTGGGATTGAGCCATCAGTCAGTGCCACCCCCCGTGGCACTGGCACCATTAATAACAGCCCCCCCCCCCCCCCCCGCCCCCACCACCCCGACAGGACTGCCAGGGAGGCGGCAAAACGATGTGCGGGAACGAAAGCACAACATCCCAGGCAGCGATGCGACCAGGCGCGTACACGCATGACCTTGGAGGAACTAGCATAGAAATCCGAGCACGACCTTGAGGGAACTAACAAAGGAACCTAAGAATGACCTTGAGGGAACTAACAAAGGAACCTAAGAATGACCTTGGAAGAACTAGCATAGGAATCCGAGCACGACCTTGAGGGAACTAACAAAGGAACCTAAGGAAGAACACCTTGGAAGAACATAGGAATCCAAAGGCGTCGGAGTATGACCTTGAAAGAACTAACAGAGAAACACAAACATGACAATTGGAACTAGCATAGGAACCCGAGCACGACCTTGAAACAACTAAAATGGGAACCTAAATACTTCGAACCGTGAACTAACGAAAATAGAAAAGGAAACAAAAAAAAAAGGAAATGGAATGGAAGAACTAAAGAGTGCGTAGCCCGTGGGCCTTGCTGGGGTTCGCAGCGTCAGCAAGAGGTTGCCTAGGACTAGGAGTAACGAACGAACCTACACGCGCTGAATTACTATCTAAACACGGACTTTTATGTTGTTGAAGGTTCGCATATTTAAGCGAGAAAATAAGTCAGCTCGGACTGTGAATTGTAACAAGTGTTACGGACACTTGGGTGTCTACAGATTTGACGGGAGATAGGAGGTGGGCGTTGGTCAACAAAGCATTACAAAAGTTTAGTTGTAAATTAGCGCACGGGTCATAATTTAAAAGTAAGTTAAATATATAGGTATATAAACATTGTCCGCTGAGAACTTTTTCTGTCTAGCTAGAGCGCAGGAAATCAGAAACCGCAGACACCCGGTGGAGGTGCCGTGAATCACAATTAAAAACTATCTGGCCCAGTTTTCGAATGGCTCTCGTGACAGTTAATTAAAGAATATAACGCGCCATCTAATCAAGTCGCCGATAAAATAGCACACACTCCTAGGAGACATGAATAAAAAAGAAAACGGGCAAATTTTATACCCAGCGATGTAACGATCGCGCAATTGCCACTTGCCAGCACAGAAGCCATAATATTATGCAATATTTGAGTCGCTACGAATGCAATAACAGATACTACTTTATCTCAACTCTTCCAGTAGAGTTTTACTGGCAATAAAGATAAAACGAAATTACACCGCACTTGCATGCTAAATGTTGCATTACAAAGCTAACAAATCCTTTGACGATGATCAATCGTTTACATAGGAGGGTAGGTACTAAAATAAGTTGTGTAGTATAAAGTTAAGTATGCCATCAAAATGCTATTTTCAGAAAAACCGACTGGGAAAGATATTATGTTGCGGCGTGCGCTTCCTTTCGCCTCCGCGTTAGAAGAAAATATTTCTGTATCGCAGATATGTCTTAATTGACAAATAACACCGAAAAAGAGTTTCTTACTAAGGTAGAAACAATCCGAGAAATGGATTTCAAATACCTCCCAACGTATTTTCGGTTTAAAAAGTTGCCACACAAATTGATCTCGACCCAAAATTTAAATAATTCCTCCCGACAAGGGTCGCGTAGAAACGCCGTCCATGTTCGGTTCACCAGCTCCTGATGACAAGGAGGGAGGGTGGGGGGCGGGGGGGGGGGCGGGGGGGGGGGGGGGTACAGCGAGGACAGTGGATGTAAGTAATAGGGCGACCGCGAGTGCGACGTTCACCGACGACGACTGTCACTCCGACGTCGGCGTCGGCGTCGCGACGTCCCCTTCGCGGGCAACGAGCGCCCCAGCGGCGGGCAAGCGGTCCGACCCGAAGACGAGGCACACAACGCGCCCCACATTCATGGGTTACGTCCCAAGTCCATGGGTATTGGCATCTCATTCACAGCCACCCAAAAAACGCTTCGCATCTTAGGTAAAAGCGTATTTGTATCGAGACGTGAATGACTGTACGTCGCTCGCTGCATGCTCCATTAACTTCTATGGAGCATGTCTGTGGCCAAACACTGATTTCGACTGGACGAATTTGTATAGAGAGCTGGAGAGCAGTGATGATGATACAGGAGCACGGGCAAGAGCCAGGCCAACAAATACCTTGCGTAAGCAAATCGGTTCCCGGCTCACACAAAGCCCATCGAAGTACGTCCAGCCGACGCCATTGCGTATGCACGCCCCCAGATGCCACCCCCTATCACTCCGCCACTAAGCGTCCCATCCACCGCGGACAGCGGCGACGCGTCCGTTTGACGGCGACACGCTCGAACCGGTCCGCTCCGTCGTCGTCGTCGTCCGAGCGACATGACCCGCTAATAAATTAACTCAATCAGCTGGCGAGCAGACGCCGACGCCGACGCCGACAGAACGACGCGTCGTCAGCAAATCAGGCAGAGTGTGGACAGCCTCGGGCGTCGGTCACGTTAGCTGTCGACATCGGCAGGGTGCTGCTGGCCTGACGCTAACCGTCAGCCGTTGGCAATTAGAGGCGTCGGGACGCCGAAGGGGGACGGCGCAAAGGGGACGAAAGGGACAAGGTGGGGGGGGGGGGGGGGGGGGGGGGGAGGGAGGCGGTAATTGGACGCGATCTGTCAAGGACATGGGCAAGGTGCGATTCGGCCATTCTTCATTGGCGCTGGGTTTAATCAGGGCATTTATAGGCAGCGTTTGGTATAGGATTGGGTTGCAACCGGTGCCTTTTTCGTTGTTTGTGCCACTCACTGTAACATTGTTTGCATGCGGCGACTTATTAATCAACAGATTCTGCAAGTTTCCCACAATCTGATTCGCATCTAACTACCAGATGAAATTTATCGTGGTATGAGAATAAGAACCAAGAATCCAATAACAATTTTCAATGCGAAATCACTCAATCACTTATAGTTTAAACCTGGATAAATTGCGGTTCCGGGACATCATTTTAAATGTTGCGCTAAATGAAAAAAATCAGCAAATTGCAATATACATATAGGCTAAACTACGATCCAAATCAAAAATAGGATAGCCAATTTTCCACTGGTCGTCTGGTTTGTGGAAAATGTATCACTCCACCGAAACACGTTCCCTATCCTACCCCCCCCCCCCCCCCCCCCTCCCGGCCGTCCGTCAAGTGATTCTCTGCCGTTGTCTATAAACTCACGCACAATTCGCACGTGATTCATATTTAAACGCATCGCCGATGATTGAATGACACGGCCACCATAAAAGAAACATGGGGTCGCCGCGGATTGGACATCGCCGTCGGGCAAACGAGATTGATACCAACTATTTGATGACCACTTCGACGAGCCGCCGGCCGCAGGGGCACACGCCCGCTAGCCATGCGGTGGCATCGCGCAGTGCCTGAGCGACTCAATAATTCAGCGGAAAAATCTGATCAATTACTGATGACTTCAATCTAGCTCGACTGCATCGCACTAACTGACGACCAATCATTGATTTCATGGCTCTCGCGATTCGCGTAGACGTTATGCTGCTCACGTAATAAGTGGAAGTCGGGGCAGGCTAGAGTGACCACAATACGTTTTGGGAATGTGAAGTCTTAAGCTGGGTTTACAGCTGGCTACGTTAGTAACACGATGTCGTCAACATTGGCTCTGAACCAATCAGAGACTCCATGACTGAGTCGCCACATATCCACCATATCTAGCCACCATATCTAGTCCACCATATCTAGCCGGCAAAAATAGCGTTCATCTCTTGTAGGCATCACGCCCTCCGTCGATTTGCTCCCTTCAAAACGTCACTTGCATTATTGACAAGGCCGGCCGGCCGTCATGGAGTCATGCTACTTGGCGCGAGAGAGAGAGAGAGAGAGAGAGAGAGAGAGAGAGAGAGAGAGAGAGAGAGAGAGAGAGAGAGAGAGAGAAAGAGAGAGCGGTTAGGGAGCGAGTTAAGGAGAGAGTTAGGGAGAGTGTGCCAGCGCCCGAGCACCAACCGAGAACCACGCCGTGTGGCCTGGAATAATTCAGGAATTCTGTCCCAATCTCGCTAAGTGCGTCTGATTAGATTAGACCGGACAGCCGAGCAAAAGGCATCAGTTGGTTGTGAAGCTGGCGTGGTCGGTCGCTCAGAGAAGTCAGGACGCCCGTCCTTGTCCGGGGCCGGCAACTTTTGCACTTGGGAAACACTCTCGAGACACGATTTCCAAGATGTTTCGGTGCGGCATGTCCCTGTAGGCGGTATACGACTGAGGCGAATCCAATACGTAGAAGTGCGTGGCGTATACGCACATACTTTGGGATCTTGTGGGGCGAGGCAGCGGCCGACTTCGAATTGAACTGAACACCCGATTTCATTGCGCAACAGTTTATACTGTAGTGAACTTATGGGGTTAGTTTCAGACTCGATGACATTTTAATTGATGGTGTTCGCAAATTCCGAAGAAAAAATATTGATTGAGCTCCACATAAATTTGGTTCTGTGCCTCGTTACAAGTTTTTGCGGTTAGACTCTTTTACGAACGTTTACATAAGAAAACAGGAGAGAGAATCAGCCAGTAGCAATTTAATATCCGAATTTTAACGACCATGTTAATTATGAGCAAAGTTTTGGAAGCGAGATTATTACAAAGGCAATGAATCTAACCAACATTCTCAGACAAACCTTGTCTCCGAGCAAATTGTCCGGGTAATTACTAATTGCTCTCGCATCTTGAAACACCTATAGACGCTAATACGTATAATAACCCTCTACACAACGCATAAAAACCCTCCGCGAATCGCGCCGCGAAAAAAACAACACGAAAAGAACACGAAGCGCACAAAAAAGGTGTCAGAGGCCATTCATAAGATCGGAGAGGTTAACTTTACAACGTTTTAACTTTCGGTCGCGTCCCGGCAGAGCGATGACAATAAGCGACGGCCACCCTTTACTTTTCCCACCACCGTCGCCGCCGCCGACGCCCCCGAAAAACTCGAATTTACTGTTTGCCATCTCGAAAATTAAACCCGTTCATCATTTGTTTGGTCGCAACGCATGGGCTAGACCGGCGTCGACGACGTCAGCGTCGGCGTCGGCGTCGGTGTTGGTGTTGGGACGCCTGCGTCGACTCACAGCGGGTAGTGTGACAATCTTCTTAGCCACCTGGGGCATCTCCGTAGGGGGGTTGGGGGGGGGGGGGGGGCACGACAAGGCAGCCGTGTGCCTAGTGGCTTGGCGTGGGGTAGAAGGGTTGGTAATGTGCGTCAGTTTCGGTAATTAGCTGTTATAGAGGCAGACCGCCGCCTGCGTTTGTCTTGCAATTGGAGTAAGTGTTTTGTTCTGAATAAGTTAGGTGGCGGCGGCACCCAGGGCGGGCGAGACGCAGCGGTGGAAGGTTGGCGTCTGGCTGTGATGAAAATGAATCGAGCACAGTCATGAAGCTTTCCAGGCAACGTGCGACAAAAATTGATCGTCAGATATTTTCAAATCACAACAGTTTTAAAGTCGTCGGGTGAAGAGCATCAAAATCGAATAAACTCGAAAGAATTTTAGTCGGTTTACGATTCTACTAGAACAGCAATCAAAAAAGCAAATCGACATGTAGGTTAATGATACAGTCATCAAGCTAAAGGGTATCATGGGGGACAGTATGTTTAACGGCCAGGTTGTTCCATGATTAATGATTAACGAAGGATGGTCACCAAGGAGGTCTTCTCGATGCCATCGCTAACAAGACCACGAATCTACAGGGACAAGACTCTTCCAATTTCACTGAGCATTAGCTATTTTTCTCGTCTCATTCCACCGCAATTTCGCTCCCACGAATATAGGTGGAGTAGTTGGTATATATAACAAATTGATCCCAGAGCATTGCTAGATTATTAAATACGAAATGATCGGCGAGCTAGCCACGAGATGGGGAAAAGGTAAATAATTTATTATTTATAGCATTCCAGCCAACACTCGGAGGGATTGCTCTCTATACCGGCTACACAGGCAATATAACCGGGATCAAAACTCCTCCATTTCGGCTTGATTGCATTACTTTTCCATCAATAGATGCTGCTGGTAACATGTACCTGCCTATACCACAGTGTAAACGCTCAGCAACAAGACAAAAGAAATGGAAACAACTAAAGTCAATTCTTGGCCGCAATATTATGTAGATCGAATTTGAATGCATTTTTAAAACTATGTTGATCAAATTAATATCTGTTACTGTATAGGCTTTTAACGAAAATTTGAACGTTCCGCAAAAATACACTGTAAAAATGCCTGGAAAAGAAGTATTCTGATAACGAACTAATGGTTTCGAATCACAAAATGAACTGACAGCTCATGAAATTCTAACGGTTTTCATAAAAAAAATAGCACCGACTTTTCAAACAGCGACACCATTTCGCACGGTTGACAATAACAACCGCGTGTCGATCGGCGTCGCTTTGAAACTTTTCGCCGACATGAAAACTGGCGTCATACTTCGACGTCGCCTGTCGCTTGTGTAGTAAGGACTAAGGAGTCGCTCCTGTTCGGCGTGCCAGGACGAGAGCCGCCAGTGTTCCTCGTCGTTCCACGTCGGTATTGATTTTCAGCATGCACTCTGTCTCGGTCTCAGTCGACGAAACGTTGCCCTGCGATGAGGGACAACTCGACTGGCAAGCTGCGCGTGGCCTGAACGCCCTCCGCACAGAGAGCTGGCCATTGCTTTGGCCCGTTTTTGGCGTCGGGAGCAACGGGGAAGTGTGCCCGTCGAACGGGCGACGACCGGTGCAAAAGAAGGTGGGATGCAAGTGGGCAAAAACGATTTTTCAGCGGCAGTGACACGCAGAGAGTGAGATAGTGGATTTATTGGGAGATTTTGAAAGGCAACGTCTCCTGTGAAGCATTTCAAATGTGTTCAACACAAGAGAGATTAGCTGAGTAGTCGCATTTCCATAGCTATTACAATATTGACCCCTGGCCCAATGAACTTTGTTCAAAGTCACGGACGCTAAATATTATTTGCGTCATTATTCTCAATTTTGGGGCGCGCAGAAATGAACCTCGTATCGTACAAATTTATTACCATTTTCACAGTTTTGTCAAACTGTCACTGGTTAAAAGATTATCAACAACAAACTATTGATTTATATACGCGCGCCCGCGGTATGGTATAGGTAGTAGCTATCCATGTTTTTGTCACTTCACTCCCGCAGGCAAGTCTGTCTAAAAATGATGAATATTTCACTAAATTGGTCAATACATCATTATGTCCGTGAAGGTTTGCATTAACAACTAAACAGTTTAATACTTCTGACAGGTATCACTATTTCCCCGCATATAGGCATGTACAGCGCGAGTGAATTGGCATTGATAGAGAATTATTATAAAATAAATGAAATAATGTGCAGTTTCGGATGCATTTCCAAAACCATTACACCGAACGATAAGAAAAAACTGCAAACGCATTCGCAACCGCAAGAAGTAGGTATGTGCCGACGATATCCTCAGAGTTCAAACGTTTGAACACCAAAAGAAAATGACGTCCACGTTCCTAACAAAGTCTTTTCCTAAAAGTCAATGCAATAGCGCCAAAGTAAAACGCCCAAAAGACAAGAGTGCGACCGGCGCCCATAACACGCATTCGAATACCTAATCACAAGTCGCGATCGCATCCCACACTTGTCGCAAGATCCAACCCGGCCATCGCTTGGCTATGGTCGGTGCCTGGGCGCCTGACGAGCATTCGGGCCGTTTGTAAAGTGTAAATGATGTGTCCGAGTGTCCGAAGGGTGGCGCGCCCAGCGAAGGGGGTGAAACGGGAGGGTGGCCGACAGGGGGGGGGGGGTCTACTTCAATGTAACGCGTCCCCCGAGGGTCATTCTGTCGGTCCAGAGCGCGTAGAGACGATTACTACGTCACACGGTCCATCTCACCAGAGCAGCGCGGCATCTCGCCGCCTCGCTTGCGCCTAGGTGACTGCCGAATGGCTCCCGCTCGCTCGCACAGGAGCCAGCGTCTACATGTTGGCCTAGCTCGATAGACGAGCTAGGCTATACGCTATTATAGAGCTCGGCCAGTTTTAATCAAAATTAGTTCATAGCCGTCTTCATCCGCGCGGAGAACAAAACAGATTACTTTTTTTGTTGTTGCTGTTCGGACTTTGGTTTCTTTCGCTAGGTCCGGTGATTTGATTTGTGCGCCGGCCATGATTGCTGTGTGACACATGGTTTAACTCGGCAAATCGATTGCAAGTTAACTGGCAGAGAAAATTATCAAAAAAACGTATCAGAAAATCGTTTTCCTTCACGAATTCTATAGCGTTTTTACGTCTCTGCTAAACGCATGCAAACTAAACAGTCGTAGTTTCATACTTCATACCACGATCTTCCGTTTTATTACAGTCAAGCTAAGGCAGCCAAAACCGTGCGCACACTTCTCTATTATTTTCCCCAATTTCTCTTGCCCTGTACATCTCGTCTTTGCGCCCCCCCCCCCGCCCCGTCCCACCCTCGCCGGCGTCGTGGAGAAAACCCTCCTAAGCGTGTCTCCGTCCCTCTCTCTCCCGCGCTTGCCATCGTGCCTCTCGCTCGCTCTCACGCTCGGCGTCCTTGTTAGAGCCGACTCGCTGCCAACGCGCAGCAGCTCACAAGTTAGGGTATTTGCAGGCGGAAATCCCGACGCAGCCTCCTTCACATGGACCACGCAGCCAGCGCCACGCTCTTCCGGCGCTCGTCTTCATCTCGCGTCGTGCTGCCTCACAGAAGGGCGACCAGTGGCGGCATCGGACTCCCAGTTCGGGAACGCTTCGGTCAAAATGTGTCTATACATGCACCGGTTTTGGAAATATTTGAATGGGTAGAGTCCACGAGTTCAATTTGGCAGTCAGGTTTGACTGTATATACGTTAAGTATCGACAAATACGTATATTTCGCAAAAGTCACTTCAGTCAGAATTCCAATTAAAAAGCAGAACGACTTCAGCATTTACTAATGTCTTGAAAACTGAAATGCACGTCTAGAAAAGTAACTTCTGCTCTATCCTACTACTGTAAATACACACGCGTCATAAGAAACTCTCTCGTACCTGCATCATTTCCCGGCCGAGAAAAGCCCGGCTTTCCACCGCTGCCATTCCCGTCGCGAGCCATTCTCCTTCGCCTCATCCACACAGCCCCCCCCCCCCCCCCGAAATGGAACACGGTGCACAATGCTCAGAGTCCCTACACCTTGCTCGCTCGCTCGCATCCCCGCTGCCACGCTCCAGCCCGCTCGGCGCTCACTCTCTCCCGAGCTCGTTTCCCTCCAGCTCTTGTCGGCTGCTCGAGTCGGGCCCTGAGCAAGACTCGCTGGCGTTCGCACAGCCTCGGCAGAGTACTAGCCGTCGAAAAGACGCGTACCGTCACCGTGTTAGCCCATTCAGACAACTGCATTGTACTCGCCCCCCCCCCCCCACCCGACCATCCATGCCCACTGCCGAGCGCGGACCTCGAGGAGAGATCTGATTTCTATTGAGCATTACTTGGAATAAATCCAATAAAATAGACATTTTCGACACTCCGATGGACTCGGCGGATTATTGGAGTGTTCGCATAAGGAGCGGAGGGCCGGTGAAGTGGCCGCGCGATTTAGCCATGTCGGTCTTTGCACAGGGTGCGGGGGTGCTTTTTGTGTACTTTACCGAACGTATTTTGGCCGAGAGATGCTTCTCGTGCGTGGCCAAAAGGAAATGGGAGACTCACCTGGAAAGAAAAGAGTTCATTCGTTAGCGTTTGCTTTGAAATTGTGGCAATGGTATAGGCAAACACAGATTGGTGTGATACGGTTTTGACAGATTTCTTAAACAATGCGACTTGTTTAATAATGTAATTGGCATCGATTCGTAGCGCAACACAAAAAAAGATGTCGATAAGTTACGGTAAAAATTGGCCGGAAATAAGAAACCTTTCACCGTAAACATTCGCAACGATATGTTCGGCGGACAGAAACTCGGTATCCCTCGAGTTTCCAAATGAAAGTCTATATTATTGATGTGCGTAATAGTGTCTAGAGTGTTTCTAGAGACGATCTCGGCAGCTAGCGTAGCGCCGCGGCACGGCAGCTCCTTCGCTGGGTGCCGAGATTAAAAGTTTGATTTATTCGAGCTCGGGCCCCGTAGTTTCGGGGGGCTAGGCCGTATCGCGTTCGGGGGGTTGCCGCCAAAATGAGTTTCCCTCCGCGCGCGCCGCGAACGAAAGCGCGTACGTCTCGCCCCCCCCCCCCCCCCACCCCCTTGAACCGGTACGTAAGACGTCGGGCAAGACGCACGCCGCGACTCACGCACTGCCCTTGGCCTCGATACGCATGCCAAGCAAGCCCCCAAACCCCCAAACACACCGCGATGTTGATATCACAATTACGAGTTAGTGTGCGGTCCAGGCTATGTCGAAGTAGATCTTAGTTAAGAGTTTCAGTTTCTTTTTTTTTGGTTTTCGGTTTTATCCAAGAAGAAAGAAACTTTTTATCTACAAACAAAAGCTGCAACTCGTAAAGTTCAATGTCTTGAAAAATATAACGCGCCATTTGCCTAACGTATCGCTGTGCAGAACAATTTTCGACGAGTATATTAGAAATGTGAATAATGTGAACGGGCCTGGAAAGAATTTTTAGGACGAGATTTTGAAGACAATGCGGATGAAATTTTAGTTCAATGAAAACTGGGAAGAACTGATCGCACAAAATATGCATTCGATGCTACATAAAAGTAAAAAGCACATGCCTGCAGTGCGTAGGTACAAAAAAAAACACGGCTACCATAATACTTGCCGCAAAGCCGAAAACTTCTTCCAGCAAGATCCGACATTAAATTTCCAACAAGCTTCTTCGGCTCGGGAGTCGAAGAAAGAGTTCGATGTTATTAGCGAGTGCAGCCCGCGTGCAGTCGACCCCAGGAGCCGCGTGGTTCCGACACGAGCATCGCCCGGCCGTACTGGGCCAGCCTGGTACCACCCCGTCCCCCGTGCCCCCTGTCCCCACCCCCGCCCGTTGTCTCATATCGTTAGCTTCGATCCAATGATGGGAACTTGCCGTGCACCTCGGCCATAATCAGCCCCGCGCGGCTGCACGGGGCGCCGGCCGACCACGTGCACTCCCCCCCCCCCCCGCCCATAGCCCGCGCGAGGGCCGCGCGGCGGACTGTACCGCAGGTGAGGAAAATATTGTGTTTGTCGAGATAAGCGTGTGCGGGAGTTGAGGGATGGGGAGGGGGGAGGGGCTGAGCCGCATTGTTCAAACATGGGTTCGCGGGGTGGCCAAGATTGTTGTGTTCGTGCGGGCGGCAGTATATACCTTAGTACGCCTTGTCGCAAGTGTTTCCTCGAAGATTAGTAATGGGCATTCAGGTTTTCTCCCGATAAAGATAGTGGGGACAAAGAGAAATTTGTGTTGCGGTATGTGCGGAGTCGGTTAAGTGTGTTATGGAAATCGGTGGTTAGTCGGCGATAGTGTACGAGCTGGAACTATCGGGAACACTTGGCATGTTTGAATTTGTAAAGAAAGATGTTATCTAACCAGGAATTAAAAACGTACAGCTCATGTTTGTTATATAAATGAAGGGAGTAGGTGGAGTAGGTAACGCCTATTAATCAAACGCTAAGGAAAAGCGGAGAAATGGGAAATATAAAAGACGTAACTGTAGCTATATATATATATATATATAATATATACTTCCTATTGTATTTTAACAACAGTCACGGTATTCATGAAAAACTAAATAAAAACTACCCAAACTAATCTAAACTCGCGTACAAATTTGCACGCCACGGAGAAAATAAAGTGCTTTAATATTATGCGAATAAACAACGTGATTTTCTATTGAGTGCAAATTGTCGGTCGGTCCTCTGCGATTCGGTCGTAAAAGCGAGATGCGAGCTCGCTGGGCGCGCTGCTGCTGCACACTCTTCTGTTTGTGGCTGTTGATATTGAGTGTATATTGACGGAACGGACCACAACTTAGCCATAAAACGGCAGCACCAGAAGAAGGAAGAACTGACGGGGAAGAATTTTACGAGCACTAAAGCATAGGGTTAATGTGTCGTTAGTACGGTCCAAGTCGCTTCTCCAGCACTTCACTACCTTATGTTATGGCCATACGCGAGAAACCCCTCTTCAGTGTATATAAGCTGTGATTCCGGCAAACACATGCTAAAGAGTAAACAGCGCCGGGTGCGACAGTCATTGCGGAGTCTTTCGTATTGTTCGAAAGGGGAGCGACAGTCGGCTTCGCGTGACGCTGAATAAACACTGTCAAAAGCTGTCTGATACCATGTGTACTACTGGTGGAGGTGCCGTGTTTAAGCTGAAAATTAAAGATGTTGCGATAAACTTCGTATTTTAGAATGTGTAACCTACATGCGTATCTGGATTGATAGAGATACTGAGCCGGCACACTATCATATCGAGAATAACGGCTTAGTACCAAAGGAAACACCTCAAGCACAGTTAATGTGAACTTAGGTGGAGGTGCCGAGCTAGAGCTAGAAATTGAAGCTGTTGCTATAAACGCAATACTTTAACGAAGCGAAATGCTTGTGAGGCGTGATAATAGGAAATGTCGCCTTTCGTTGTGAACGAGAATGACGGCTCAAGCTCCACAGCGAACATGTCACGCACCAATATATTCTACTTAGGTGGAGGTGCCCGGTCAGCAACGCTTTTTCGCCTCCGAACGCCGGAGTCTTGAAACATTTGCTCTTTAAATTGCCTCTACCAATGCACACGTCCTCTGTCGCCTATGACAAGAGCTCCACCGTGATATTTCCAACGTCTCGTTATTGCATACCTACTCGAATGACAAAAAAGCGAACTGCTTTCTATCATTCCGGGGCACGTCGCGTTGCTCCTCCATACACTTCCAACAGTGACGATCTACGAGCACGCCCACAATTATGTTCGAAACGTTCCGCGACGGAAAATGAGGAGCGAAGAAGCTAAGCAATAAGAATTCCAAATTGAATGTCGCACTAGATTCCCACCCTCTATATTCCCGTCAATAAAAAGCACCGTCTCTCTCTTTCTCTCCCTTGATAGCAGGCGTGCCGCGCGCTCTCGCGCTCTCTTCGGCTTGACACTACGAGCACGCTCCACTCGCACAGAATTTTCCCGGCGCAGCATCCATGGCAGAGTCCTATAGGAGCCACGTCCGTACGGCGGCTTGACTAAATGAGAACGCGCAGAGCGATGCAGACTGCAGAGACGCCCAGCTATTCGTACAATGTCAATTACTTCCATCAAATTCCATTCCGCATTTATATTGTAACAAATTCCATTTGAAATTTCAATGTAGAAGCCAGGCAGGAAGGCAGGGAAGGCAGGCAGGCAGGCAGGCAGGCAGGCAGGCAGGCAGGCAGGCAGGCAGGCAGGCAGGCAGGCAGGCAGGCAGGAAGGCGGGCAGCGACGAGCGCGTTGGTAGCTGGGGCCGGGGCAGGCATGGCGCTGCCGGTCCCTGCTCCATCGGGTGGCACTGGCGCTGCCGAGCGCACATTCCTGCGACTGCCGTTTCGAATTCACGCGACGGAAGGTAAATGATTGTCCCCGAAGACACATGCATTTATTACCGGCGCTCCGGTGGAGACCGACGAAACTTTTGATGAGCAGTTCGTAGCTGGGAAAATGCCCCCCCCCCCTCCGCCCTCCCCCACAGCGGCTCCGTGCCGCCGCCAGCACCGCCAAACTCGTATAGATGTAATATAATCCAATCTCTATTCATGATCGTCACCGCGCCGTGAATAAAGGTACGGCTTGCGGTTGGATCGTTGATTAAATATCTGTGCAAATGATAGCTTAGCGCATTGGGTGTTCGTTACCATGCTCTTAATTCCATGACCACGGAGTACTCGGTTTTGAACGCTTTTTGCCGACAGCTTTTTTTCAGTGTAACTTGGTTGCGTTGCGTCAAACTAGCTCAAATAAGAATCTAGCCCATAGTTCACGCACAAGTAAAGTATACCAATCACTATAGTTTCTCAAACTATATTATCCAACGAGCGCCGAAAATTGAGCGGCTCTCGACAAAAGTGCACAACACAAAAAGCTCTTATCGCATTAAACAACAATCGTAAAAGCAAATTGCTTCTCCCAAGTTTCAGCGCCAAAACTTTCAAAAATAGCATAACTCACTATCATATACATGCGGTGCCTATACATATAATATGCAGAAATTCACCGCGCTGATATCGGGTAGATTCATCTTTGCGTCTACGTCATCCCAACGTCACGGGAACAAACAATGTCGTGGGGGGCAGGTGTGGCGTGGGGGGGGGGGGCAATTGGGCGCTCTCCGGGACGCTAAGTGGCGCCGCTGTGCCCATGACGTGGACGGCGCACGAATTTCTCTTACACCTGCTTTTCTACGCACTTGGGGAGGGCATGAGCATGCCGTTGCGCCGGCCATATTCGAAAATCGACTGGTCATTCAAGATGAGACTTTGTTAAGATTGTGCACCTTCGGCGACTTAGATGCCTGGAGCAAGTTTCTTTGATGATATTACATGCATTTCACGCTCAACAGAAAATTTCGTATGCCCGAACCGATCAATGATATCGATATTTGAAAATTAATCTCTTGAAGCAAAATTGTAATAAGAAATCAGTCCAATTATCGATTGAGCACTGCATAGTGATAAAATATTCTTCAAGTTCCCAAACTAGCCTCCCACACCCAGCACAGCATCATCGGCATCTTGGCAATCAGCGCGTCCCAATATCTTTCGACCAGTGAATGAAGCCGCGCTTGATCCATTGACAGGGACCTCCCATGGCGAACTCGGTGTCGTCAGCCATCGCACCAAACTATTTGAACTGTGCGCCCCAAAAGGTTGAAAGGGCGATTCGCGCTCGCCAAGAGAATGCAAATTGCACATTCCCAATCACGCTGCTGCAGCCACACAGCGCCAGACACAAGGCCAGCAGTGTCTTGAGTGTATATCGCTTGACGAAGATGCCAAACACCACAGCCAGTGTGTCGAAACTGTAAATAGCATGAGCCGACGCATGAACACCAATCAATCAAGCCATCCGTGAAATTTCTTCGATGGCGTTCCGTCGCTACATAATTGGAATTTTTCGATTTGGGAGGTAAGACCTTTCTTTCAAAGAGCAAGCTAAGAGCATACGCTGGGTTTTCGTATTTCTATTTTGTATGCTCAGACTTAGCAGGTGTCCATATGATGGCAATTAGCATTTTGGGAGGAGACCAGGCGTAACAATCAGACGTGTACCTATTGGGTTTTCGGGAGTTTTCTGTGCAGTTTCAAGGTTATCTGTGCGATGCAACCATACCGAACGGAGCCAAGTGAATTTGAGAGGTATACAGGTCTGGGGAACGTAACTAAATACTATATAGTCACGACGGAACGAATGAACATTTTATGCCAATCATTATAAAGGTAAGATATAAAGTTCAGTACCGTGTCGTGTCTTTGAAATTCGAATGAAAAGTGCAATGGCTGATGAGGAAGAGGAGGAGGAGGAGGAGGAGGAGGAGGAGGAGGAGGAGGAGGAGGAGGAGGAGGAGGAGGAGGAGGAGGAGGAGAATGATGATGAAGATGATGGTGCGCTGCTATTATCAAAGGCGTTCAATGACGGCTAAATTATCATGACTTTGTTGCCCTTTGGAAGGGGGGTAACATGTTAATAACACCTCGAGATGACGTGGGGATTTATGCTCAGAACTGATCAAAGATGATGGCTTTAAGAGACGTGTCAATTAAAGCATTGAAAGCCGACGCATCGCTGCATGCAATCCGAACAACAATAGAAGGGTATCGCCTTACAAGTGGACATTAGATTTGTGAGAATCTCTATAGAATGATTTTCAAAAATACTATGTACACGTTTTACTATTTTAAACGGGTACTTAATGAGATAGTTACTGCAAAAAAACACGAGTTAGCGTGCATGATATCATCGCAAGTCACCTATACAGCTGAGCTGCAAGCCACAAGTTTACCGAACAATGCAATTTCGCATTCACCTCGCTATCCTGCATGCCTGAAATTTTGCTTTTCGGCATGAAACCAGACAGCTAAGTTGCAATCAACTGCATGATTAAGCGCAATAGAGCGACGGTAACCATTTTTCGCGAAAGCCAACACACAGACGCGCGATTAATTTTCACAACACGCCATTTAATAACTTGCAATCGTGATAAGTTGGAGATGGCTAGAAATTGATAACTTTGTGGTGTAAGACGCGCGGTAATACATAAAAGGAGAAACGTCCGCGCGCGGAGGCGGACCTATGGCCGCATGTGCCCGTCCCGAGTCGCGCTTCCCGGCCCCGCATTTCACTACAGTTTTAATCTAGTTGGCTGGCATTAAGGTGAAACGGGAGAGCGGCGCTGGCAAAAGTGCGACCCCCGCGAAGGCACAGTTTGACCCCCCGCAGAGCAAACTAATCTCTGCCGCGCGCAGCTAATCAACAAAGACTAAGGAGAAAATTATTAAAACTAATTAAAAATTCCTTCAGCACACGTAGCCAGAAATAAGTACACAGGGTGTATAGTGTATATCGCGGACGAGCAACGCCGTGCGGTCCCGGGCAGACGAGGCGAATAAGATGCTGGCATTACATAATTCAATTCGCAGACGTCATGATGAATGCACCCTTGAATTTAAATAGCAATCAGGGAAAATGGATTCAATTAAAAGAGGGTAATAGAAATGAGAGAATCTACACAAAAAAATCTTATAATTAAAATGAAGAAAGAGGTGAACTGAATACTAAGCAGCTTGATCCATACCGATACCCGAGAGAGAGAAAGAGAGAGAGAGAGAAAGAGATAGAGATAGAGAGAAAGATAGAGAGAAAGAGAGAGAGAGAGAGAGAGAGAGAGAGAGAGAGAGAGAGAGAGAGAGAGAGAGAGAGAGAGAGCTAACGAAAGTTCGGCGCGCCCGGAACAATCCCAGCCCCAATCATTTGTCACCGGCCGACTATTCATGCATAACTACAATGAATAATGATGCATGTTTAACACACGATGGTAAATATTATATCACGAGATATCCAAATTCTCCCCTGGAAGTAAAATAGTACTTTATAAAGTAGTGCAAAGTAATACATAAATAATACGGAGGAAAGCAGGCAGTAAAGCAATAACTATGTTAATGGATGGAAAAGGGGTTGAAAACAGAAACATGCAGTAATATCGCTATCGTGATGAACGGGAAAAGACTTTTCTTCATCTAGCAAATAATTTTCTTGCCATTATCTCTCTCGCCGGGTTTGAGAGGGCCGGGGGAGAGGGGGGGGGTTGGTCGGGGGTGGGTTTAATTACTTGAGCGCTGTGCCGGTGCATGGCTAAACGAGTGGGAGTGCCGGCGCAAAGATGAGGGGGTGGGACGGGGGAGGGTGGGCGGTAATTACCTAGAGCTGGCTCCTCTACGGGGTTTAAATAAAGCAACATTAAGGATGGCTACGGAATTGCTAAACAACCAACATGTATATAGCACGCGCGGACGACGCCATGTTTTCACGATAGAAATTTCATAACAATAAACCATTACATATATACAAAACTAATTTAGTATTCTTCGTTCGTGCCGGCGCAATTTTAGTTCAAATAATTGCCATTGTAGCCGTTGAGAATGGAGAGCACATTGAAATGAGACCTGGCTAAATGTATATATATATACGAAATATATATTTAGCCCATTAAAGTGCTGGAAAAGCGTGGCATAATTTTCAAATGAAGATGTGTGTATGTGTTCTGTTGTGCGCCGAGTAAGTCACCCGTTATTTATGTTTAACGAAGGATGCGCAATTTCAAAATTACTCTCTCTATATATAAGGTGAACGAGGGAAGATATTAGTGCAGGGGAGGCAAGCCCGCGCTTATGCAGAATGGGCCGGTGATTCCAACACCGTGCTTCTAAATAGACGCGGCGCTGCTGTTCCTTTTATCATCCTCCAAGGCAATTGAAAGGAGCTTACGGCAATACATTAGAAAATATTACCCCAAACGTCGAAGACGCTTCACCCCTTGTGCAAAGAACGAGAGTGCATGTGAATGATTGCATTTAAATTACGTTCGACGACACAAAATTATGCAAATAGATGCAGTTCTTACAAGTCAGCCAAACGACTTCTGGAGATATAACGATGGAAAAAAGTGTGACAATTTTTTTGAATTTTGAAAAGCAAACGGACGGCCGTTACGAAAGAAAAATAGAGCGGAGACTTTCAAATCTGACAGACCTAACAAAAAAGAACGCAATGTCTTCTTTAAAAACATCGATTATTCAAATCGTTAAGCAAATGCAAATTAGATCCGGCGAGCTCTCGTTTCTGTTTAAAAATAAATTTCAATTTCTGTAATTTGCTCCATTAAACATCTGAAACGGCAGACTGAAAAGAAAGACCGTTGCGCCATCCGAGACGGGACGGGGCACATCTCCATTTGCGCGTGAGTGAGCCGTCACTTAACAGGTTTGCTAATTAACTAATTAGCATTTGAAACAAAAAAACGTGTAAAAACGCTGCGACTGAATTGGGATGGAGGTATACAGGACTTCAATTCAATCTATAGGTACGGCGCTCGCAAAAGCATGACGTTATTTCTTCGTTTGACAGGAGATGCTAATACGGCAACGCTCGAACTGACAAGACTCGCAATTAATCGCACAATGATCGCCCACCTCTCCCGCCCCCGCGGTCCCCTCGATGTTGGCACCGGCAGCAAGACAGCCCGGTGCCAATCGACGACATCGACACCGACACGGACACAGAGGACACAGAGGACACAGAGGACACCGAGGACGGCGTCGGCGACCACCTTCTGATCCTGTCTCAATTAATATGTCAATCGGGCACTCGACGCTGCCACCAGTGTAACGGTTTATGCGTGTGGCGCTTAGAGGCGAACCCAATGCCGCCAAGGGGAAAGAAAGGTAAACAACCGCCAAATTTGATGGGGCGGTAAACGACACGACACGACAAAATAAACATGCTAATTACGACGTAGAGAAAAATAATCCGTTTTGGATCACTCCGCATAAGTGGAGCTTCAAAGATTTTTTCATGTTTCATCAACAGATGTGCAATTGGACTATCATGTGTTCCAATTCGAGTATTCGTTTCAGCCCATAAATAGTCTTCCTCTATAACTGCAATTACGACAACATGTATTTTGCGTTTAGGTATATATACTTCAAGCATACAACATCACAACATAGTCCCATTAGTAAATCGGCTTGTCAAGCTAAATTTCTTGTAATGGAGGTGCCGGGTACAAACACCGATCCCGCCCGTCTCCAGCACCCCGTACACACCCACTGCATCCCATCACGAAAGTATTAATTTAGCTAAGTAATAACATAATGAAACCTTCTCAACTTCCTTACGACCCCCAGGCCCCCTGAAACGCCGGGCGCAGCTATTTAAGACCAGCAGGACCCACGGCCCCCGCCGTCGCACGCAGTTTGAGCGCGCTCAGACTCGCGAGCCCGACCCGCATGAAACACAGCCCGGTGCCTACGTACTACATGGCACGCTACCTACCGAGCAAGAAACGGAAGTGCTCTACTTTGCACCGGATGCACGTAGTAAAATTAGTCCCTGCGCCCCTTCTCCAGCCCTGCCGCTGCCCCGGGCCGCGCCCGCACCCCGAGCGCCCACTTCCCCACTACATTATTACGTTACGTATATCCCCGACTAATTTATGGCGGGCCCAGCGAAACGTGCCGCGCTTGTGGAGTATGCCACTTCGGGATCCGGCCGCCGACGCCGTCGCCGTCGCCGTCGTCGTCGTCGTGCCGGCCCGGGCGTCGGGAAAACGGGATGTATCGAACAGGGATGAAACTCCCGTTGTACGCGGCTACAGGGACGGGGATACGAGAGAATGGAGCGTGGGAGGAGAATTGCCAATAGTGAAGATTAGGGAGTTATGGACTATAATCCTAATCCGATGGCATACTGATACGTCCTGGGGCAGTTCTCGGAGCCATCCCCGCCGCGCGGCCACGCGGCATTATCTACTTTCGGCGGTGATGCTGTGACGCGGAGACGATGTTCAAATTCTGCGCGGGTGTCGGCGGGCGCAAGTAGTTCTTTGGAGGATAAAAAGTGGAAGTTGATAAAAAGAAATGGATATCAGAACTATTTTGATTTCGCATGCAGGGAAATATTAAATCGAAATTTTAAAAATAAATATAAAACGAGGAAAAGGGACTCTATATAACTCAGCGTAAAGCTAAAAAAGTCGAGCGTTGTAGCGGACCGAAACAAGCAATGAAAATATCTATTCATTCTCGAAATTTGTTCCCGATGATCATGTGAAAACGAAACCTCGCAGCCTGCACTCCGAAAGCGTTCCTCTATAACCCTGGACAGCGTTTAGCCGATATACGAAGACAACGAATCAAGCTGCAGCGTCCGTACGCCGAGACCAGTGGGGAGCGACGCGAGGGTGACGCGGCCCTCTGACCTCTCGCCCATCTCTCCCATGTCGGCCGTGTCTCTTGCACCGCGGCAAGAAGCTCTCCACTCATTGTCAGCCGACTACTGGCTAGAACAATGCCCTTTGTCTCCGCTATCCGGGCCCGGTCGACGCGGCCCTAGGACTAGACGCTCCGGCCGGCCTGGGGATAATCGCGCGACAAGCGGGACCCGGGGACTCGGGGGCCCGGGGGCCAGGCAGGGGCGCCGAGGAAAATGTTGCTAAATCATTGAACGTGCCCGCGCTTTGTCTTGGCCATCGCACGACTGGCCGAGTCATCCTCGCAACGAGAGTCGGGGAAGCGGCGGGCGAATCGCAGTCGCGGAGAGCGAATCGGACAGAAATGCGGCCGGTGCAGGTGATTGCCACTACGCAGAGGGAAAACAAGAGTGCTAAATATGGAACCACGGCTAGTTCAAGTGTAGATAGATATTATACACTGGGATGCAACCAGAATGCATCGGATGGCGTCAATGACTGGCAGTTGTAACTGTTTCGTAAACGGTTAACCTGCTGTACAATTTAATGTATGGCGTCTTTTTTTTGGAACAAAAATTACTCAAAAAACAGATAAAGTAACGACGAAAGACGTTACAGCAGCCATATTGGGGGAGGGGGGGGGGTGAGTGCGTCGCGGTTTGACAAACACAAAACGACGTCACTGCTTTGTAAACCCATCCGCCGGAGCGCGAGCAAACCAAACCGTGACCCAAATTGCCAATTCGCACCAAATTAACGATGCGCCCAAAGTTCGCGCCCGGATTGCCATCGGAGAGACACAGCGAGACACATTCAAGACAACCCGTAACGACGGGGTAAGATGCAACGGAAATGTAATTCAAACCTAGGGACGCCCGGCGACGTCGAAATCTGAGAATAAGGATTCTGGAAACGAAATGAGAAAAAGGGGAGATTCAAACTAGCAGCTCACGCGAAGTGTGAACGAGTCCTGGGGGCGCCGTTAACGTGTACGTGTGTGTTTGTCTGATTTCGGCTCCCGAAGCTGGGGGTGTGGGGTGCGGGGCCGGGGCCCGGGGGCCGGGGGCCGGGGGCCGGGGAAACGGAGAGACAGCGAGTGAGGCGCAGACGACTTGCTGACTCGGCACCGGCGAGAGCAGCCGACGCTCAAAGTGGCCTTATTAGCGACCCGGGTAGCGGCGTCGACGACGTCCGAAATGAGGCGGCGTCGGCGTCGGTGAGGGAAAGCGTATACACTGTGCATGTCGTTGTCGGGCTGGGACGGTATCAAGCGAAGGGACGGCGTCGAAGACGATCGACGCTGAGCTAATTAGAATCGAGACCAATAAGATGAATCGGTGCTGGAGGATGCCGATCTCGAGATGAGAATCTATATATATTGGAAATTGGGAAGTAGGAAGTATAAATATACGGTCTGAAATACTGGTTTTCCGGAATTTAGATGGATTACTGAGCGAAGCGGATAGGGCGCACTGCTTGCCCGGCTGCCTTATCTGCATTAGGAAAGAAAATTACCAATCTCAATCCAATACAATTGACTACCCGACACGAAATCCGTTCCCGAACGGAACCCCAATCACCGAGCTCCGAGCCCTATATACACACCCACAAAGAATACACATTTCAATCTAAACCGCACCGCTCGAAGATATTCAAAAGCCTACAGGACGCGAATAAAACAAATCTTCCAGAGTCAGTTACCGACGAGAAAACACCCCTTCAATCCACCGTCACTTACCCCATCACCGTCCCCCCGTCGCCCCCCCCCCCCCCTTCCCCCGAGTCACCCGACGCGCGACAAGTAACCCGTTCATTCGTTCGACGCTCCCAAATGTCTTGTCACAGGTCGTATTCGGTGGGGCGCACGTACGACTTTCAAGTCCCCCCCCCCATCGCGCTCGCGGCGCGCAAACCGTGGCGAGCCCGCAGCGCGTTAGGCGGGCAGGCAGACAGGCTGCGCAGCGCAGCGCCGCGCGCCGAGGCGTCGAGTAGAAAAATTGTTAAATTTATGGCTAGACCGGCGGTTCGGATTATCTTCGCGCGACGCCCGGCCGGTTATGCGTCCCCCGAGACGTCTTCACCATTACCGCAAAGGAAATCTGAAAGCGCGGGGAGCGTCGGGCGCCGGGCGCCGGGCGTCGAGGCACGACGCTGCGCGCCGGCTTTGTGTGCGACTCGCGCGTGATAAGACGTCGCGACGCGGCCTTAGGACGCTGTGGGGCTCGGAGCGATCGCATCTTTGAAGGTCCATGTGGCGGAGATAAGGCCACGATGGGTTCGTGCCCGGGGTTATTAACATTATGTGCCACTGGCATTTTGGCGCTAGTATATGATAGGTGAGTACGTTTCTGACCAACCATCTGCGTGGCCTCCGGAAAAAAAATCATTTGCGACGATCACGTTTTTCCAGAATAGAGGACATATAGATTTCAAGTGACCTAAGATGTGTGCAGCAAAGTAGTTAAAAAAATCACAGATTATATACAAAAACCAATAGATGGTGTAGACTGTAGCGTCATCATGTCTTGGTTTGACATTTGCGAAAGGCATCCAGAGATCTTAGTCAAGACAGTGGCCTCGTCTGCTACCCCAGCGGCCGTAAGTTACCGCTGCGCGCCCCCGGGTGCTCTGCCCATGTCCCACTCATCGAAACCTCATTAGTCCAAACAACGCGGATGCAATCCTAGAGCAGTAATTCATAATGAAGTTAGCGAGTTTGACCATAACACCGAGTGTAATCGCGCCACCCGCTCGTGGGACTTCCCCACCGAAATTACCGAGCCCGCGGTGTTCAACAGTAGGTACGTACCGAACACTGATAGACAATAATATAACGAGTACCGAGATATATACAGTGTAACAAACTACAGGTGATTATTCCACTTCTTATTAGAGACTCTTTGAAAAGCGAACAAGCAGTTTCTGCGTGGTAGAAAATAAAACAAACACTCCATGGATTTAAAAAAAAAAATCTATACGTGGTCTCATTGTCTGCAGTTCCCAGTCTAAAACAAGCGTGCTGTGTTTTAGCCGGCAAAGCACCGAAGCGCTTCTCGCGGGTCTAAATCTTACTCCAATAACTAATTCATCGCGCTCGGTGATTTGCCGCCCCCCGTTTAAGGGGACATTGAATAACGAACGGGTTACGAGACCATTTCACCGTCCGCCGAGCAAACACCACTCGACGGTGACTTCCCAACTTACTAACTCGAAAGTAAAAATCATCGCATCGCTCCCCCAGTCGTGCGACGTCGTCTCCGAGCCCCCCCCCCCCCCCCCCCCCCCCCAGAAAACCCTCGCCGAGATCTCTCCCGGGAGTCATAACTCCGTTGTAATGCATGCACAACCGGTAATTCTTTTTGATGAGCTGCAAAAATGTGTTCAGCCCCCGTGCACATAACGGGCTACGGACGCCTGGGTTCCCCCCCCCCCCCCCCAAGTTCGCAACCGCTGATCTTGCGGTGGGGCCGGGGGCCCTCTCACGTAATGTAATGACGCTCCGGAGGATTTGACCATACTGTTCTAATTCGTCTCCTCATAAACTAGTCGAACTGAAGAGAGCGTCGGTCCAATTTTACTCGAAATCCATTCGCCATGAAGATTGGGGTTTTGGGGCGTCGCGAATGCATTACTCGTACTTACATTGTAATCGAAAAACCGAGTGCGGCGCATCGGGCGACGGGTTGTTAGTGTCAAAGGATATATCGGCTCCGCAAATTCTTACCTGGAAATACAAGAGAATAACATGGTTAGTTTATGATTGATCAAAACGGTATACTCAAAATGTGAGTGGGTCTAACTTCTTAAAAGCAACTTGTTTGTTGGGATCAGCTTCGGCTTGTATCGTGCGAGAGTGTGGCTAGTGGAAAACAAAGTTTCTTTTTTGGCTAGGGCGAAAAAGTGGCGACCGCGAGAGAAACTGGCTAGTTGGGACAAAAATGCCGGCGTCCAAAATGTTTTAGCAGAGTTTATTTCAGCCATCAGGGAATTTCAAGAGCGGAGAGAGAAAGAGAGAAATGGCTACGGAATTGGAATAAAATGAAGTAACAGGATCAATTTGTGGTGGTCCTTATTCTTCGTTTTCTAAGTTTCCCCTTGGCTCGGCGGTGCCGTGCTGGTTGCCTGGCCAGGAGCAGGGCATGGGGAGGGACAGGGAGGGACAGGGAGGGACGGGAGGGTTATAATCAGGGAGTCGGGACTCCTTGGAGGATCGCGAGGATAGAGTTCGGAGAGGAAACGCCGTGCACGATGCCCCAGAGAACATCTTACCATGGCCGATGCCGATGAACCAGTTAGGCTGGTGCCATCTCGCAGGCAGACCCGAGTAAATACAAACCAGGAAAAAGTACAAAAGTGTGTTTCGGTTCAGGGCATGGGGATATGGTATAGGAGAGGAAAAGAAATGTGCACATGACGTGACTTCTATTGACGGTCTCCAAAAAATAGTATCCAGCGAAAAATTATTATAAATAAGAAAAAATATATATGTGCTCTGCATTGGGCCGTGTTTTGTATATGAAAAATGAAACCCATTTTTGGTTTTTGTAGCATAGTTCGGAAATTTTGTGGAGGAGGGGGTCCTAGAAGAAACCACGATAAAAATGTCGTCAAAGATTCAACTGCTGCCAGCTTGTGAATCTCCCATTTCTAGGCAACACAATCAAAGATATACACGCACATTCGTATATAGGTATATGCACAGCAAAACACCCCCAGCCATTTATCAGAAGCAACACAGCTAATTCTCAATTCACAAACGCATAAACGTTGACAGTGTAAGCTCGCAATAATGATGCAAATTGCGGTACACACACATAATTTTATTCTTACAGCTTTTACATCTGTTCGCGTCCCCACATCATAGCAATCTTCCAGCTCGATTGTTTCTGATTGTTCCTGCACAGCTACCAAGCACCTAACATTTGAATCTAATGAAATGGCCGGGGTTCTATACATGCACGCCGCCCATACAACTCGGGCGCAACGCTACCAGCAAACAGACAGTAAAAAGATCGTAAACTCGACTATAGGCGCAGAGGGGAGGACAATTTTCCTATTAATTTTACGAGAATGTAAAACTGGATTTTACTAGTCTCTTGAATGCGCTATAAACGAGCCAGTTTATTTGGCTGTATAAATTTACCCCTCGGGCACGCCGGCTCGCGTACGGCGTACGGCGTCGTAGTTTTACTACTTGCACTCATATTATCTCGACTTGTGGCTTGCGGACCGGCCGACCGAGGACCGTAGCGCGGCGCGCAGCGTTGGCGGCCGCGGGTGCCATTTTGCCCTAGGTCGGGATCGGGGTCGGGGTCTGGCATGCAACTCGCCGATATCGCGACGATAGAAAACTGGATTCGTCGTGCGACAACCCACGGTTATAAACGTTTATTGGGCATAAAAGTGTCAATGGAAATAAAGCTGTACGGTATTTTCATTGCACATCTATCTGAATCACATAAAAATTGCGCGAAAGTAAAAAAGTTTTGTTATATATGTTATTTAAATGGCTGTTTATGCGGAAACTTTCCGGCTGATTTTGACAGATTCGGTCCCTCATTTGATGTAGTCGGATCTGATTGCTACATTAAGATAAACGGCCTACACACAGATCCAAAAACAAATCCCGAAAACGGTCCTTTGTCACGGAGAGCAAAGAAGTCTACCCAGCCTCATTGGTCCAGAATGGATGGTCCAGTTGACTCCGAGACACCCCCGTTTCATTCGTCATTCCGCAGTGCACACACACGCACACGCACACACACACACACCCACCGTCGCAGCCTCGCAACCCTCCAGTGCGAAGGCGTCGCGGGTCCAGACGAGACCCTCTTTCCTGATTAACTATCTCCCTGCGTGCCGCGCCGCGAACAGTGCAGTCCAGTGCCCTTCACGCAACCATCTCGTCCTCATCGACCTGCTCGAGTCGGTGAAGGACTGTCAGATGTGACCGCGGGGTCAATTGTCTATGTGCCCGATATGCCGATGTGTCCACATTTCGATATCCACTAATGTGCAACTCTTTGGTAATGTTCGAATGCAATGATTGTATTGCATGGCGTTTATTTACGAATCCCAATCAAGGCCCACATTTTATTTTTATTTTACTTTAAGTATACTTCAACGACATACACGCTTGAATGGTTGTTTAAAATAAATATACCATGTAATTAAAGTACCGTCAGGTGGAAGTCCAATTTCCTTTAATTGTGTTCGCCAATGTTACTTGAATATACACGGCATTCATACCTGTGTAGGTGCAAATTTAAGTACCTACCTATAAACTCAATATCCATTCAATGCTGTAACGAGGTATGAACCCAATAATAATTAGAGTGCACCAAAAGCAGTGATTAAAATTTTCGGATTGCACTTCTGGTGCAGCCTGGCGATGAGAATGAATGCACATTTCGCGTCCTTTTTTCAGCCACACAGCGTTGGTTTTTAAGCCCAGACAGAGCCCGATGGCAAGTATACACCTAGCAGCGAATGGAGAGCTATGTGCACAGTAGCGGCATAATGGCATTCATGCACCCCAGAGGACCATATCTCATGTGCTAGAAATTGCAATCTGAAGCCTGCTGACAGGTGTGTAATATATTTTATTAGTTTTGTCTGCCTGTGTGCTCCACATGCCAGCCAGCGGGAACCCCTGACTGATATGAAATATGTAACAAAAACCGCCAGTGCCACCGCAGTACTGCACCTAGTCGGGAAGATTATTAGACGGTTAATCAAATCTGCATTATTTATATGTGCCTCGACCATTTTTGTTACATTCCCTTTTTTAAACGTGTTCTATAACGCATAATAGAGGTACCCAGGGCATTGGATTATAATCGCATTGATTGCGGAGATTGCGGATATTGCAGTATGGAGTTGAACAAATGACGCAAGACGAGCAGAAATGGAGAAAAAGTGTTCGAAACGTATGTTGAACCAATTTCGAATGCTTCCGTAAGATTTTTACATAATGACAACACTATGTATATACAGTTCCTAAATCGAGAGACATTTCAAATTAGTCAAATATCCCATCGCACAAAAAGCCACGTTCGCTCCGTCCAAATCAAATCCAGAAAAGTAATCAGGAAAGCATTATGTGAATCAAGCGCGAGCACTTTAAGCCATCCCCCGACTCCCCGCTAATCAAATCGAAATTAACCCAATTATAAACGTGTGTCGAATGCGATTAGAAAGAGCTGCAGCCGCACGAACGGCGGCCGCGGACAGAGGACAGCGCTACACATGCCGATGTGGAGGAATGGCGTGACCCGGGGCCAGAGCGCACCGACGCCGCGACGCCCGACGCCGACGCCCGAATGCACGAGTGTTGCGGTCGGAGATTAAATCACGTGTCCGACAAATGGAATCGTAATTAATTCGCCATAAATTTAATTCCGTTCGGCCGCCCCTGCGATGGCCGACACTGCGGAGCGCACGAGCCCGTCGCTATCTGTTGGGGCGCGCTCGGATTTAGTACATTGCGCTGTAGCTGTGTTACCGTGTAGCTGTGTTACCGTGTAGCTGTGTTACCGTGTAGCTGTGTTACCGTGTAGCTGTGTTACCGTGTAGCTTTGTGCCTTTCGGTTTTCAGCTCTCTCGCGTTGTGGGAATCCGGCGATAGCAATTCGGTGCACATTCACAAAATCAATGTCGCTTGCTATTCGCTGATGTAAAAGATCGTTTTGTGGGGAAACGGTTTTAACTTTTGACAGGAGACATTTTTTGCTCGTGTATGTATATATATATATAATGTGTATATACGTGTACCGTGATACAGTGCGCTTATTCTGGACTTTGTTGTGCGCGCTTTGCGCTCTGTCGTTTATTCGACGGCGACGCGGCGTTCTTTGCCGCGCAGAACGCCACGTATCGCGACGCGGCGTTCTTTGCCGCGCAGAACGCCACGTGTCGCGACGCGGCGAATCAATTCAAATTCGCAATTGTCGTTATGAAAAAATTAATAAAGGACGCGGGCTGGCGCGAGCAATTCGAATATTACTACTTAATCAAAACCTAATCATCGTGACTCGCGACAGAAAATCGTCAATGAGTAAGAAAACAAGGTAAAAAAACCCGATTTTTATTAGCTGATTGCTTTTCGGAATGATGAATGAAAAATATATTACACGTATAGCAGCATAAAAAAAATGTCTCGTGAATTTTATCGCCGGTTCATTCTCGACAAAGATAGGAAAGGAAAACGTTTTATTGCGTCCGTATAAAAGTATCTGATGGACTGACGTCTGCGAGGTCGCTGGCGAAAGCACGGCGCAAGGGCAAGCCGCCCAAACGTGGCCCGCCGCGACCTGCACTCGGATGATGAGCTAAGAATTGTTCCCAGCCAATTCGCAAGACGCGAGGCTTGGTACGCGTACCAGCACCCGTACGGAAGCCACGTTGTGTGCGGCAGGGGGGGGGGGGGGGCAGGGGCATGTGCGTCCGGGGGATATGCAAAGCCATCTCCCAAACTCCCTCAACGCATTTTCAGGAAAACAGCCGAAACTCACAGACATGGGCTTGCTCGCATATAATAACGTAAGCATGCCATTTTCCGAGCTCCCCTATACTTCTCTGTATATACTCTTCAACCTGAAACACGGGGAAAATTACTTTGAAAATAAATTTCCTGCGAAACTCTTGTGCGGTGGTGTGGGGGGGGGGGTGAAAGAAAATACACATATGTGCATCTTCCACATTCCGCGCTCCCACAGAATTAATTTGTATTTACGGTAAGGTGACCTTTGCCTACCCAGATATGAAAATGGGCATAACATCGAACCGATTTCCCAATGAGTAGGTATAGGTGGATTGACATAATTCTCAACGACAATTTATATAAAAAACTAATTACATGTAGATATTATAAAAATGTTGACGGAACGCTCTAGACAACAAACAACCATCACGATGCAGAACTTTTAACTGAGAAAATTGCACAGCACCACCATAATAGTTTATATTGCAAACTTGGAGAGAAACTCGTGTTGAAGAGCAGCACGGATATAATATAGGCCTAACTTACACACACACACACACGCACACAAGCAGACATGTTCAAGTGTTATCATTGGCAAACATAACGAGCCTTACACCTAACTGCTTGCTCCTAGCTGCTGCTTCTCTCAACTTGAAACCCAACTTTGAAAACTAAACTTCGCATCTTGTTCTATATATATATGCTATAGATGCTCAAGCCAAAACCATATAGCCTATATATAGTGGTGGTTTCCCAAGATGAATTAGCCATATCAAGGGGTTTAAGGCTCGGCTAAAGAGGAAGGGTGTGGAAGGGGTGCACACTAATGAATGAAACCAGGTGCAGATCTGCTAATTATAATGATAAGATATGAGACGATGGCAGAGGACAATGATGAATTAAAGGGAACACTAACGAGATCAATGGCAAGTCGTGCAGTGTCATGGTTGAAGCGGCCGCTCCAGAACCACTTGACGGGATTACGGGATCCGGGAACGGGAACGGGAACGGGAACGAGAACGGGAAACATTGGTACAAGCGAGGTGTGTGCGAGCAACTGGAATATTGGATTAGGACAAGTTGATTCCAGTCAAAAGAGATGTCACAGAGATTCGAGAGACAATGTACTGCGCTCTGATCGCGTTCAGCATTCGAAGAAATGAATCTTCTAACGAATGTCTCATAATATAGAGCGAGCATTATTTTTTAAATCGCCGTCAACTTGACTGAAAAATTCCAATCAAAACTTCAGTAAGTAA
The DNA here is from genome assembly GCA_921293005.1 of Nemoura dubitans. Classification (NCBI taxonomy): domain Eukaryota; kingdom Metazoa; phylum Arthropoda; class Insecta; order Plecoptera; family Nemouridae; genus Nemoura; species Nemoura dubitans. Next base: position 60,086,888 of record OV121073.1, read on the forward strand.
GAGTTGGCTCATTTTTTCAGCATCGTTTGCCGCATTGTTTTGAGGGTATAGAAATCGTGGCCGTTCACATTGAAGAGCAGATTCCGAAATTAACTCCTAACTTCCGCAATCCGTATCTTATCCACCCAACGCAGCACCGAGCATCGAGTGAGGATGAACGAGAGGGTTGTCGCCTGCCGGATTGTTGTGTTCATGTCCGGAAAGTTAGCAAAGTGAGGCAGGCGGTATATAGGTGTCGCCCTCAGCCGCATCATCCGAGTGATCTCCGATTGTCTCGCAATTAGGGGGCCGAGAATGGTGCGATGATGTTTACCACAGAGCGGCCTGTTGCACGGCGCTTCCTGTGATGTGCGATCCGTCCGAACAGCCCCGCAGTGTCTGCCGATAATCACCTTGTAAGACAACCATAGCTTTTGTTTCTGTACAACGCCGTGCAAAAGTCGAACGCTGAACCGTTTGGGGACATGTCTCACTCTGGCAGATGCAATCAAACTTTCGGCTCTTTGGACGCTTGAAAATACTGACGACGGAAGCTGCGATCATGTTTAGATTAAAGTGTGGGGTTATGAAATAGAGGAAGAGGCTCGTTGGGAAATTAGTTGGCAAATATTTGTTCACGCACTTTAGCGGAAGTTAAAACCGGGAGGGGGTAAAAAAATGACGCCGAGTATCGCGACTTATTCTGAAAACCAATCCTCGTTTCCAGCACGTATTGTTACGAAGTTCAATAACTTCTGAGTGCAGAAACAGATCGAGTAATGCACGCGAATTGACCAAAAACCATGGCGAGCCCGTTTTACGGTCTTGTTTTGTTCGTTGACTTCTGAACGCGAGTGTACAATCTTCGGTTTAGTTTCTAAAGCCATAATTTCTCAGTTAATTGTTCCTCATTTTGAAAGCAACTTCTGCAGAAGACATTAAGTGCAGTCGATCCCCTTCTACTTCTTCCCGTTCCCTTCTTTGGGCCGGCCGCGCGGGAACGGCGGCAGCGACGCCGACGGCAGCAGCCGACGCCGACGCCGACGCCGACGCCGACGCCGACGCCGCGACCTGCCCAACTATCCAATCTAACAGTTTACACGAGGCTGCAAATCTTATTCTTCGCTAGAATCTTCATTTGACCTGCCGACAGTCGGGTCTCGTAATTCTTTCTCTTCTCTTTCCTGTGCGGCGCCCGGACTGTTATCCCTTTCCTCAACTTTACGCCTTTGTTTTTCGCAGAGTTTCCTCGAAACGAAAGAAAGCGAAGAGTTTCCCTGCGTCATCGAAAACGTCGCTGTAACGTCGATTTCGTACAAAAAACCGAACAACAAAAAGTGCTGGCAGATAAATTTTGAGAGAATGTCATCTCTGCAACTTTTTCATTGGCGCAGCACGACTTGGCGGCCAAAAAAAAACTGTGAGAGAAACCATAAATTTTCATTGCAGCTAACGCCGAGGAGTACTGCGAAACTGCATGAGCTTAGCCCAAAATCTGCATGCAGCAATTTAGAATTACTGCACATTCCCCAATGATCCCCCGCGAAGTTGGCCCATAATCGCCGCATGGTCCACGGATATATTAAACTTTTTAATTGAACGCCTATCCGAAACATTAAATCCAATCTTGAAAACTAACCCTCGAAAATTGCAAAGGAAAACTTTGTAAGCTTCAGTAAGGTCCTATCTTTTCCGCGGGGAGCGCGCGGGGCTCGCGGAGAAAGGGGGAGCGAGAACTGCATGGCATGTGGCACAAATCGGCTTAATATCTCCCTAAATCACAAAAAAAACGCGTATAATTTGCAACTGCACTTCTTTTTGGCACCGTGCGGCGCTGCATCGTTCCACCCTCTGCGGACGTCGGGGCGCCGCGTCCGTGCCCCGGGGCGGACGCTAAGCGGGGGCAACACGCCCTCTGTCGACGTCCCGCCCACCGTGCAAGTACACACTGTACTCTCTGTGCTCTGCACGCTGATAAGAGACACCGCGCGCGGCTCGACCAGCTGGCAGATTTACACGTCTGCACCAGGTAGCGCAGACATGTTTGCCAAGATGACGCCAAACTACGCGAACACAGGAGCTGCCACTGATTCAATGCACGAAAAAATGATATAGGACTTGTGTGTGTGTGTGTGTGTGTGTGTGTGTGTGTGTGTGTGTGTGTGTGTATTATGATGGAGTTACATTTTGTCTTCATAGTTTCATGGAGGAAATGTGGGAAACGAATAAATAACATGCAAAGTGCACATACAAGTGCATATAAAGAGGTGATGTTCAGAGCAATCGTCCTTTGCTGTATCGGATTACATACGAAACAAAGACAGATGCAGGCTAGTTACAATGATAAGACTCGATTCGCCTCAGAATTCTTCCATTATTCAGCGACAACCCTCTAAATCACATCGATTTAATAACCTGACATGCAATTCCAACAAGCGCAAACAGCACATTCCCCAGCAGGCTGTGTATACCTAGTACCTATACCTACTCCCTTCGCGGTGGTCTTGCAAATAATGTCACTTCTTGAATAAAGGTAGCCACACGATTAAATAGATTATAAACTGCTCGGACTTGGATCTCGAGATGTTATATGATTCTCTATTTTCAATTCACAAGTTATAATGAATAATGCATTGGATAGAGAAACGAACGGGTTGGTTTTCCAATAGGGAAGCGGCTGATGGTGCATGCAGTGGAGAGAATTGCGGGCCGTGTCTAGTGCCGTACCACCGAAGGAGGTATTATAATAAATGCATGAAGTGAAGAGGGTTGGATGGCGAATGAACCATGTTTTCACCAGTACTATTCAAATGAATTTTAATTGCGTACATAAAGAGCCCGTGCGAGAAAAGCAAAAGCACTTCACTTCTTAAAAGTTGAAACCACGCGAAAATTTGCATTCACTCTCTCGAATTCTCTATCTCTATCGGGACGATCTCTATTTAACCATCTATTGTCTTGCTTCCACTCGTTAGGCGGTATGCGACGCACCCTTGTGTGAAACATTATGGATTGTATACTTTATTTCCTGTAGTCTAATGCTAACCAAAGTCACAATTTACATTGAACAAGTTCCCACTGCATAGAGGCGAACAGCCAGAAAAACACTCGAAAGATAATTGTATTTACAATTTAAATGGCCGTTTACCCATTCTCTTATTACGGTATTTAAATGCGCTGACATTAGTGTATAGGAGAGAAAGAGAGGTGTGGGGAAAAACAAACGTCGCCTGAATGGTTAGAGACATTCATATTATGGAAAGTATTGGTTTACTTTAATTGTGTTTGGTTAACAACAGAACCAATATCCAGTTGACACTTACAAACTAGAGCGAAAGGAAATTGAGAGTAAAACAACAAACAAAAAGCATTCGTGCGATCCCCACGCCCACAAGCAAAAGACAAAAATACCGAACGCAATCTCCCATTAGTACCACCATACAATTACGCAATTAGACGCAGCCTATAATTATGACGATTAGCGTGCGTTACACCGTTCATGTTCAGCCAATTGACATGAACGGCGGCCGCGACCGATCGCGGGCGAAGCGATCACCGAAACGCAACGCAACGCACAAACGAGGCGGGGCCGAGCGCGACCGGCTGGTAATAATAATAATATTCAAAAAAAAGTGTTGTAGCCGAGGCGCGATATCGGCCCGTCGGTGGCCGACCGATGAAAGATGCATAAATTGGATACGTGTTTATTGCGCGCAGACACGCAGAGCGGCGGCGCGTCGGTCGTGTGCGCACGTGGCGCGACGTGCAGTGGCGTCCCTCGGCGCGTGCTCGGCTCGAAGACGGCGGTGCGACGCGACGCGACTTGTGCCCGTTCGATGTCTCCGTGTCACGCCACTGGCGGGTGGGTTAAGATTAATGGAGCAGCTGGACAGTTAGCTCGACATGCTGTGTGTTCACGTGGGTGAAATGTCCGCGTGCGCAGTCGGTACCGTTCAAAATGGAAACAACGCGCGACGAGGACCGATCGAGTACCGCAACGTTTGCAGTCATTACAGAGCAAGTGCATTTCATGACACTCTTGAGCTCTTTTACCTACACGCCATCAAAGTGCCTGTGTTGATTTCAATACACAAAATAGAGCAATTCCAGGTAGTTCGGGAGTGAAAGTGTCGTGTCCTCGAGATGTGTCAGGCATGTGGAGGAGCCATATAGCATAACTGTATTAAAGTCTGCCTCCCAGGGGCCTAGCGCTAGACATAGCTTATTGCATTGTGATGGTTCACATGTATACAACGGTGCTACGCCTGGCACTTACAGCTCCACGATGTTTCTGGTGTATACCTAAACACAGCACCACCAGTGGCGGCATTAGGTTACTTTCCAATCTGCTATCGAATTCCGTCAAGCGCGAGTATAGAGTTCGAAGCACAGTGGAAAACCACTGGCTGCCACTGGCTGCGTGCCCGTCACGTGGCTCGTCCATCGCGTCAGGTGTAGCTTCGATCAAGCTTCGATCAAGCTTCGATTATCGCTAACAGGCGCCTCGCCTTCACTCCCACGTACGATACGTTACAATGGGTTACAACGGGTAGAGGTACACCTATACACCTTCACCGCTGTGAGCCAGCATTGGCAGTCATACTGGTCCGGCTGATGCATGCGGGTCTCCGCTCGCGGTGAATTCTAATTGAAAACATGCCGATTGATTGATTGATTGCTTTTATAATTGGTTGACTAAAGCTGTATCACGTGACGAAAGTTAACGAACAATACACGAGAGTAAAAAAATTTGTATAAATAAAGTCTCTGTCCGAGGTAAATTTTAATTGAAATCGCAATATTTTGTTTCAAGACTTTAAATAATGTGGACATTTGCTTTGGATAAATTCTGTACTAAACAACCTCACATAACTTGGCTCTGAAACTGCGTTAGAAAAATGCCCACCGCTTAAGAGATCGTGTAGTAATCAAGGAACCTACGTCGGAAAACGTCCGCGAAGAGTCCGCGCCGCACGACCGGCGAAGAAAATCGCGCCGTTCGCTTCCACCGCAGGTCCCAGCCACAAAGTGTCCTCGTGCCCAGTTTTAATATCAACCCCATACACAATGCCACTCGTATAATTGGCTCCAATTCCTGAACACGAACCGGCGACAATAGCTCGCGATTCGTGCGCACGTTGCCGCAGAGCATGCACCCACGCGCCCCTGCACCCACACCAACACCGCACAGCATCCACACACATTTTGTATCTTGTCATGTCACATTCGAGCCAGCAACGAGCCATGGAGGGCGCACACACGCGCTGACACACAGAAATAAATGAAATTTCGACCGACGGGCCCAGGACATGGCGCACACTGCACGGCGGGCAAAATGTAAAATAAAACACCGTACATACGGATAGCGAAAGCATGCAGGACGAACAAACCAAAGCAAGGATTTATACATTCTAATAAATGGGATGTAGAGACCGAAGTAGAACGTAGTTTCATAAAATTGATAGCCACTCTGCAACATAGAGCATAGGTTTGAATAAGACTCGACGTTCCGGGCTCGGATTTTGTTGAATTCCCTTCTCGTTCTCTCTGTGTGTATGTATGTGTGTGTGTGTGTGTGTGTGTGTGTGTGTGTGTGTGTGTGTGTGTGTGTGTGTTATGTGGGTGTGGATACGGATGGCAGCGTAGCCTGCAGGATAGGCAGTCAGTGTGTGTGAAGCGAGCGCTGCGCGGTGGAGGGAGCTAATGGCTTTCCCAGGCTACACATATCCTGAAATGCTATTTTCCTATCCCCGAACCCCCCCCCCCCAAACCCCGCTTGCCGGGCGGCATCCTCCGAAAAACCCCCCCATACAATTTCAGTAATGTGAATGCGTACCCAGTTGCGTGAAGACTGCTTTCGAAAAGCCATATAAGAGTGTTTTTTTTTTGTTATTTTGTTATTTTGTAGAAAAAATATCGGATAGAGATGCTTTTTTTTTCGATTTATGCAGTGACTTTTCTGTGCAAAAGTGCGGAGGATTTACTGCGTCCATGTCGATCGTGTTTTTATAGTAATTAAATGCGTTCGCTGTGTGTGCATATGGACGAAATTTGCGAGTGGAACAATCGGTATTCGATCTCTGTAGAACTAGTACCAACTAATTACAAAAGTGTATGATATATATGTAAAACCAAATAGGTAGACCTGTCTTAACCGTCAAGCGTAAATTAAGGGACCACAAATAGCCGGTTTAGATTCCACGTTAATAAACGTAATTAATGATTGCAAGCTGCATTTTTGCATTGTTTTACCCAAAATAATTAGCAAAATCGGTGTTTCGAAACTAAATTAAAATAAGATTTCCAAAAAAAAAATACAAGTTCTTTGCTGTTTCAGATTTTATCTCAGGTATAAAGTACAAAAAAATCCAGACAAATTAATTAGATAAGAAAAAGCCCACAACATCTTTTTTCTTGCAAGGGCAAGATATTTTTACATTATTTTATAACGAAACAAAGAAGAAAACCAGATAAAAATTCGTGCGAATCACGTAATTCTTATGTAATTACTAGACCAAAACACAGTGTTCAAGATACAAATCTCCCTGCCGCAGTGTTGAAGAACACAATAAAACAATCTTTGAAAAGCAAACCCATGATACGTGGAGCTGCACCACAACCAAACACATGCACATGAATAATGCACCCCATCAGCGCAAGTGCATACATGCACAAAGCACGCACACACACACAGACACACACAGACACGCAGTGCATCTACCCACGCTGCACTCCGAACGCAGCGGCACGGTAGGCGAGCACTCGCGGTAATTGCACAGGAAAGTGCATCGAGCAGTGTGCACTTGACGACAGGGACAGGGGTAACTGATCAGTGATTAGGGTCACACCATGCATGCACTGCGAGCGGTCAGTAACAGCGAGAGCAGGTGCCGAGGTCAGACTGCAGATTGAGCGCACGATGACGACAGGCATAGCGACAACGATTACTGTGATCTAGCTTCGGGTTCGCAAGAACTAGCATTGTCTTTGTAATGGGTTTACGGCTGCGGCGATAGCTTTACATCGCTAAATTAGGATGCAGTTGTAATGTATTCGAGAAATGGTTGTTAACTCCTATGATGTTTGTTGGTGTGTGCTGCAACTGCTGCAACTTTAGTATCATAGTAATATATATCAGGGTGTAGAACATCAGAAAATTTGGATGGATTTGAATGAATATTGTACCCGTAAATAAATAGTTTGCGTCAAATGTCCTGTGTAGATTTCTCGCCGTGGAAAATCTAGACATTGAAACCACAGTAAAAACTACGGGTACACAAGTATATCGGGACGTGAATCAGTAACTTTTTATAAATTTGAATGAATCAATTGCATGCTTTTAAAGTATTCGCTTCCACTGTTCCATGTCAATTTCCCGCAGTGGAAAATCCAGACATAAGCGAGCTGTTAAACGACCAAACGTAAACGCGATTTTAAGTGGAAAATGATGATAACTCAATTGCAAGTCCACAACTCTCGTGTCGATACACCGTTCGACGCCGCGTTCCCCAGCAGGTCGATCGACCGTCGATCACTGCTCGACGGATCGCCGGTGGAGGTGCCGTGTCCGTGCGTGACACCCGCCAATACGCGCGTCGACAGCTCACACGCACCCACCTCACGCACTGTGCGATGACGTGATCGCACAACGCGTACAGTGAGTTTTTACAGAGGTGTACACCCAGTGTGCAGAGGTGATGCAACGCAAAATTTAAATCGGAGTGGACCGACAATGTTGAGTCTGATAAAGCTTTTTCAATCCTATTGTGATGTCACTCGTATATGTAAGAGTGCATGGAGTAGGAAAAAGTTTGATGTAAGTACAAGCCATGACTATGAAGCGTGGCTGGTGGTGGTTGCATCTGACTCTTGAGGACAAACGCACTGTAGGTAACGAGTGCTAACACTTTTCTATACACGTTACCGTGCTCTGCAATGTTCCGTGCTGTACATACCAGTTTAACATTGTTGAAATCACTACTTTTTTGAAAACCACCACAAAATTCAAATTTCAATCACTCTATTATTAAACCTCCTTGTTCAAATATTAGCCAGGATGTGGGTGTACTGATGACAATCTCACAGGTCTACATAAATATTAATCTAGAAACACAAGCTTTTTATTTTTGAGGAAAGAATGCTTTTTAATCATAAATGCTAGATCTGACTAAAAAAAAGCACAGAAAACCGAGTGAGAAAATGGGGTGGATAATGCTCGAATTAGCGTGGGATGTAATTTTTTGCGACATTTTGCGCTTTGCAGCGACTGGGAATATATGTGTACGAACGATAAATAACGCGATTTCATTTTAATCCGATAAAATTATTTGTGACCAAACTGTAGGATTAAATTACAACGTTTTTGAAAACTTATTGCCGAATCCTGCATAACCTATGGGTTTGTTATTATTCCAAACAACCCCCTAAAGGCGAGATGGATAAATAAGCACAGCGAACATTTTTCGGAGCAGCCAGCCGAGTGAAAAAAGGCACCCAGAGTGCGCTGTTATTTCTGTTCGCACCTCCCACCACTAAAGTGTCACATATCTTTCAGCCGACCAGGATATTGCTAGCAAGTAGCGAGTAAAAGGCAATCATTCCCGTGATATTTTCATTTCGTACACGCCTCCAGATTTACGCCTATCGCAGCCTTTTCACGCTGGGAGAAGGTTACGCGTGCAGCGTGGAATGATTGTCAACTATACTTTCGATGATCGGTGTTTATGAGTGGTTGGAGGCGACTGGCGATTAAATTTTTAGCACGCCGCGAGCAATAAATAGTTTGCTAATCCGAGGGTTGGAATCAATCGCAGCTGCTAAACTCTGGGATCAAGCCGCAACAGCGTCACACGTGCACAGCGAGCGAAATCCGGCTCAAAAAAGGTGAAACCAAACTTGCTCATCGCGGACAAAATGAAAAATTTACACCCCCTTAAAACCTCCTCTGTTAATTGCCATTTTTAAAACAGATATTAAAACTTTTCCAGGATAAAAGTAACTAAAAACTTGTCAGAAAAAACTAAAGCAATAGTAATTACGCGAATCACTTCGGGGACGCAAGTCGCGCAACTGCCAAACAAAATCCATTTAATAATAATTAACCCCAAAAACTACATTCATAATTGAATAGACCGGCGAGAGATGGCGGCGCACAGAGCGCACGCGCACTCGCACGAAACGAGAGCAACGCACGTATACCAACTCTCCCGATTTGAAATGTGTGAAAACAAGTCTCCATCGCACTCGCAACCAGAAATTTTACCCGCCTGTATAACGTTTATAAATTATCAAGATAGAATAAAAGGTATAATTAATTTTATGACATAATTATACGTATATTGCATTCGCGTTAGCTATGCGGGTTTGCGGTGGCTCAGCGTACTACTGCTTTGACGATAGAATCACGCTCCCATATTAAATGCGAAGGGGGCAAAAGCAATGGCACACACACACACACATTACACATTACACAGATATACTCCACACTTCACTTCAAAGGTGCACGTAGAGCAGACACGAATTTCAACGTGTTACCAGCGAGCATGCCCTGTCATGTCCTGTCACACGAATCGTTGACTTTTGAGACCATGTTTTTTGGCGGTGAAAATAATTACACAGATATAATACGAATGAAATACTTGACATAACACGAGGCTATCATGTTCCTCCGCAATGCTCCCAGGCACGCGGTCATGCTTTCATAAAAATCAAAAAGCAAATCAAGGGTCGTTTCATTTCATTTTTCCACCAGTGAAATCAGTGTCGCCCCGCCTGGCGGTTTGATTTTGAGACAGTTGGTATAGTTACGCTCGCCGCTGTTACTTGCGTCATGGCTTCGAGCTGAGAATTGCAAAAGACAAGGGCGAAAATTACGCATTAGAATCATGACAGTTTTAGAATAAAATAATAAAATCTGCGTTACATAAACCCTCAGGGCGAACAGACTCTACTCAACTTATCCAATGAAACCACTCAGAATAATAATACCATACAAAAGGTATTATAAACATTTACACATTTACACATTTACTCAATCGCACTCTACTTCAACACAAATAAATAACTCACGCAAATAAACTGTAACAAAAAGATGGCGTCCAAATGCCAACGATTTATAACCAGCATATATCTTGACACAATTATAAATCCATAAATAATCAGCATCCTTATCACCAGCGCCACACATAGGCAAGCGACGCGAAATCACGAAACTCGTCATTCACTACCGATAATTCGATAAGCGTGCGTAATAAATCGCCAACACAAGCTGCTGAAGGTGGGTGTCATAGTGTAATGGAGCAAAGCTGTCCTGTATCAGCAAGCGCACAAGACTGGGGAAAGTCCAAGGCAATACGGGGGCCCATCAATGCATGACCATGCTCGCTGACCCCCCACCCCCCCCCCCCCCCCTCCTACGCCAATGTATGCACAAGGCTCGGCCGCTTCGAGTGGTGAATATTCATAGGGGTAGTTAGAATATATACAGCGAGGGTGTGATACCGTGCGCTGCCTTTTTCCAAAAAAGCTCTCCGCTGGACGAAAAGTTTTAGATAACGATACGGAGAAAGCCGGGGAAAAAGAGTGTAGAGTACTATACGCAATGGGCTGGGGCGGGGGGGGGGGGGGGGGGGGATGAATCTGAATAACAGGAAACTATCTAATATGCACGCCCCTCTGAAAATCTCATCACGTTATTTTAAAACACACACACACGCGAGCGAGGAGAGAATGTCTCATTTTTAAATGAGAACAGCCTGTTTTTTTCGAGGCTGATGTTTACTGTATAATGCGTAGCACCCATTTTCGGTGGACGAAGAAGGGTGACAATTTGTATGAATGTCATTCTCTTGTTGTATTAGCAGCAGATTTTTCCGGTAAACATTGTGGCCGCATGGCGGATGTGTTCAGAGAAACGTTTCATGTAAATTAGTGAGAAACCACCCTTACGAAAGTCGACCTGAAAAGCGATTTAAAACAGCCGACTTCGCGGAAGCCATTTGAAGGGTTGAAGGAAGGCTAGAAGCTCCAACTAAAATTATAGATCTATTATAAATATACTGCACAATGCAAATTACATGCAATTTACATTGCAATGTAATTATGCAATTACATTTAACATTTTCAAAATCCCCTCTTTGAAATTCATCATTGATCTTAATTCTGAAATCATTGTATGCGATTTGTTAAACGGAAATTTTGAAAAATAATCGCAAATCTCGAACAAAACTGTCAAAACTCGACTTGTGACGTCAAATATTCCCACAAAATTCGGTCAAACAATCAGAGTTTACTTCAAGCCCTTAGGAAATTGTCCAGCTAGTGCAGTAAAGCACAAGTTTTCCGTCAAAAGATCGACCATTTGATAGACCAGCCAGCGCAGCATCACAACGCACACAGCGCCACCGGAATAACGTGGAAATCCCAGGAAAAACAAAGCGGGAAAGCGGCCATGTCTGAACGGGAGAAGAACTAGCTACGTCTCTTCGCGAGCAGGAGAGCTGATGCCACACATTGAGGAGGGAGCGAGAAGGAGTGAGCGACGAAATGGAGTTCTGATCATTAGAAAGACCACTATTTCTTTTATAGCTTTCTCGTGCCTTCCCTACCCCCTCGTCCGTGTTTGATATCTGAGTGCTGACTGAAGAACGAAGATGCTGCAGAAAGCAGCAAAGTGCACTTCTTTGTCGAACGTTGACCATTGCTCGATGTCCATATATTGTAAAATAAGACATACAAAATATTGAAAATGCATTTTCAATAAACAATTTAAAACAGAAGCCGAGTGCCGTGTACCGGGTATCTGCAGCACGTGTTGCGTTGCTTTTTTAATACTTGAATCATAAATTTCTAATAGTGCATTACACGAGAGCTATATCTTGGAGAATACTTGCACACTTTTCGAAAACGCCCCCAGGAACAAAGACCACCGACGTCCAGCAAAGAAAATATCCGACAAATCCTTCCCGCGGTCAGAGCCATGAATTTACTCCCCACAACCCAAAAAAAAATCGGCGCCAAAAAAGCACTCGCTGCTCACACTCACACACACACTCACACACACGTATATAAATTCGCGTTCGGCATGGCGCGATTAGCCAGTGAGAAATGCGAATCAGAGGTCATTTTCCTTGGTCAGCGCGGTACATCACTTCTTACTTAGAGCCAGTGCAAGATTGATGGGAGACACATTCGAGTAAAAAGCTGCCGAAGCCGTCACGGAGCGTTCCGGGACCACGGCGCCCCCTCCCCCTCGAAGATAGAGCGCCGCGGAGGACTGAGAGTGGTCGTCAACGTCGTCGTTTCGCGTTCGATTTTGATGTCCGAGTTTGACCGTTGACCGGGAGTGGATTCAACCGTCCCATGAGGCACAGAAAATATATTTCCAAGTTTCCCTTATTCACTGGTAAACTAGCTGTTTGAGAAAATTACGTATAAGTGTATTAAATTTCATAGACCAATGCCTGCTTATCCTATACGTAACTACATCAATAATTTTAAACAAAACCATTTCAAACTAGGGTTTGAATGCTAAGTCAAGTCCCACTGTTTTCCCGACGTTTCGTAACATTTACTATTACTTCCTCAAGGGTTATCATCACCCTAGTCGACGAGCTATCATTCGAAATCATTTTTTGTTTGTTTGAAAACATTCTACGATATCATTGACTGGTGTTAGCGGCAGCCTAATATCGGAAAGCACCGCTAGCCACCCATGTCAACCATGTTGCCTACCCGCCAGGAGTGCGCAACTCCCAGCCATAACCAACTCTCTACTGCCGGGCTAGGAGGTCGACGGCGTCGACTCTCTCGGAGGTGGACAGGGCGGAGGGTTGTGGGCGGCGGTGGGATATGAAGATATCACTCACTGATAACCACACGGGCAAGCAAGAAGCAAGACAATAGCACGGAAAGCCCGCACCGGCACCGCTCGACCATGTCCAGATAATGCAACCCTCCGGATTGGAGAAAAAAATTAGATGGCCAGGGTTTTTCAAGTATATAAGACGGCAGGCGACTCGATTGTCTTCGTAAGCAGTGATAGCGCTTGGATAACAGTTAATTAAAGTATCTATTAATAAGGTGTATGCAATCACTTTAGCTCATGATAGGTTTTTACAAGTTCGTTATGGCTTCTGTCAGTTTCGAAACTGATTAGTGTTACTGTCAAAATCAGATATCTGAATTCCTAATTCAAATTGTTATATTTTTTTCCTGGTTGTGTAACAGTTGCGCTGTGCAATGAGAACGTTGTAAATGCCTAATTTGTTACGCAATCCGAATGGCAATTACAACTAATTAAAAATTAGCAAAAATAAACGCACTTCAGTCACGATGCAAGTTTATAGGTAATTATACGCTGCACACCATTTGAGCGCAATTAAACCAGTCAACGAAACAGGCAGGTGACATAAGTTACCAAAATTACCGGACGTCATTAGTGAAAACGGCGAGGCACAAAATCGTTGACAGACACGACGAGAATCTCGGCCAGTCCTGTCCATAAAGAGACGACATCGCAAGAGATGCAGGGCATCGGCAAAGTGATGCTGCGCGCCGAGATGTTGAAATTGAGCGTGAGACAGCTGATCAGTGACAGCGTTCGGGACTCGTGCGTCCAAAAGTGTACCGTCGCTAGCCGCGTGGACGGGCAACGATGGTCTGAGAACTTGGGCCCTCGGGGGAGGGGGACCAAGACGTTGACCACTCGCGGCTGCATCCTCTTATTCGCGTTCGGTTCACATCATCCCAAGAATCGGCTAGTTATGTTACCACATATATTATCATTACTTCATGCCGGCTATTTTGGAGCTACGGTGCGAACGTGCACTTTGCACTGCACTGCACTGCAGTGATTTGTAAATGTATATCGTCTGCAAGGCTGAGGCATCTTTGGTGGTATACATCACTCACACGTAGGTATAGGTATCAATGTTTCTTGTCATGGAGCGAACAGGTACTTCCACAACATTTTTATGGAATTCTCAATAGGTCGCTCTCCAAAAACCGTGACGTTTACTTCGCAATAAACCAATGGTGACACAAATTGCACAAGTACCCCCGGAGAAATTTCCAAAAGAAAGGGCTGCCAGGATGGTGATGTTCGCCAATTTCCCGAAACTATTACAGCATCGACAAGGGAAGCGAAATGTTGCGTATATGTGAGAGCATACGCACAAGGATGGACAAAAGGGCCCTTCCCGTTTGGGCTGAAGGGGCTGCTGAAGTGCCCAAACGCATGTGGAGAAATTAAGGGTCCAAGCTACGTATACGTGGACTCGCTCGGAGGATATGATTACGGACGGTAGAAGAAAACGAGGCGTAGTCCACGTCGGAAAATGGATAGATGAACGAGAGGACGAAAGAAAAGCCCGAGGAAAAGCGGGAAAACAACGTCGATAACTACCCCGGCTGGCGAGTCTGACGTGGCTCTGCCGGCTTGCAATAAGAACGAAGAATATAAGGAGAATGTAAGAAAGAAAATAATGAAAAGAAATCCATCCCCCGGGCGCACATAACTTGAGAGTGGCATCGCGGACTTGAGGCGCTATGGGAGGTGGAATTCCTAGAAGCGGTCCACACGGTTTATGGGGGAAAGATCGCTCCAACGTATTGAGTTTCTTTACTTCCGATGCCTATGAACTATACACAAATTCCAAGCGAATTATCAAACCAACGCAAAAAAATCAAAAAACCAACTCAACTCCAAACCTCGTATATATTTGCCTATTTATTTAGCAAAGCATTGATGTAATATTAATGGAAGGCATGTTATAGTCTGATAGCCATCTACATACTGTTGGCAAATGATACAGCAGTAAATCTTTTTTTGCAAACACCAATTATAGGATTGAGCACACAACCATCGCTGAGCTCAGGACGTTCGACTACGACTACGACCCAGCAATCTATACCGTCCCAATGTGTCAGCAGTCAGAGCGGCAAGTGCAGCGACAGTTATGAGAGACCGGGCTATACGTCCCAGCACACGTATCTTCACGCCAGCCGGTCCACGGGAGGCTGGAGGATCGTCTAGAGGCGTCGGGGGCGGCCGAGGGGGTGGCGAGGGGTGGCCCGAGAAAGAGGGGCAGTTAATGAAACACCCGGGGTCAGAGTCGAGGGGCGAATGGGTGGCCGACGACGGGGGTGCACCGAAATACTCCCAGCACTGGCACGCCAAGAATATGTGCGACCATGTACGGGTGAGCACATGGGGGGGTGAGGTGGGGTGGGGCGACGGAATGAGAACTGACGACCTGCGAGGCTGGCGAGCACCCGACATCGCCGCAAAACTAGCAACTTTCTAACCGACCAAACGGTGGCCCTGGCCCCCCCCCCCCCCATACCCCGTGTCGCGTTCTCGCGTCCCCGAAGACGAGAATCACTCCGCTCACGCGGGCGCCGAAAGTCAGTGCGCGAAAAGCACCGGCGACGACGACGACGACGACTCGCCAGCGTCGCGTAATTGTGACTGAGCACCCCAGCAGCCATTGTTGCCCAGCTCATCTTGGGGGCGCGAGGGCCCCTTGCCCCCTCCCCCCCTACCCAACCACCGTATCTCGCGAAGCGTAGTTCCAGCAATTAGAAACTTTGGACGTGGCTGGGGTCCACTGGTTAGGATTTGCCTGTGCATGTGCAAGAATAATGAATATACGGTTTAAATATACCTATATTTGCAATTTGCAACGTATTTGCGAGCTTCACCTACATATTCACGACAGCGAACAGGTATAAATTGTACAACAAGCCTTCATTCTGCAGCTTCACGACCCCGAGTGTAGTATAGGTCGGTGTCGCGTGCAAAAATTACACGTATATACCCGAAAATAAATCGCGGTTGCGACGGAGTGCGCCAGAATCCGCGCTCGCGGGTCAAATGAGTCAAAACAGAAAAATAGAATTTCGATTTCAGAAGTTATACGCAAGATGAGGGAATGTTAAGACGATCATTGTTCAAACAAACAAGCCCCCGGGTGCCGCTAACAAGAGCCCGGCGAAATATTTGCTTTCGGTGCAGGCGGCACATGAAGATTCATAAACAGCCCGATCCGATCAGGCAGCGATCGAGCCCCGACCATCGCTGCTCTGTTAGCATAATATTTAAGCCCGCACAAAATCTAAAAACAAAATTCGAGAAAAATCCATCGATCATTTTCTGTGCGCCAGAGTCAAAACATCTGGGGGCTCCGAGTTCGATGCCTTTTCATCGATGTCTGGCCGCTTTTGAATATTAAATCGGTAATTGAAATGATTGAGATTGGCAATGGCCATGGGCGTATTATCAGAACTTAATAGTTCCTGGTCTATAAATTGCTATGCATTTAGATTTTAAAGAAAAAATAATAATAAAACACTTTGGCTCGGTTTTTGTAGCCCATGTAATTGGCAGCATGTCGCCGAGGTAAATAACATGCTGCACATGTACGAACGCGAGCTGCAAATAGGAGGCCGCCGCCGCGTCATAATTAGGCTAGATCGAAGAAGATAGAAATGCTGAGAGCAAATCGTAATTATCTGCCAACACAAATTACCACGTAAAATATTGAAGATCGATATCGGTTAAATTGCATTCAATTACACCACGACGATCGAGTTGAACTGAAATAGCACCGGTGAGGTGAAACAACTTTCGTTCGAACATTCGCCAGCGAAATGGTGATCTGTCGACTTTGCTAAGGCAACAAACATTAATTGCTAGTAGGTGAAAATATGGCAAATATTTTCAATTGGACACGTGCATCCGATTATTTTCAAAAAGTAAAGTGTGCTGTTTTACACTTTCACGCCTCTGCCAGATTTTCGATGTTAAATATTGATTTGGACTTTGGAATGCCATTTTGCCACCCCATTAGCGAAACTATATTTTCACAAAGCAACGGTCGTGGAAATTGATTTACTATCCTAAATGCCTTAGAATTCCACAACAGGAATCGAACCAAGACCTCAGTGCATGCGAATCAATTACGTGAGCACATTACATCACCTACCGCAATACTAATAAGAAAATACAAGGAAAAACAATAAAAATAAAGAATATTTCGCTACGAGGTCGCACTATTCGTCCACAATATATCTGTTCGCCAGCCCACCAGTTTCTAGTTCTGTGCAAATTGCAATGCATCTGATTGGTCGATTCGTGCCAAGTGATATGTACAAACCAATAACAACCTCTAAAAAATGACACACAAGGTTGATAGGCGAACAAATCTTGTAGTATCGAAACCTAAGGTCAACAATGCGATCACAAGAAAGCAAGGAATTAAAACGCGTCGCTGCAGTTGCATTTAGAGGGGACGCTGTGGTCGGGGACGGGGGGGGGCGGGATGATTTATCACGGGCAAGGAGAGAGACTGTTTAATTACTGCTCGTTATCAGCGACAACAGGAGCAAATATTTGCCCGCCGCTTTGAAATAAGTAAAGGTAGCGAAACACCAGCTGATGTGCTCGGCGAGGATGATTAAGAAGACAACGCTTTGCTGGCTATAAAATGTAAACAATCGTATTTTAAAATGTCGCGATAGTTTTTATGTTATCCGCCTCATGGAGCAATCTGAAGTTAGTCTTGAAAATTGCGGCTATTTTTAAGCGTGTTGAAGGTGTTTAAAAACGTTTGTAGCGTGGATGCAATATTTGTTATATTGAATGAATTGTACTGCCATTGTTATTTACAATGCTTACAGTTACTCCGTCTCCTCCACCCAGCTGGATCATGATAGTGCCACTCCATCTTACCTGAAACGACAGAAAAATGAAGAATTATGACACAGCCAAGTACAACGAAGTGTAACAAAACGAAATGCACGCTGAGAAAAAATACATTTTCCATCGCAATATGGGAGCGTTGACGAGCAAATTGTCACGCCGTATCACGCGCAACTTTAATCATCTAGCCAAGCGCTGCGTCATCAAATCATATCAAAGCGACGCCACACCATAACAAGTTTGAATTTCATCCATGGAAAGGCAGCAGAAAAAAGTGCGAGCAAACGCCGAACCAGGACTGCACAACTTTGGCAAGCAGAGTATCACAGCTTTTGATGAGATAACTTCATCAAAGTTTTAAGCCGACTCGTATCTTCTCAATTTCTAGCGCGCGGCGCAGATTCCATCAAGTAACAAGTTTTTGACATTGTCTTTAAATTGGCTGCTATCTCTTAGCCCAGGGAATTACCAAGACACATTTATCAGTAATCGGAAACTGACTCCGCCGAGGCTGAGACGCGGCATAAAGACGGTGCGCAAGGGGGTGGTGGAGACTTTAACAAGCAACTGAGATCCCGTTCCCAGCCACCGCTGGGTTTCGATGGCGCCAGTGGCGGGGCGCGAAACCCCGCACTCAGGCCGCGCACTGCGCCGCAATTTAGGGGGTGTGCATATCATAAAGCCGACAAATTGCGGTGTAAATATAAAAATAATACCCAACTATAGTACATAAGTAAGATGCTATAATGCATGGGCAATTAAGTGCAAAATATGTATAACGCGGTCTTTATCAAAGATGGCCACAACTTTATACATTGCTCTCAATGTTACCATAGTCAATGTCTCGTATGTCTCAATGTCTCATAGTCAATGTTATGTTTGGGGTTTGATCATTAACGCAAAAATGCAATATTCTTATCCAGATACTTTATAGCCTTTTTGATAGAGCCAGCAGTGAGTAGGTAATAGTGGTAATAGTGATAGTGGGCCCTCTTTCGTGAAACAACATTGCATGGGCAGCTGTACATCCTCTTTGTCTCAGACCACCTACGTCTTGAAAGGCCGGCACGCCACTGGCGAGAAGACGCTTAACTTGAGTCACACTCGCTAGCCTGCTCGTCTCGAACTTAATTTATGCCCGAGAGACCAGCGTACACGGCCTCGAGCCTCGAGCATTAAGGGCTGAAAGGGCTGAAAGGGCTGAAAGGACTGGAAGGGCTGGAAGGGCTGGAGCCGCCTAGCAGCATCATAACCTCAGCCAAGCACAATGCCTCCACGGACTTGACTAACAACACCGAAAAGCGAAACGGCGAGCCACGCTACAAAACGTGATCGGATCGGGAAAATCATTTCGATTTCAATCAGCTCGGACATGGCATAACAAAAAAAAACTCTTTAACGGTATGCCAACAAAAAAATCTACGTCGCATCCTAACAAAACTTGTGTTTTTCGACCACAATTCTCTGTATAAAAGATACACTCTGTCTCACGAGAGAATTTCTTTCCGCAGCAGCGCTAGTAGTTACCGGTCTGCACACCTTTCGCCTAGATGCCATCTTCAAGCTGACAGAACACCAAAGACAATAAAGCTACTAACATGTGACAGAAGCCGTGCGAAAGTGATTACAAGCGCTGCATCGGAGAGTATAATATTCTTTCTCTGGGACAGAGTGTACAATATACTTTACAGGATTAGATCAATTAGAAATATGTCCTCGCTGCCTTGCCACAATCTTGTCAAAAATTAATGTTCAACCAGGTCATCACAATTGAATGAAATCGAACACTAACTAAACTTATCGTTCATTGCAATAAACATTCCAACACTTCCAATATCACAAGTTTTGATTGTTTCAAAAGATGGGTACAAGAAAACATTCAAAATGCAGCATGGTGACAAACAGCAAACCCCTAACGGCAAAACTATGTTTCAAAAAAGCAACGAACTAAACACCGGCCAATGTTTTTGCGTCCACCGCCTCGTTCGGCCGTTTCCCACGTGGCGCGCTGGTCATCCACCTCTCGAGTCGCGGCGTCGCGGTCGCCACGTCCCGGCCGCCGCGTAAACTGATGTGGTTTTCAGAGGTGGACCCCATGTGGTGTCCGTCCGCGCCACGGGCCCGTTGGCGTCGGCCAGACGGAGAGCGAGCGAGCGAGAGTCCGTCTGTCCTCATACCTCACAATCTTGCGCAGCGTGTGGCCGCTACGCGGGTCGCACAGATCGGATCGGACCCGCGATGGACCCAGGATGGACCGAGTGGTTTTGCCACGGTTTTACCTTCGACCATTGCTAGCCGGGATACGCAACTAGCTCAACGCTGTATGTTTCCCTTGCAACGTTAAGGTATAGGCCTTACCAGCTGTGATCATCGGTCAGATCAACTCTATAACCGTGATAATGCCGTTATGTATTGCTATTTAAAAGATAAAATATTTAATAGTCCATTCTAAATAAGTAAATTGAATTTTAGAAGTAGCTAAATAATCCCCTTGTTTGTTTGTTTTAATGTTTATTCAGTTTTAAGATAACTTAAAAACGGCAACATACATTGTGAAAGCAGTAATAGATGGCACGGCATACTAGTTGCCTATCCCGTACCGGAGCAGTTATCGAAGGTTTTACTAGCCCTAGCGGTCCGCGGGCATGGCCGCACTGCAGTTGCGTTCAGTGCGGAATTGTTTGTGTTTCGAAGTGTTGTGGATCGTGGATATGGATAGACGAGATTGGCAATAGCCAGGCATATTCAATGATTCTTTCAATGCAACATAATAATACATTATCCTGTAACTGCTCTCATCCCGTGATGGGATTAAAATCCCGTATCGAGATATTGTGTGATCTCTCTACCCGTTGGGATGAATTAAGACAGCAACCCTCCATACATTTATCGAAATTTGCATCATTCAAAATGAATATGCATATATCACGGGCCACATCATTGCAATGCATGTAAATGGCCAAGATTCATCCAGCCGTGAATCGCATGCAGCATCAAACCCGAGTCAATCCAGCCAAATCCAAGAGCGCCACTTTTTTTCTTTTATGAACTACGAAAACTCGAAGGAACGAGTAACTACGGCAAAAACTCTGGTGACTGATGGCAAACTTTTGGCAGCCTCGGCCGAGTGAAACAGCAATGAGAAGGCTCATTACAGTTTTTAAATTAATTTGGCACCGAGCACAATGGCACTTGTTTTGAATGTTGGCAGCAGTGACGGCGTCGGCGTCGGCGTCGTAGTTCCCAGACTCGAATAGTTTTCCGCGTCTTGTTTTCCCGGCCATCGCAATTCACGGCGTGCTTATATGACAGCATTGCTCGCGGCTTTTTCAACAAGCATATATACGTTTTGCTCTCTTTTGTGGAATACTACAGTTTTGTCCTCAATGTTAGTGCATTGTTGTTTGCAAACAATCGCTATAAATAATTGTGCATTGCAAGAAGTGGCACTAATTACAAAACAAAATAAATATAACCGAAATGTCTGGAATAAATCCCAAAGAAAAAAGTGCAATAAAAGACAATTGTTCATTACGCAAATGCATTATTCTGCGTGGCATTTCAATTGGCAAACAGTCACGTTAGAAAAATAAATACTCTACCGCAGTCAGCAATTCTTCGGTACGAAAGACCGAGAGCAGAATTTTGCATGCCGAATGTGCGCGAACAACGCAATAGAAGTTCGTCGCTATGACTTGTCCGATGTCACAGAGCCTTCGTTAGTTGTGCAGACCCGGGCATGCATCAAGATTCGATTGTGTTGCAGTCGAATGAGACTACGTCACAAATCAGAGAAGGTTTGGTCCAGCGGTCGCCGCTAAAGGCCCAGAGGAGCACATTGTGTGGGTCCCCCGCCGCTTCTTTTAGTGCGTCCCATTGGATGCGGATGGGTGACTGGCTGTGTTATTGCTCGGGTATAAAATGGCTATCACGAAGCCAGCAGAGAGAAATCCAAGATTATTTCTTGTCAAGGAATGCTCAGCCCAGACTCAAATTTTAAGAAACTCGTAAATTTTACTGCAGCAACCTTTAGTAAAATTAGGTAACACGGTAAACGAAAAAAAGTTCTCAATGTTGTTTGCTAAAATCTTATAGCTGCAAGACTATTTGTGATAACAAAGAAAATCAGCAGATATATAGGATCGCGCATAAAGCTAAAACCCCCTACTTTGTATACGCTGATGGTTGATTTCATGTGCTCATAAAACCGGAAATAAAGTGATTTCTATTGAAAATTGAGTGCGGCATCACTATGAAAGCAACGACGCCGACGACGCTGACGACGCCGACGCCGTCGCTGGGAACAGCATGAAACGGAGTATAGGGAGGGCAGAGCTCATAACACGGTAGTAAAACTAGGATCGTAATTTCGGGTGGGGTAGAATTACACCCCCTATAAAATCTTCAGTGATGGGCCCATGCTTTTACTATACATGCCACGCAACAGGTCGCGCCTTTTTATTAGTCTGGCATACTCACTTTCGAAAACACGATCATTTTAGAGGGTACGATGTCTGAAACAATTGGAGATTTGCTATTGCAAATCAAATTGACGCCGGGCTTCATTTTGAGCTGCCAATGTAGCGATCATTGCTGTCAATCAGCGTTGATATGCATGTCACATTATATTCAGTTATATATTGCACCGCTAAGAATTTATATGATAACGAACAAAACCACGCATCCAATTGTTTTTATGTTTTCATAAAATACAGTATTAGTTACCCATTGAGTACTTATAGTTTGGGCATTTGTTTGATATCCAATTGATAATTATATTGCAACACTAATATATAATCACAACCAAAACGAGCAATACAACGAGCAATACAACGAGAAATATATAGGATTTATTCCATATAAGGTAGGTAATTTAAAAAATGATAACGGCTCCCTTGGCAGAGTGTGCCAATTTATGCACAATTTAGAGTAATACCTAAGATTGAGAAGGAAATGCCTTCTACCATGACGATATAATATGGATCTATACCTAAATTGTCAAAAGCAGCGACAAATGAAGTCTAAATGACAGGCACGCACTATTCCAGCGACGCATCGAATTTAAATAAATAACGAGTAAAATTTAACTAAACGATTCGATTTAACCACCTCACGTGAAAAACTACCAGAAATTAGTGGGTTTAAATAAACATGTTGATGATTGTCCCGATATCTTACACTATAATTTGCATAACTTATTGAAGTTTTTACCTATAGGCCATTCACAGTATAAGTATAGGGTCCGCAACCGTCAATTATGATACATATCATGGTGTGTCAAAAGGGGACAGTCGATGAGTAATGTTACACGCATAAGTTGCATTATCTCGAATCTTCGTTCGAAGAAACTTGTTTGGGATGTACAAGATAAATATATATAAAATGTCCACAATCAAATATTTTAATTTTTCGCGCATACGCCTCCCAACTATTCATGAATCGGTTCAATCGAGTGGGCATGTTCACAGAATTGTCCACTTGGCTAGCCATCAGTTTCAACGACCGGAAACCTAAAACATATCATGTCTTGATTTGCATAAATTTGGGTGCGTATTTATTTAAATGCACGTCATAGGAACAGGTGGAAAAAGCATGGTCTTAGCAAAACCCAATGAACGCAACAAAGATAAGGACAAGAAAACAAAAACCACGAGACAACATCGCCTAGCGACCATATCGAACCTTGAAGCAGTAAAAAAAATACAAATGTGAAGCAAACAATGTTCAATTTCTCACTGTGCCAGCTCGCTTTCCACCCCTGCAGACATCCCCTTTCGCCATAACACTAGTTTTACGATCGGCAGCGAGCTGGTGGGCATAGGCACGCCCGTATAGCCAAACACGCCATACTTGTCCTCAAGTTATGAGCCCCTCAGCCCATCGTCAGCCGCCACCTCGCCAATAACATTTCCCGCCAACTGTGTGTGTACGCGTCTTCGTCAACGGTCAATGTTGGTTCCAAATTCGCCCACCGTTTCGAAACGCTAGACGGAGCGGGTACGGACAGAGAGCGCTGCCTTACCGCCGGCGTTACCGTTCAACTTCACTTTACGAGCCGGCATAAAACCGGAAATGGCCTCTTATCCATTTTACCGCTTGTTTAGAGTCGCAGAATGGTGTGCGACTTCTGTACATTGTGCTCTTGCTGGTACGGATAACACTGGGCGAATATACCCATATGAGGATCAGTTTCGAAACAAAACAGACGAAGATATTTTGTCGGAAAACAAAACGACGGAGGCTTTGAAACGAGGCTGGTTTGAATTTGATGCAGTTATTCGAAGCGATAAGGAAATGCATTTCTGAAAGTTATATTGCTGGCCCCAGAGCGAAAGGCATTGGAACGCTAAGAATTTGCATGGTTTAGCAATAGATGCGACTGGCAACAGCACTCAAGCATATTATTATCTTATACAGTTAAATGGCATATTCTTAAATTATTGCTTCATCTTCTAGGGATACATCTGACCTTTTTAGCTACATATTATTACATTACACTGTCATATCACTATTGTGATAAAGCCAAGATATCAAAAGGACATCTTGATTTTTTTAAATTGTGAGCTGGAGAATACAAAATCGATATCATCAACCCAAGCTGTAAGACTATAAACGTGAATAAACCATACAATATTTGCGATAATCGCTCGGAATGTATTTAAGATAATCCCGCACATTGGGATTAAATCGACAAGATAACCTGGCTAATAATATTAGAATTTGGAATTAATCAAACAACATGGTCGTGTTATCAGAGCGATTTTATCACAGAGTTGTATTAGCTTATCAATAACATGTGTTTACTTATCTTACGCACTTGAGAGTCTGAGGTGAGGTCAAGTGCGTGTATAACCGACCCCCCCCTTTCCCTAAACCACCCACTCCCACCCTCACTCATTTCCGACTACATCAATTTACGTACCCCATAGAACTGGCACATATGGCCATAAAATATCACTCGATAGTGCAGTTTTAAAACACCATTACGCAGACTGCACATTGCACTGGAATCCCTGGAATCCCTGGAATCCCCACAATCATTGATTTTTCCACAGGTCTACATCAAACATCGATGCCAATTCATGTAATGAGCCATTCCGATTCAATGCATTTCACAAGTGCCATGTCTATCCGAATATGATGCTATCAGTAATTGATAATTGAAAACACTCGAATCGCAGACTTGAACGTAATGTAAAAAAAAATGCAATCTGTATTAGAGCACTCTTTATATTAATTATTCGTTTTACTTCAAAGTTTAAACATCAAATCTCCAAAATAAATAGACAAAAACCATGAGCGATATCATCCACAAACCGTCACCCTAGAAAATTCCAACTACCCCCCCCCCCCCCCAAGCCACCACACTTTACGTCACCCTTGCCATGCCTTCTTATATTGAAATCAGATTTAGCTCCTCGGCACGGGAGCGTCTCCACCACCCCCACCCCTACCCCACGACTTAACACAGACCCGTGGCGTCTTGGGACGACGAGTGACGGGGGCGGCGGGGGCGGCAGGGCGGTGGGGGCGGCTGTCCGTTACCCTTCAGCTTACCGTCGGACCTCGATGGGTGGGAGGGGGGACGGGGGGGGCCTAAGACGACGTCGGGCGATCGAGTGTCCGTTACGGGGGGGACGGGGGGGGGCAGGTAATGCCATCGGTAAACCGATTGCTTACCACGCGCATTCACCTAGCTGACAACATCCCAACTGCCATGACCAATCCGATTATGATACAGTTGAGGCTCTTTCGTGGATTGAACGCATGTCAAGGATATTATATGTGGGCTTCAACGTCGGTGCGGATAAACTTTGTGTAGAGAGATTAGGTTTTTTTTCGACAGTGTCCGTAACGACTGGATATTTTTTAAGCTATTGATGAATTCATGAAGTGGATGATTATGACGAGTACATTGAGTCTATCTGATCGTTTTCGGCATTTAAGTTCTACACCATTTTTTATTTTGTTTTAAATTCTGTAATGTATTAGTGAATTCTCCAATTAAAATCCTGAATGCAATCGTCAACGAATTCCTCAGCGACCGTCAAGATTTTAACAAGAGAATATGATAGCATATATAGACACGCTCAAGAATGTCGCCGACACGGTAACATGCAGTCGGTGCCAATTACCATCGGATCAGAAATTAAGATATCTATCTCACAGTTCACATTTGTATATTGAAATTTCCGCTCGAAGCCGCTTGTGACCAAATTTGGTAACAGTTTATGGTGTATTTATTCAGCTCGGTTGTGCACGGTGTGATTCTGTGACGTCACCGGTGCAACTAGGTGTCTTTGGCTCGCGCTGGTCACGATTTGCTACAGTAGGCTTCCCATGTGGAAAGAAGTGAGGGACTAGAAAAACCAGAAACGTTGTACATCGTGATGGCGCTTTTCGTTGCAAACGCATTTGCCTAGTTTGAGAAACTATGAACATGCAAAACGAGCAAGTTAAATCTTACTTTTAAATTCCAAGAACTGTTTTTGAAATGTGCTTTTCTCCAAATAATAATTATTCGTTTAATGAATGCCGACGTAGTCACCAGAAGTAAAACACAAAACGCTATTTTGGTATAATAAATCGCCTTCACTTCTACTAATTGGAACCAAATTTGGAGTTGCTTCTCTCAGCTCTGTCACCGGTCAGGTACCCAGAATTAAATCCCTTCCTAGTTTCATCTCGATAAAGAATGGAGCTGGAAATGTTAAAGTTTCAAATCTCTTGAGCCTATGGTATGAAATGATAATTTTATTGAACTTCGTGATTAAGTCCAACAGCAGTTGCGAGTAAACGTGCCTTGAGCGTGCAAAATGCAAACCCAATGTCGTTCTCAAGATGAAATTGAGATGAGATGCATTCCAGAATCCAACCGAACAGCATCTCTCAGCCCGGCAGCAGGTTTCTCCACCGGTCACCACGCCACAACCGCACACACGACAAACATCGGAGTGCCGTCAGTAACGAAATGTACGCGCAAAAAGCGGAGTCGCCAGCCAAGTTCGCGACGGGGACGGGCACTTCTTCAGCTCGCCACTCGGCAATCTGCGTGCCCTGCGACGAAATGCAGTTGCATTCCGACAGTGCACAACTGCACTCGCGGCTGGCTCGCGGTGCATTTCAATCGCTCCCATTCGAAAACGTACACCTGCTCAGCGCCACGAGGCTCGACGACTACGCACAGAAATCAAACGCGATACGTTGCAGTTTATAGCAAATTGGGTCATTCAGATATAAAAATGTAATCGCGTTTTATATGTACACGCAGAGAAATCGACGTCGCTCCATGAAAATCGTATAAAAAGTTGTAAGACGATGTTTCAATCAATCGCATTTGCACAGGCAAATAACAACAAGAGCGCTCCAAGCAATGCACAACACAGAAACTGTGCCAGCAAAAATATTTAAAAAAAAATGTATTATTATTACATTGGCATTTTGGCAATGGCCTGTATCTATCTGTATGTATCTTACGCAGAATATTCTATACAGAAGCATGTTCGATGGGTTTTCGTATCGTCATTTTTTTTTCGTGTAATACACTGAATAAAAGCGAGCTCGCGCACACAGCAAACTGTGTGCTAGAGCGCGATAAACTTGTGAAAAATGTGTTTACGATGCGCCCGAATATCGAGAGAGCGCCGACGCCGACGCCGACGCCGACGCCGACGCCAGGAGCGACGCCGGCAGCGTCGCGTTGTATCGCGTGCGAGGCCCGCACCAAGCGTCGACGCCACGGGCCGGGCCGACGCCACGGGCCGGGGGCTGTTTACATGACGTATAGCCCATTAGAAGCATCCCTGACAAATGAGTAAGCGGCGGCGGCGGCGGCGCCCGGCGTCGCTACGCCAGGACGCGAGGCGTCGATAAAGTACGGCACGCGGGTCGGCCAGTGGCCGGAGTGCGATTTTGGAAACTCCGACCCCGCCGACGGTACATTATGTGAGGATCCGTGAGAGCGAAAATTTTACACTTATCGCTGTACCGTATAAATCCGTACAATATACATAGGTAAATTTGTAGGTGTAACGACAGTGATATCAAAACATAGAGAAAATAGGTAAATATATTGAGCGTCTCCAATTTTATGTTCAATACCACACATGTCAGTTTTTCAGTGTCCATCAAGAGAGAAAAAAAGGGCCCTGATTGGATGTTGCTAAAAGCAAAAAACAAATGTTAACAAACCTATATAAATTTAATGGACCATTGAAAACCCCGCACTAAGAGGAGCTGAAAGATTATGGCACCAACTAACAAATTATAGGAAAGAGCTGCAGACGTCAACGATAAAACTAGTGCATAAAGCTATATAGTTCCATGCTGTGTTCGAGATGATCGCGAATCACTCCGGCAACCCCTATCAAGCCGTCGAATGGTAAAACGCCTGAAACCCACAAATTCGCCCCCTTTGTACAAATGCTAACCAATTCGCGAGACAAAACTTGATTAAACCAAATTAATTTTTGAACCAATGGCACACAACTTTGCGCGCTTCCACGTACGCACATACCACATGCACACACCCACACACACCCATGCACAAATTCGCAACTTTCCAATTTAATACGCATTTCCCACCGCCAAACGCCCGCCCCCACCACCCCACCCCACCCAACCCCTATCATCTAATCAAACAGCTATGTCTAACATAAATTTAACGGGATTTAATTTGCCGGTGTAAACTTTTGACAGGCTGCATAACACGAGTGGGTCGGTCGGGACCTGGCGGGGGGGGGGGGGGGGGGGGCAGATTCGCACGGTGTGCTGGGGGGGATGGGCGGATGGGATGGATAGACGTTTTCGCTGGCGGTACAGAGAGCGCGTTCTCTCTCTCTCTCTCTCTCGCAGGCCGGCGCTCTCTAGCCCCGGCTCACGACCGGGTGACGTTGATGCCTCTTGACAGCTGACTGCTACACCCACCCCGCCCCCCCCCCCGGCCCACCCGACGCTTGCTACACCGACGCCGGCGTATCGTCCCGTGCATATACACCGTGCGGCGCCTTGCTTACTTCATCTCCGCTACTTTATCGCGGCCCCGCCGCAGTAGATACACCGTCGCCATGAGGGAGCCCCCCGCCCCCGCCCCCCCCCTCTGCAAGACATACGCGGGCCCGTCTTCGGCGGGCGCCCTCGTGCTGGTCGGGCACGGGCGTGTTTCTTCGGCGCGCGAGAGTGGCGGTCCCTTAGCGGGGGAAGCGATACACCAGCGCGCAGTCTGATTTACTTAGACGTGTCACTTCTCATCTTATTCGACCGTAACCCAGCCAGCCCGCCACGGAGCAGCACCTGATCATCGGGCTGCTCTGCACGCATCTCCGGAGGGGGTGGAGGGGGGGGGGGGGGGGGGGGGATACGATGCTGCCTTCAGTGAATTTTACTCTGCCTTTAGTGGATGCGAGGATCAAGGATGTGTGTGTATGTGTGTGTATGTGTGTGTATCACAAATCTTGCTCTGGAGAAAGCTGTCACTTTCTTCTCCGAGCGCACTTGTCGTAAAGTTGGGTCGGAAACCATCGGCAGTCCGATCGGGCCACGTGCGATGCGCTGGAATTTTTCAAAGGTTTGGAATCGGGCATGAATCCGTTGAGTTTATGGCTTTTCCCAGAGATTAACAAAAGATCAATTGGATAGGTATCTTGTTTGGTGGAAGACAGGGCCCTAAAGCTAATTCTAAAGAAATGTTTTCACTGTTTGCAGAACACGAATAGAAAATAAATCGAACATCACAAAAATCACAAAAGAAAACAACGTGGGGTCATGCTTTCAGCAGTTATGACCCAAAGAAATTTTGAGCCCCAGTCATAAATCATTCATTTAGAATCACAGACACGGATCGAACAGAAAATACAGAAAATTACAAACAAAAAATTTCCAGCACCACAAAACAGTTTCGTCAACAACTCGCAAAATTCCACACACCCGCAAAATAAAATAAAAACCCCAAACGCTGGCAAAACACAATAATAAATAACGCGCACGCGATGGCTTGTAGAAACTAGGAAGCAATAAACTATGCGCCGCGCCGCATTCGCACAGTGTCAAATCTGTCATTATCAGCTGACTACACATGACATTCAATCTTCGCGTAACGTGCGGCGCCGGCCTGGAGCGAGAGAGGGGGGGGGGTGGTGGCGAGTTGTCAGGGGTGCCCGACACACGGAGGAGGGGGGGGGAGGGTGCCAGCTATTTTTGGCCGAATAGGTCAGTGTGTCTGCGGACATGTCACACGAGCGCGCGCGAATGACGGTTTACGTTTCACAATTGACAGTCGGGCGGCGGCGACGCACACACAAACCGCGACGCGCGGTCACGAAATCAAAGCCGGACGGCGGCGTCGGCGTCGGCGTCGCAATTGCAAACCTTCCACAACATTCATCAAAACCTCGCGTCACGCCACACAACGGACACTCGGGACGCAGCGCACACCACACACACACACACACACACACACACACACACGCGGCACACATGCATCCACGTTGAATTAATTATGAATTTCTGCACTGCATTATCAGATAGCAACAGATCCGCGAGTTTCGGTGGGCGGTGCGGCCGTTAATGTGAGATAATTGTTGCCGTGCGTCGCGGCTTAGTGCACTGTGCGGGGATGTGGTGATGCGGGGATGTGGTGATGCGGGGATGCGGGGATGCGGGTACAGAGCACGAAGAGTGGTGCACCGTGGAATATAGTTTACGATCGAGAGTCACAGGCCGTGCGGTGGTGGTTGTGATTGCACGTACGCCGCGCCGAGCAGCAACATCGCTAATGAGTTATGATTGCCGTTGGTAATTAGTGCGGCGGTGGAGTATTGTGTGTGTGTCGCACACTCTTTCTTCGGCGAGTATTCGCTCGTTTCGGAACGTTATGTGGACACGGGTTGGGAGGACAGGGCGCGCGTTATAGAATGAAATAGTTATCAGTTGGTACCTACATGCTTGCAGAGGGGGTGGGGCGAAGGGCGATGTTCTACGAAGATTTGACATTGACATTTGACACAAGCATGCAACAGAAACTATAAACTATGTGTCGCAGAATTTTTAATTTTTTTCATAGTGGTGTGTATTTTTTCACACACGCATATTACAAAGGCACGCGATGGCATATAACGTCTCGACTTTCCAGCTTTCAAGCATTATTATAATATTATGAGGTAAATAGGGGACCTGCATACATTTAATCTTATCTCGCCTTGGCTCGCATAATTTTACTATTACCTCTTTTCCGGAATACCGGTTAAAAACTAAAAATAAATACGTGAATATGTGTACGTAAACGCGCAATCGTTATCAAATTACATGTACGGCTTCCGCGGCAACAAATTGCCGGCGGACAATTGATACCTTAGCGACTTACGCCTACCGCGATAACGTTATAGGAAGTGTCAAGCGGCGGCCCCCAAAACGCATTATTCAAGAAATTTCACCAGAAAAAGCGTTGTTCGAGTCTGAAATAATTAAGTGGACTAATTCGCTCGCACCCGACCAATTAACCTTTTAGTACAGTACATATATAGTTCCAGTACAGTTCGAGCAGACGCTGAAAACTGCACCAACCTGCATTGTGACACACCGGGCGAGGTAACATCGTGAGAACGTATGTATGCACGTGCAACGAATGCCCATATAGCTAACCCCTTCGCTCAAAAACATCCACTTCGTGAATCCTATAAAACAGATCCGCTGAGCCGATTGCATGCATGATGATGATGTGCAAAATGCAGCTCATAATATGCAGCAATCACATGCCACTGCATTATAAAAATGCATTTTAAAACCCACTATGCATATGTACGTGTATACGGTGTAGTTAGATTATGGAGCACAGTACGCAGCGGCAGCTTATAGTGTCCGAGAAATCTTCATTAAAAGTAATTGGCCATTGATTGAAAAAATGAGGAGCATGAGATAATAGTATGTTGCGTGATTAATGAAATCATTAAAAATTACACCTCTCTCATACATATATCTATATATCTGAGTGCAATCATTGGCCGAAGGGGTTGGGGTGTTTGAATGGACTGATTCATGTCTGGCCTATAGGTACGCAGTCAGGCCCTGGCAATTAGTGGTCGGGTGTAATTGCGACGAGTTGCATCGGCATCGGCATCGGCATCGGCCCGCGTTCACTGACTCGATCTCTCGTCCTAGCGGTGGTCCATACTCCATGGCGCACACAGCATCCCATGCACACAGGGCGAATAATTGCAATGAAACTGCGGCTATAAATAATCGCGGTGACGCGACACCCGCGAGCAACACACGGCGCAGATGCGTGGAGTGTGTTAGTGGCCGGCGCGGTGGGGGGGGGGGGGGGGTGCAGTTTCCGAGCGTCCAAATTTCGAGAAAATGATCTATTCCAATTAGCCAGCGCGTTTCGGCGTGGCACCTAGCATGACATGTCCGTGATTTTTGGCAAGTACTTCGTGTATTCGCGGCCGTGACAACACCGGTTTTGACAGGGGAATTTTTGAAAATGTCAGTTTCACATGTTTCGGTTTTTCTGTCTTCGTTATTGATGATTGTTTGGTATGTGTGGTGGGTACTTACTCCCGGTTCTGCACCCCAATCCACAGATTCGTTCAAAAAATGATCACTCACCTAAAACAAATAAAAAAGCAATTGTTTAGTATTCATTCTATTTTAATGGTGCAATACAAATATGAGCACCAAAATGGTACTTTTGTTATACACATTTTTATCTCGACATATTGTGACTCGGATTTTCCCGCAGTGCTCAACTATCGATTGATCCCATTTGAACCGAGACGCAAAGTACACACAATTTTTGACTTTTCAGTGCACTAGACTCCTGGGGTTGGAGAGGAAAGGGCACAGAAACACACATCCCATCGCAATCCAACTTCTCCCGAAACTTTTTTCCCACTGCACAAGCTTATCTTTACAAGTTGAGCACAAAAGAAATAGTTGGCAAGCTGTCTCTGTCTCTTTCCATCTGCAGGCTCTTCTGATCTCTGGATTAGCAGCAATGGCTGTAATAATGTTTGTATCGTTATCCCTTGAACTGTTTAAATGGTGTTGCATGCGCAACTTTTCAAAGAGTTGAACTAACCCCTTCAATCCTGACACGGGCGAGGAAGGGGAGAGGGGGGGGGGGCGAATGGGGTTACTGTAACTGTGCGTTGCGAAATGTTGACACTTGACGCCGAGCTGAGCTTCAAAGCGCGGATCAAAATTTGTCTAACAACCTTCTGAGACTGCTCGGCAAAACAATGCTCACAAACAGAACGGGATTTCGATATCTGTCGACTTATTTTATTGTATCTCTCTGGACAATGGCACTGCAAGACTGTGTGATCGAGGAATTGAAAATCTCTAAGAAGCAGCGAGGAAGTTGGAATTGAAACAGCGTTGATTTCGACCCCGATCAGCGGTACAAAGTCAGCCGGTCAGCCCCTGTCGCGAAACTGAATTAGAGGATAGCGAATGACCCCCGGATGCGTTCAATTGTAAGAAATGCCTTTCTCGACGTATAATTGCAAGATGTCAAAATTTTGAACCAACGCGATATTTCAAATGGCAAGAACATTTCAAAAAGTTAAAGAAAATGTTCAGAGCATGTGCGCATACAAAATGCAAGTTCTTGGAACGTAAATACCAGCGCCAACCAATTCCCTCGTCTTCGCAGTGTCCTGTGCCTAAAACGCAGTGCACTGCACGGCACCCCAAAGAGGTCCCCGCCGCCCCGCGACGAACCTCGGACCACATTGGGCAATCGGCCATCCACCTCGGCGTGCCGGCCCTCGGCGATTTGAATTCATCTAGGCGTGAAACGTGCATGAAATGCGTGTGTGAATGGCGATGTTCGTCGTGTGCGACCGGAATTGCTTCGCGTATGCACGGGGTCCGTGGACAGCCGAACCAGAGTGGTACGCGATTTATGACGCCCCCACGCCGACGGAGAGCAAGGGATGAAATCTCACGACGCTGCAGGGGAACTTGCGACAGAGCTGCCAATAAGGGAGCCACGCGTTGGCGGCGAGGCTGGCAGGGTGCATTCCCGCATTGGATATTCGCCGCGGCGACGGCGATGGCGAGCAGCACCCTCTTTCATCTCGAGATAACCGAATCTCTATGGGCGTCGCGACGCCAAATGTGGGAGAGTGCGAGACGCTTCTAAATTCCACTCCGGGAAAAAAAGGCAGTTTGGACTATAGGACGCGCGGTACTTCAGTATCGAGATCAAAAAGGATTCTCAAGTTCTGTGAGGAGGACCGAGATTTTGCGCATTACCTTGTCCACTCAAGAATCGTGTGCGAAACCAAAAGTTTATCGCCGCTGCGCAGACAACTTCATTTTCGCGAATAGTTGCCTTTACTACACGCTTCACTGTATACAACAATTCTTTAATAGTTTTAATAAAGCTTCACGACCTGTATTAAATGAATCGTCATAAAGTCCCTGAGCAAACCTATAAGTGAAACATCTCTTCACGAGCGATCGGGCGTCTGCTACGACCGACGCTCTAGAACGAGCACCACGATGGGAATTCCTCGACCAGGGCGTTCTGCTGTAAGTCGTGGACTCGTCGGCAGGCGCAGCCCAGGCGCAGCCCGGGCGCAGCCGTGGCCAGACCCAGACAGCTCGCGTCTTGAACCGATCTCCGCTCAGCGATCACAACTCGTGGGTGGCAAGCCAATGTTTTATTACCCGATAAACACCGAACATGTATTAAGACGGCGTGATTGAATGATCGACTGGTAATAAACATCTTAGCTGTATGATATGAAATGGTTGAGTCGGACCGTTAATTAATTGACGAGCAGATGCGATCGGGTAATCAACTATTCGTGATCTTTTTTTTTTATCGCGTACGTGACGGACCGGCCATGCATTTTGGGAGGTTCAAAAGCAGGATGCTGTTGCGTTGGAAAATCATTTCTCATGGTTTGGCAACCAGTATGCGATCATCTGTGAACCAGAAATATTATGTGGCGCAGGTTATCGTATAATTCATATCGATATTCAAAAAAAAATCAGACATTATTAATTTAGCAAACATTGCCGAAGAAATTAAAAATATGAGAAAAAAATCGCGTGATGAATGGCTTTTCAACGCGTTTTTTCGTTTCGTAGATATTTTTGCATGCAGAATGCATTTCATCCCAAACGAGTTGCGGTATACAGCCATGGTCGTTCCGTGGCAACACTAGTCTCATATATGACCGCGGTTCGATATTGAATTGCCAAGCCAAGATCAATGTGATCCCATTAATCTATCGCCACTGATCAGATTATGCTAATCCGATTTGAGGCGCCCGGCGCAGGGCATGAGAGCACCCGAGGAGCACCCATGAGCACTTGTACCCCGCGGCGAGTGTGATCGGTGGTGTTCTGAGCTCAGCCCACCACAACAACCGAGGGTTGCCGAGAATGACACGTCCACAAATTGTCTCGCATTAGACATCGATAGCTGCACACAACCCTTCCACATCGGAGCGAAGTTACCAGAAGATGGATTTCCAATTTCAATAACGATATCACATTATATGATTTAGCGGTTTGATGTCGCAATCGTATCAACCAATCCAGTCCAAATTGCGCCCCGAACGATACCAGCATTGGCGGTCACCCACCCAAAAACACACTCGGTGTAACGCGTATAATATTGCTTAACCTATACGGTCAACCGTGGAATTTAAACCCACAAACGAAGATAACTTGACGAACAAAGTAATTGTGCAAGCCCTCTCGTGGTCTTTATACTTTGTCATTTTCATTACACTAACGCAAGGAAATATTAATCGTCTACAAAACACGGCTGTGCTCAGGTCATCCAACCGTATGAAGAATATATAGTGCCCATGGCAGTCTTTATCTCAGCTTTGTCTTCTGACAGTATACCTCCACATGCTCACCCATTGAAGCCGCGAGACTCTCGTTAGCAGGAACCACGTCACCTGCTGGGCTGGGACAGTACATGTTCATAGCAGAGGACTAAGTTTATTTCCTTTTTACTCGCCTACACCCACGTGCCCTTTGATCTGCACATTACCATGGTATCACCCTAAATTTTGAAATCGTGTTCACACCGCTCGCATGGTATGGAACATCAGACACTACGATGCAAGCCTTGTAAACGTTGGACAACGAAATCGAACCCCCTTGCTTAATTGCTGTTGCAAATGCGACAGGGCTGCCAGAAAGTAAACGGCCTCATAAAATACGGCTAGAGATATCCATGTTTATTTATAAAATAAAACTTTCGAATGCGTTTTGGCAAAATAACAATATGCATGGCCAGGGCCAGCAAAATGCTCGTAAATTCGATTCCTATTATTAAAATGTGAGTGAAAATGCAATTTAGTTCAACAGAGAACAAGTACCACACATTGCTTCCGAAATAATAAGTATTTCACAAGATTATTGATTGTATAATTATATTATTTATATTTATCCAGCTTTTCTCTCATACCTATTTATATATAAATATGACAAGAATTATCTTTGAGATGGATGTAAAAAAGTATTGTGGATTAAATGATAGGTGAGCGTTAATTAAGCATGCAAGTATAGTAAAAACTTAAGCACAGGCGGCAACTTCTTTGCCTATTGTAAGATGCACAAATGTGATTGATTGTGTGAAGTTAATTGTTCATTGGCTTTTGCACTATGACCTCTTCAACTGTAAACTGTATAAGGCATCAATAAGCCAATGCACTTTGCAACAAGGGGGGTGAGGGGAGAGCCATTCACGAGAGGCATCAACAAAGGAAAGTACCGAGACAATGACATGTTACATTACAACCTATCAAATTTTTACACCTCGATACGAAGCGTAATATATTTAAATTTAATATAGTTAACCACATCTAATGTCAGCAAATGCGGAAATACTTTGTTTCCATACATAACTTTTCTGTTTTCACCCAGTCATAGTTTATACCTATATTGTGATTAAAAATAGTACAAATTGCAGTTTTTCTCTACTGGTATCGCCTGGACTTGCTGGCATTGTAGTCCCCGTCTCGGTGCTGCGTTTGGCAATTGGCAATGGCTGGAACACATGGCGTCAAGTGCACAACTCCAAAGTGCAATTCAATGGAAAGTGACTTGCAGACCGTTCTCGCGGCGCGCATAAAATGCCTTTGTATTCGATTGTTGTCGGAACCAACGGCCGCCGATTCAGCCGGCACTTTGTCTGCGCCGGCGCGAGCTTTTTAATTCGGTAATTAGCGAGCCATTAACGAGCGCAACTAATTGCACTTTTGTACCAATCAATTCTCGGCACTCGAACACATGGCGCACGCGGCGATTCGTCGCTAGTGTGTGCACGATTTTTCTCTTTTTTAATCGCACAATATTGCGAATTTTAGTATTGAAACTCGAGCGATGTTTTTCTGGCATTTGCGATATCACTCGTCGAACAGCATTTTTTTAATTGCTCCGATTGTTTGCCCGCCGGAATCGATTCCGATCAGGGGGGACAGGTTGCAGCGGGCCCTGCACAGCACATGTGATTTGAAAAACGCGTGTGTGCCTCGCGTGCGTGAAAAATAAATCAAAAATAATCGCAGTCGCGCATTTATGCGATTTAGCGGACAATCGAACCCGCGGCTCGGCGTCCAGATTGTGCAATAAAATTTGACGGGTTTAGAAAATGAATAGCTTTGATGCATTGCAAATGGGGGGGGGGGGGGGGGCTCCAGCTTGCATTGGTGGTATAATATGCACAATTTTTTTTAATTCGTGTAATAGCATAGGAAATAATCGCAATATCTCACACTATAACAAGATCCATTTATAACCATTAGAAAGGTGTGTCAAAATATATAGGTAGCAGCCAGTGGAAGTCCTATCCCAACAAAGAGGGCAACGTCCATTCGCAAAAAAAATAACACCTTACTTGAAAAATCCCAATAATCATTTATAACTATGACATTGCAACAACAAACCAAGTTACCCACCACAAAAAAGCCCAAGAAAAGAAAGTAAATCATCATTCAATTACCCCCGCTGCATGAGAGTTCCCGACCAGCCTCAACATGGAAAGTGTTTGATGGTAGTTGTCCTTAGCTCAGTCGGCCATACTGTTTTGATGATGATTAATTATCAGTCAGCCGGCTCGGCAGCAAGTATATTGTGGCACACTCTTGCCAGCGCCAGTAGGTACAGCCGGCAAACAAACCAGGGTATCCCCGTTCTTCTTTCCCCAAAGTCTTTAATTTGCAGCGCCGCCGCTCGGCGTTCCACCGCGCTGCAGACAGCTAGACAGGAGCTGTCTTCGATCCCCGCCAGCCGCCACAAAAGACATCGAAGGGGTGGGGCGACGCCGAGCCTCCAGTCACTTGTCTACGCAGTGTCAATCAACCAGACACACGATAATATAATAAATAGCTGTTCGCTGTATATGCTACAGCACCGATTTTTGTTACGGTTCAATCAAAGCGAGAAAGGGTGAACTATAACGCGGCACTTCGCGCGAGACACAACTTGCGACGGCCGCTCTCTCGAGCTGTGCGGAATGAGAAACGAGCGGAACGCACGTGGTTACATGAATATGATTGATAGCACATGAGGTGGCTCTGACTTTCAACAGGTAAATTTGCACGCCATCGCGCGACTGATGGCACTGTGTGAAGAATTAGCCGTATTTTTATGCATTACCTGGTTCAGAGTGACGTTTGATCTTGATGGAGTAATAAAGCATGGACGGCTTGCGCCTCAGAGCCCATAGATCCTGTCAAGTGTAGTAGATCAAAATATGTCGGCACTACACGGAACACAAACGATGGAATTATCGTCATGAAAGCCTATCGGAAATCAGGGTATCAATCACTTCGATGATTCCACAGGAAATGACCATTTTCCAGCCTGAATAAGTGATCAGGAACTCGTTGGTCCGCGAATAGGACGTTCGAGGACGAGCGCCTGGCCGTTGTCCAACCATGGGCCCGACTAAATCAAAACCAGGATCAAGTACAGGATCTTCTGCAGAAGGCCAATGGGACTGATCAACATGCGACAAGCACACGACGGTGACTGACACACCTGACAACACCACTGGATTGCGTCCTCAAAACGCTACGCCATTCTTCAATTACGCGGGCAAGCAACCCAAGAAGAAGACGCCACTGGACTGAAAATAATTCGTTCATCAAAGCAGGCAACGAGGCACGGGCTCTGGTTTGCTCGAGGCTGTCTTTCATCCGAGTTATATCGACGCTCTATGAGCACACTAACTGTGTAATGCGAGCGACGAAGGCGCGAACGAATTAATGGCAGACATAAGGTCCTTCGAGAGCCGCAAAGTGTCGATGTGCGATGTGCGATGTGCGATGTGCGATGGGCGATGTGCGATGCGCGATGTGCGATGTGCGATGTGCGATGTGCGATGCAGGGCACGCCGCAGACTCCTGCTCCTGCCTACAAGATGCATGTGTCAAAATAAATTCGCTAGCCTTTTCAGACTTATTCTCCGCGCTCTCCTCTCTCGTAATATACTTTTATTATTAGCGATGACGGTGTTTTGGCAAAGTTTCGGTTCTATCATGCGTCTCAAAAATATGCTCGCGGAGTTGTCGCCCAGCGAAATTTTGGCCGACTTTGACTCGACGGCGAAAGATACATGTGCGCTGATTGAGATGAGTTGGGTCTCGTTCCAGTCAAGAGCTTCGTTAATTTCCGACAAAATCTTCAACTGTTTTTATACAGCCACACACTCTTCGCGAGATGGGCTGCACATTTATTATTGAAAGATGCTTAGAGATTTTTTGTTACTCCGCCAGTATGGAGAATGCAGAATAGCATGGCATCCCCAAACCCTCCGCATCCTCGTCTAACCTCTTTTTCTGTGCCGAACGCGGCTCTCGTGTCATTCTCCATTCCTCGCTCACAGCAAAGCATTCCTCACGTGCAGTTTAAGCCAACGAATAAAAAGAAACAAATCCAAAACGGCGTCGTGGCTCGAGGCATTGAAAGAAATCTACTAACTTCCCTTTCAAATAAAACTTTAAAAAAAACGAATGCTGCAGAGCCAAATTTCGTTTCCACGACTGATCTTTTCAGGATCTCGACCCATTGTGACCAACTCGAGTTCAGAAATCGTCTCGAGTCGGAGCGGAGGGTTCAATAATCGCGATGCAGAGGTACATCATGCAGGCCAGCAAACGGGGCAATATATATATATATATATATATATATATATATATATATATATATATATATATAACCATTTCCTGCACTTTACCTTGGTCACATCTTCCTAGTTCCCATTCCCAGCCTGCGCTGGCGTATTAATAATTGCACCCTGCAGTTCAGAGTAGAATATAGTGGAATACATCCTAAGTACCAAAAGTCAATCCGCTGCCTCTTCCACAAGCGTCTCTGTAGTATTCATTACGAGCCCACTACGCTTTTCGTCCGGGTAGGTAGTTTCTTGGAATGCCATGCATACCCAGTAATGTAATTAATTTGCGAATACCATCTTATGAGAAATGGTTTTGGGCTTCATAGAGTTTGTGACAGCAAGTCCCCGATGGGACCCCCCCCCCCTTATTCCTTACCGCCAAAGAATTCCCCCCCCCCCCCTAAGACCCCCCGATAAGTGTCAACCCTTACAACTTGCACAACTATGAGACGTTCAGGCCTCCAGCATCCCCGGTGGATCCGCGTCAGGGGTAACCAGATGTTCGCAATCGCAGCGAACACAACACTAACATTTCCATGCATATGCAATGCGTAATCATCTCGTTTGATTTAAATGACTTATTTATAACATGCAAAACGGCATGCATGAGTCATCAAATGCAAATGGCAACTGCATACAAACGAAAACACTCTTGAGAGTTCGATCAATATTCAACGGCAAGATGATTGACAAGGTGTTGTATTAGCATCCGACGGAAGAACGCTTAGGTTTTAGCACCCATGCCAATGTCAATGCGAACTATTTCGTTTATACGAAGGGGAATCACAGCTTCCAGTTCCCTCAAATGTGGTGCCATTTAGCTCACTTGTTTTCTGCCATAAGATTGACACATGCCCCGTGTCATAAAATATTCGTTCTCTTTCGCGATTGTGCACGCTAAAAAAAATTGCGAAAAACCCGTCAATAGAGTGATTTTCGCTCGAAACCGCCAAGACACTGATCCACTGTCAATTCGATTTGAATATTTCACTCTAAACGGGCTAAAAATGAATCGTTGAGACCGAAAATTTCGCTCGTTTGTGAGTGGATCATGAGTGTCGTCGTTTTGTAAACGCGTGATTCCCTATATCTTGGTATCCACGAGCTGTGCTCCTCTACCGCACCTCTGAACAAGCACTGGTCACCCCTGTCTGCACTGCATCGCTGTGTACCTTACAGAAATTGTATGGGATAAATTAGCGATCGCGCTGCACAATGCAGAGAATTCAAAGCATGCTCGACGGAAAGGTGTGCATTGTGCGGAAACTACGACTAGCTGCAGCTAGACAAGATCAGAAGGTAAGACGCCAGACGGGGTCCTCGAAGATAGAAGGAGAGGTGGTCAGATTTTCATAGAATGCTTTGGTGGACGAGACGAGCAAACTGATTTCAAGTGAGAGAAGCGAGAGCGCTTTTCCAAGCCGAATTTACTTTATTGAGCCTATGACTAACATCGTCCATAACGCAACAATCGTTCTGGCACTAGGTTATAATTTCACATTTATGAGCGCAAATTTAAAATCATGTATATGGTAAGAATTTTGAGGTACACCCTGGAGCATTTAAACGTAATAAAACTTGCACCTTATCGTCCAAATTACACTCGTTTACAGATCATTAAACGAGTTGTGAAGAACAAGCCATAAATAATAACACAGGCAGACAGGCATGTGTACGTCGAATACAAGCGAAGCCGCCGCGCCGCCATCGCCGCCAGATTGTTGGCCCAGTGGCGGAACTCATTTCACTCTCTGTGTAACGAACTCCAGCGTTGCACTGTTAACACTGTTGCAATTCTATTGGTCAATCAGACTCGAATCAACCCCTGACCATCGAATCTCTGCGCAAGTGCGCGCAGTGGCGTAGCAAGGCAAGCGAAACACCTCTTCAAGTCAAAAACGGCCGCTGCGTAACCCGGCGTCAAACGGCATGGAGGAATTGGATGCAAAAATATCGAAATTCGCGCTTTCAAGTTCGTGGCATTTAATTCGCAGTGGCGTGCAGACAGGATAGAAATAAAGCGACACACTCAACAAATGGGAAGATTCGTGCACGTTAAACGTAAGCAAAGAACGTGGTCCTGGCTGGTCCTTGGTGCATTGAATGCTGCAGAGAATTCTGGTCTCATCATATGATTCATTCAGGATACATCAGGATCAGCCGGTACGGAGAAGATAACGAGTCTAGGTGCACAAGGCTATATGAGACACCCACCATCCACCACTGGAGCTCGCCCGAGATGTGCTCCACGGCGCTGGTCTCGGAGCGGCCTACAGGCCGCGTCTTCGTCTTATTCTTGGTCGTGGCCGCGTGTTCCCTCGTCTCACCATAAGCCGGTCAAGAGGCTATTAAAATCGTGACTTAATTTATGATCTAGCTACAAACGCCATGCTCAGAAAAACATCCTCAGACTGGCCGGCCTTGGCGAAACCTTTTTTATTCGGCGCTTTTTTTCCAGGAGTTTTATTTTTTATTTTTTGTGAGTGTGTGTGTGTGTGTGTGTGTGTGCTTGTAATTTTTGTTTGAACTTAAATGGATAGAGAGAGTTACGTGGTGAAATGGTTTGTGAACGATTGCATTAGATTGCTTTCCTGTAGGGTTTCACGCTCCTTAGCCATGGTGTACCTGTGTAGCTGGCCTGATGAACAATCTCGTGAAAACTGAAGATGGGCTTAAAACTGATCGCAGCTATGGAAATGTGCGAATAGGAATCACGCCATTTGGCACAAGCCCCTAGAAATAATATAAATGAGCATTTGAGATGCCATGTATTAGAGAGTATCTCTCGTCTGGCCTAACAAGGTCTCAATTCTAGTTGCATATTAAAGCAACACAGGCTCAAGGACGTCGCCATTATTTAAATATAACGGAAAATCTGCGCGCAAATCTCAAACTATCGGCATTTCGAATGCGAAACCAAGGAGCGTGGCGACTCGCCGCAAGTCGTGCGTGGCCGTTATAGGGGTGCAAATAATCGGAAC
The DNA here is from genome assembly GCA_921293005.1 of Nemoura dubitans. Lineage (NCBI taxonomy): Eukaryota > Metazoa > Arthropoda > Insecta > Plecoptera > Nemouridae > Nemoura > Nemoura dubitans. The sequence goes on from OV121073.1 coordinate 60,129,702, forward strand.
GACACTTGCAAACCGCCTTTGTTATGAATTAATAGACGGAGAACGCGAACCGCGCGCTCGATCTTGTTCCCTCGGCCGTCGCGGCGGCTTCGCGACCACGGTAGTGAGAAATCGCAATTTCCGTTCCATCGTTTCGATTGTAGACGAGACGGGGGCATGCATCTGGCCATCCAAGCAAGCGCCGAACAATGGTCCATGAATATATTTGATTGTTTCTGCGCTTTGCTTCTTTTGCGAACGCGTACTCAGACGAATCGGTTCCCAGTCAGATTTGCGTTTCCCGTTCCTATTTGCCCCCCAAAAAAGGCTCCTTCTTACATCAATGACCATCGTAAATTAGTAAAAACTTGGCAGGAATAAGAAATCCTATCACTTATTGTCGAATCAAAGTTATAGAAGAGTTGGCATGTTATACGTACTACATAATGACTATAATAATGGTCTTGTAATTATTCGTCTACCTATGATTATAAATAGGGCTATTTCACGGTAGAGAGGACGAGTTAAGTTACTGCTCAGCTGTACGAGCCAGCGAGTAAAAAAGCTACACACCCTCTAATTTATTAGCGTGTTAAATAGTTCATGAATAACATTAAGTAACAAGATGAAAACTTATCAAGTAAAATAGCAGCGACGTTAGTCAAAGAGCTGCTGAGAACAACTGTAGTCCGGGTCTTCTGTGCGCACTGCTTAGCTGCATGCTTTATTTACATGCTAATTTAAACTTGAGAAGAACACAAGACGTTATCTCCAGTTCGGCTCAGTTTAAACGCTGGAATAAGACTAATTAAAATGTTGATTTATGTGACTTGGGTAGTACCTATAGAGGTCGTTAACGTACACAGCGGATTGAACAAATTCAGACATCAAATTAAAAAAATCTCAGGGAAGAACAGAGATGATAGCAAAATAAACATCCTGGTAGCATATTGTTAAGAGTAACGTCTAATCGAGTCTACACTAATAAAAAATTAAATTTCTGGATACTATATAGGATACACAATATTATAGGATTGATGCGCAAACGTTCAAATGGCATCTCTAAATTCCTATCAGCACTCCCCCCCCCCCCTTTTTTAAACAGAGTACGTTATCCTGACTTACACCGAAATATATTATTTTGATGCGAATTTTTACCCGCGCCGCACGGCGGATCCTGTGTTGTTTCACATTATACGACCGTAAGCCAGTCAGCATCGCCATCTCGTAACAATATCGTAACTAGTAACGGTGTCATTACGGGGAGGGGATATTATTAGAGTTTAGGGAGAATAGGTCGGTGTGAAAGGAAAAGGGCTTACATGCACGGCGTCGGCGTCGTTTGCCGACGCCTCCCCCGACGCCTCCCCCGACGCCCCCTCGACGCCGGCCGGGGCATCGGGCGTCGAGCGTCGAAAGCGCACGCGGCCATCACGGCTCCGTCTCATCACGCCGCTAAGTCTACGACCGAAGGCACGCGGAGAGTGGGCCACTTTTAAAGAGAGGAAAAGCTTTTTAAGGACCTTTTCCCAACGTGATATCGCAGATAAAATGCCAATTGCTCTATCGCCACCGCCGCGTCCCGGCCCTCGCTCGCTCGCTCTCCATAATGTGTATGTACGTGGTGGTAATGAGTTCTAAAATTAAACGATTCCAAATTACATCTATGCCCTGCGCGCGCGACCGAGCCTTGCGCACGTATATAATGGATGATGGATGACTGAATTAATTTATGGACGTACGGCGTTTAAGCAAATAAGCCGACATCATTTTACAGGTTTATATTATCTATATATGCAATGATTTCACGGTTTCAAAGATTGCAATCGCACCCACCCAGACGGTAAAGGTGCAGCGAGCCTTGAATTTGTCAAGCACCTTCATTGGTTCAGTTAATTGATCGAATCCGAATGATATGGAAGTATATACGAATGCCAGTGCCCACATCAAACTGGTCTTCAAAATTGAAGAACATGCATTTAACGCACGAGTTGAATTTCGTCTAAACCGCCAATTCCTAATCAGATCCTGCATCGAAATCAATACAAGTCGCTGCAAGAAGCAGCCCCGACCCCGTGCGATAACCCCGCCCGCCCGAACGATACCAGGCAAATTGAGGTTCAAAAAAATGTTCCCGGCCTCCAGAACCATAATCTCCCGGTTTCTTAAACCCCCGGCAATCTCACGTGGAGCCTTGCAGGAAGGAACGGCGATCACGCGTCCCGGAAAAAGAGCGTGGGCCGCCAGATCCCAGGCTGGCAGACAACTTCCCCCTCGACTTGCTGCACCGCGAGGCTGCGAGCATCCTAGCTAGCAGCTAGCTGGCCCATCTAGACCCGACCCGAGATGCTGCTCCTGCCATTAGATTAATGTTCGTCGGACGTGCAAAGACAGATTCCATTTCGGTACACACATACACGCACATTCACGCGCATTCACGCGCATTCACCCCGAGTGGTGGCGTGCCGTGAGTACCAAACATCCCCCGCAATGTCGAATCTGACCTAACCAAGCACATATATACATTACATCACAACGAGGTATAGTTCAAGCCCCTAAAAACATACCTTTATTCATTATTCGCGGAAATTATTTGCGGAAATTATTTGCGAAAATTATTTCCGATTTTCTTTCTATGATTAAATATTAGTTAACATTTTGTGAAAGCCTGTCGCGGACAGGTAAAAACTGCAGCAGCAGTTAAACTCTTTATTCCAGACCATTTGACAAGGTCGAAGAAGTTCTCACCATGTCCGCAAACCGATGAGTGCTAGAAATTGCACACGCCACTGCCATACAGCCTGGCCTATGCGCACCGCACACATAGGGTAACCGCACGCCACCGCACACACAGGCGAACCGCACGCCGCCGAGCACATGGTCGCTCGCCCATGTGCGTCGAATGGCCTATCAGCCCCCGTCACGCTGTCACAAGCGAAAATTCCGCTGCATTTCAATGCAACCCCTACGTCGTCGTCTGGCCCTTTGCAGTCAGGCTCCAACTGCTTCGAAGATGGTCCAACATCTAATTTTGATTGTCAGATGCTCGAAAAACTAACAGGGCAAGCTCACATCATGGGATGCATTCTATAGTAGCCAGTATTCCGATTCAATTGCTTTCAGCGATCTGATAATGTAAAAAGTTACAATTCTGGCAGAGCGGGAAAGTGGTGACGATATGATTTTTTTCTCCACACACATTTGACATGTCAAAATTATGAATTTCCCTCCTCTAAAGCGCTCTCGTGTGTGACAATTCCACATTGGTATCCACATCGGCAACGGTATCCACTGCAAACCAATTCCAAAGCCCCATTCCGAATGCAACTGCATCTTGCACCAAATCACTTGCGCATTCCTTGGCGGTCCATGCAATGCAGCTACATACATATACCTACTTTGCGTAAATACGCGCGTTAAACTATCGGATACAAGACGGAATTGTAACGTCAATGTTTATTTTACGTGAGATTATATAGGACTCGTGTTTTCTCCCTTCCCCCCTTTCACAATCCAATTTTAACCCACGAGACCACAGACATAAATATCCATAGATCCCAGAATAACATCGGGAAGGATCGCCAAAGAGCTTTAGAACGCCGTCGGTGCAAGAAAAGAGGTGAACCGTTGCCAGCTAGTGGGGAATGGGAAGCATGCTGGCTGCCGGCTGGCTGGATGCTGGAGCTGCATCCGAGGATCCCTCGCGTGTCTGTGTGTGGGAAGACTGCGTGGCGTTGGCCAGCACAAATATGCCCGTGCGGACTCGTTGATGGAACGTGATGGGCCAGCGGGAGAAAGGTGACAGGAATATTGGAGTCCACTACGGGTTGTGTTTCGAAAGGAATCAATTCGAAGTTTACATTTTTTTGCGGGGAACAACCCTAGTCCATTGAAAAAAACCCGAATGCGTCCTATTTGAGTAAATACAGAATCGATGTTGTGGCTTGGTGTGTGAATGGAGACGGAGTTTTACGCACTGCATGATGGTTACTCACGAATTTTATGTCTGCATCCGTCCTTGCAGGATTCACCATTAAAAGAGCCCCCATATAGGGATCAATCCCAAACTCACCTGCAACCAAAGAAATCAAGTTATTAGCACACAAATCTTACCTACGAAGACTTTAATGCACATTTTATCGGCAGTAAAAGATTGTCGAACATCGCGGAGAAACTCATTGCGTAAAAAAATCGGAACAGGATACCCAAGTGAACATAATAATTTTGAAGTGCATTTATTTCTTCAGCCAAGTCTTTGCCATTCAATAAATATCAAACCAACACACATGAAACCTTCATAAACGATCGGATTTCTCGTTTCTTAATTGGACTACAACAACAACAAAAACGTAAGAAATAAATGCGGTCGTCCTAAATCCATTCGCACCACTATTTATTCCGTATCGGATGCCGTATCCCATCGGCGAGATCTGCATATCTACGATCTTGCGCGCGCTATTTGCATGTGCATCTGCAGCTCAGTGCAGTGCATCGAGTGCAACATGTCAATAAATAACGGGCGGCCACCAGACGGGCCGATGCAAAACATGGGCGCAGGTTGCACTCGCAGATCGCGCGCAAAGCAAATGCACAAGGCTCGACGAGTTGATGTAGTCCGTCTGGAGTCTGGAGTCTGGACCACCGTGCCCAACACAAATCTCCTCGGTTGGGTACATGACATCGGAGCTTACCCGCGAACAGACTTGTGCATAATGTTCATTTGCATAGCGGACCAAGCGCCCGCTACATATATATTTTATAGTATATACCTACATATACATATCAGTGTAAACTATTGTGTTATTATTTTTCAATAATATATTAGTTACTTCGATTTGCATGTTGAATTATATACAGCAAAACTAACTATGTAAAACGTACAATGTATGTAGATCATAATATTCCTAATTTGAATTGCGAACTGAATTTAAAAGTACGAATATCTTTAAATAAAATAGATACAACGAACAAAATTAATAAACATTCTTTTTTGGCGGCAATCGCTTTCGATATCAAACGGTCTCGCATCTCCAAGCGCAGCAAAAAAAACCGTAAGACTGAGAGAGCACAACGTAAAGAAAGACAGATATATGGAGGACAAGTAGTTATGTTAATTATTAGGAACCAGATTCCACGAGAGACAGATCTGACCAATCTCTGGTCCGCCGCCGCCGCGCGCAGCATTCAGCCGTGGACCCGTACAAGAAAGTGATTTGCATAATCAGCCGTGGCCGTGCTCACGTGACGTGATCTTGAGTGCGTATGTGTGTGCGCGACTGTATCTGTCTGCAGTCACACAAACTAGACGATCGTGACCGAAGCCGAGTGGCTAGATGCAATTCTACAAGGTGGGACGACTTCTCGATCGAAGCCAGATTTTTTATTTTCAAATAATTATAACCGTTTCACATAGCTGCGTATCGAGACGTTAGCTGCGCTTTTCAAATACGATGTACGGGAGAGATTTGAATGCCCACTCTGGCAACTGATTGGAAAAATATAAACCTATACCTATATCGGCGCGGGTCCACTTTTTGTTCATTCTAGTCACGTACACCTATATGCCTCGAATATTTACTATTCATATGAAAAGCCAGTCAATGAAACTCGATACAAACATAGCAATTTAGACGAAACAAACGTAAAGAAGTTATCAACAACATTTTATAAACATCGAAACTAATAGCGAGGCATAAATCGGTCATGCACCGCACTGGGTACCTAGACCATCCAGGTATAAAATCGTTCACGTAGTACCTTTTGAGCAAATCACTATCATTTCGTCAGTGTACTATGTGACTTATCAATGGATTGCCTACTAGCACTCGTACTTGCCCTAAACACTATACTTGCGGACAAACCCGAGCATTAAACCAATGGATCTGGTACCAAAAGCATGTAATTTACCTAACACGCAACGCGAACGGGCGACGCCCTCTCTGTATATTCATTATAGTAATACATGGGATAGGTACATGCTGGTGTGTATCCACGAGACCGAAAAACAAATGGAGAAACGGAGGTAAGAACGGATATATGTAGGACGGAATTATCAAAATGGTCCGATTTCAAATACTGCAGCTTGTCCATGGCTCGAGTTTATGATTAGACCGGTGATTAATGTCCTCGAGGTTCAAGAGATTGCTTTATTGTAGGTGACCAATGTCCTTCATTGGTCATGCTATAACAAAAATGTGGCAAAATCCATTTAGCCCCTGTTCCTTTTCGAAGTTTGCTCTCTGGGGTTAATCGGGCGGAACATGATTGAGCCATAAGACAATGCGACTGATTTGGATGAACAATCTCGACTGCATCATCGTCGCAGCAGCCGCCACATAAAATGGAGGCAGCCTAAATGAAATCCAATGGTCCTGATAGCTTATCTCGGTTGCATCATCTGGCGAGATATTAGCGATTAGTTTGTGTACGTGGATAAAAGAGATTTCCTGTACCTCGGGTGCTCGTTTTGCTAGGATATTGGTTCAATTGCATGCATGTGCTTCAATCTACATAGGTACTTACTCAAATTTATATTGTCTCGGTATGACAGTTTCCGTTGATTTCTATCAATTTTTAACTTTCAATAAATCATTAGCAAAATAAATCGCATATTAATTTATTACAATGATTATGACGTTCATTTGAAAATAAGTATCAGCTCAAAAATACACAAATAAACACTATATATAAACACTACACTCTACAACACATACACAACATTGCGATTCGAAATACCAAAAAATTCGCAAAAATTCCAATTCATTGAATTGGCTCATGCCAAACACTGACACAAATGTTAAATTGGATTGTCATAAAACATACGCGGTCAGGAAACGCATGAAATATGCAAATGGAAATGCTGCAAAAAAGAAGACTACTCAACAGAACTATTCGCAATTCCAAATATTCCTGTGGCGTACCGAATGATGTTCGATTGACATGAGAAATAAACCAAGCTGTGTTTGAAATGAGTTAGCAAACTAAACGTACTTATGCTGAAAACAGACTGCATGTACCTGAAGCTGCAGGTATTGCACGCTTCATACCTTGCCAAATTTTAGATAGGAATACCCTATTCACACATTTGCCTCCATACCTATTAAATTTTTATGTAACCATCGTGCAAAAACAATTACAGCACGCTAATGCAGCTCGATGTAACGAGCAAGAAAAGGTATACAACCTGTAAAATAATTAATTTTTATCGCACAGTTTTGTATGGTAAGTACTTTTAACTACGATGCAATATGAAAATTGCACTGGCTGCCTCTGCTGCACTGAAATTTATGACAGCAATATAAATATGATCACGAGCTTCTTTCAAAGACAACATTGCATCGGTAATTGCTGGATTAAGTGCGAACTGCATGCTAGTATACAGTAAAGCGGTAAAGCTGCACTATACTGCAGTATAGATATGGATTTGTTGCATCAAAAACGCATCAAGAAGCTAATTTGTAAAACCCAAACATGGAAACGAAAAAGCAATTTGCTTTTAGTCACATAATAAAATATGGATTAGCAATCAATCCGCTTGATGCAATAATAATTAGTTTATTTAATTAAACACGAGCGAGCTGCGCAAATGCACTTGGGGAGAGCCGGGCAAAACTCGAATTTAATCATGCAAATGGCAATTGGGACACTGAAAAATACGACATTGGATAGAGTCAATTATCGTTCTGTTGAATGTTCTGTTACACTCATTTTGGTGTGGTTATAATTAGAAATAAAATCAAATATCAAGTCTCCCTAAAGTTGAATACACGGAATTGACACAATAATAACGGAGACGCCAAAGTTGAAAATTGAAATATATTACCAACACACGTTCGTATTGAAATGAAGGCACAAAAATGACAACGGAAACAGAAAGAAATATGGAAGCAACTCAAAAAAACCTAAGCATAATTGTATGGTATGGTATGGTTCGGTCGTATAAGGTTATATCCAATCCATATCCAATCCACATCCAATTACGGTCTAGTTTTTCGTCAACTGAATGCCAGTACGAATTCGTAATTTCAATTGGTACGTGCCAGATCAAAAAGAAACCGCTAACACATTCATATCTCGTGTTTCCCTATTGCTTTGTTGGGGGTTAGGTCTTTCGGCACAAGTACGAAAGCGAACATTGTTCGTACTGAGTACTTTTTCATCTGTTTTCAGTTGCATGACGCGATGATTGACGTGTGCACCACCGTGACCGGCGCACTTTTATCCCCCCCCCCCCCCCGCCCGCCCGCGACATCCACTATTCCCCAGACACGCAATGATGGAAGGCTGAAATCGGAAGTTGAATGAAATAATCACCATACTATGGACTTCGGAGTGGACGCCTGTAATGCAGCGAATGTATCGAGCATTGGAAAAGTTCGTTACTTTTGTCTCGTCTGTTGTGGGGTGCCTGCATACATGCACCCTTTCGCATGTATAGATTTAATTAATAAAATCGATATATAAAATAAGCAATATTATACGGGGCCAAGTCTTGCACTCATATCTAAAATATCTACAACTAAAGCCTACATGCGCTGCACATTCTTTCAATCCAGCAGTCAATTCGGTCGGATTCCACATGAATCAATAAAAACCACACGCACACACACACACACACACACACACACACTCACACACATACATCGAAGCGAATGTACGCTGGGGTGAATATTTTTTGCATTTTATAGATGCCCGGCCAACATCTACACACAGACAACACACACATAGACAACACCAATAGATGATTTATAGCCGACCAACAAAAAAACCTCCCACTGTTCAAATATTTTTGTATAAAAAATTCACCAGTCACACTCGACGAAATTGATAATAACGTCCGATGGAGCAGCATTGCGCCTGGCAATTATTACGAGTCCATAAGTCTGCGCAGCAAATATAACATCGAGAAGAGGAAATTTCGCGTACACGAGCCGTATCCAGCCATCGACACAGCAAAACAGTAAACCATTGTGCAGATATTTTTCACACCTCCATTTAGCCAGATCATCCATTACTTATAGGTCGTGGGTAATGGTAACTGTATGATATTATCGTACCACCTCATACACACATACATACATACACGGTGTGCATTTGACAAACACGGCTCCATACCACGCCCATACGTTTTCATCAGCATGATAAATCTTCCAACATAGTGCATGATAGCAAGTATAGGTATACAATAATGTATATTAGCTCGATGGTGTGCCAATGTGAAAGGTTTTGGGGCATGTCGAGTAGCGATAAAGTGCGCCGTCAACATGCATGTTCGATGACAATTCTTCGGAGACGCTGTACATGCTTCAGTCGTGATTCCATTATCAGGTAGAGAATTCCAATCGAATTGGGTTATCTACAGAATAATACCTGACCTTTCCGAAAGAGTGGGCATGTGATTATATGTTTATGGCCATATCAAGACATTCATAACAATATGAAATTCAGTATCCAGGTATTGCATTCCATATCATCCAGGGTCACATACACCACACTGTCAGTAGGTATACAGTAATTACTTGAAATTTCATGTATTTCACGAGAGCTACAAATGAACCGTTGAACAGGATTGCCTTACACTGGTCCAGACACTTAAACTTACTCCAGTTTGTAATATTCAAACAGAAGTGCAAGCCAAATTCGAAACAGCTCAGACTTATCGTCCGCTGCAAATTGGTGGATTTATGTATCAATACCACACTCACAAACATCGGGTCATGTTTTGTAAAATCTGTCTCGATTTGAACCAGGCTTTTCAACGACTAAAACATAAATGAATTTGCACCAGCAATGATGATACAAAAACGCCACTTGCTTACAGTGTTCCCGAGTGAAGACAGACGACGTCTTGCTTTTGAAAACTAGGCGATACAGATATTGGCAGCCAGAAGAAGCAGCTGACATCCTCCTCAATCCTGTCTTGCATGTGCTCTTCGCAAGAAAAAAGCGTCGCGGTGGAATGTGCGAAAGAAGTTGACAGAGACGCGAATAAGTCCAGTCAATCACGCAATGCGAGCCAAGAGCTCGCTTCCAACAGCCATAGGACCTAGTGCGAACGACGTGGTTAACTTGTGAGGTGTTGACTGCGAAAATTACCATGCTTCGCTATCGAAATGTGCGAGTAAGGAGTGTTATTTCGTCCATCCGACTTTGTATTACTCCTGGTAGAGGAACTATCCCTGCCAAGGCGCTTGCTTGGCAAATCTTGGCAAAGATGGAACGACCCAGCTGTGAAAACTGCATCTGTCGAAGGCATTTGACCGTAACCGCTACGTCGTAGGGATATATACACATTTTGTCCTTTCGTATTCAGATAGTTATGTCAATTCTCATTAGCCCGATGCTATATTTTAAAAGAAAAAATCAATTGAGTAAATACACAACTCGTTTTTGTACATGATGCCAAATTTAAGAGAACCAGGCACACTAAATCATGTGTTCATTCGCCAAAAAAATTGGCAATTCCCTACAAATAGTGTGTGCTTTTTGCAGATAAGCCTGATGTGCAAGTCACAACTGCTGTACCTATACACAGCATAATCAGTGTGCACTTCCGCAGTTGGCAGAGTGGCAGATGTAAACAGATCGAAGATATATTGGCTCGCTGATCAATTATTTTCTGACAGCTCACGCCAGTCGCCAGTCAGAGGTGTACAACGTGATTTTTATGCATCAAAGGAAACCATTGTGAAAACATGTGCACACAATGTGACATATTTATGAAAGAGAAGATTCGCCGAACAAAATGATTTAAGTGCAGTTGGCATCCAGTGCTGCACTATACTTGCGTGCAGCAATGGGCGTGATTACATCAATTATCTAACGCACATGCACATACTTTTTAAATGTATAATAAGCATGTGTACAATTGATTTTAAACACATGATCGCTATCTGATTCGTCATGTTATAATAGACAATTTCCAGTGCACTGCAAAAGTAACCCCTAAATTACGTCATCATAGACAATTTCCAGCGCACTGCAAAAGTAAACCCAAAATTATGTCATCATGGACAATTTCCAGTGCACTGCAAAAGTAAACCGAAAATTATGTCATCATGGACAATTTCCAGTGCACTGCAAAAGTAAACCGAAAATTATGTCATCATGGACAATTTCCAGTGCACTGCAAAAGTAAACCCACAAATATGTCATCATGGACAATTTCCAGTGCACTGCAAAAGTAAACCGAAAATTATGTCATCATGGACAATTTCCAGTGCACTGCAAAAGTAAACCGAAAATTATGTCATCATGGACAATTTCCAGCGCACTGCAAAAGTAAACCCAAAATTATGTCATCATGGACAATTTCCAGTGCACTGCAAAAGTAAACCCAAAATTACGTCATCATACAATTTCCAGTGCACTGCAAAAGTAAACCCTAAATTACGTCATATTCTTGAATGGCAGAAAAAAACCATAATTATTTATTTTATTTTTATAACCCATATGCCTAAGTATTGTAGCATCGTACACAATGCAATTACAAAACATTTATAACAGATATAAATAAGAACCCAACAGAGTGCAGCTTTCGAATTCAGCTAAAAAATACAAAAACGTATTGAAGTCCAGTGTCTCGAAAACAAACTAAACTATCAATAAAATCTCCCACCCTCTAAAAACCCCCAAAACTGCATGGTCCCTCAATCTCAAACAGGTGCGGCCGTCGACGTCGTCGCACACTAGCCGGCGTCTCGAGCCGTCGTCCGGCGTCGGCGTCGCGCTCGTGCGCCACACGCGGCGACGCCTCCAACTAACACTCTTCGCCGACTCCACTCTCCCCCACCCACACCAACACACACACACACACACACACACACACACACACACACACACACACACACACACACACACACACACACACACACCGTGGCCACGCACGCCACTCCACACGAGAGTTGACGTAAATATTGATCGGCAATTGTCAGCTTTGCTAGTATTACAGTTTTGCCTCATCCGTCTCGGAGGCCGCCGCGTGTGAACTCACTGAACAGCGTGTGTTCGCCGTTGCCGACTTGCCGGTGCCGACCCACTGGCTTCGTTTTGGGTGGATGCTGGACGCATTCGTCACGCGTTTTTTTTTTTTCGGGGCGGTTAATATGAATAGAGAAATGAATGCACTTTTGGTTGTTTTGATGGTAAGTTTCGGTTTGACAGGATTGTTTTAATTCTTCACATGTGGCATAAAACAAACATATATATAGAGAGCAAACGTATTAGATATTATTGTCTGCATAATCCAGCATAATCGATATCTTTTTTTTTTAGTAAGCATGTCCGCCAACAATTTAAAGTATATATTTAAACAGAAATAATTTTAAAACATATCTTTAAATTGATTAAAACACTTCCCTCGATGACCACATAACTTGGGCAGTTCTATAAGCACAAGAAATATTTCACTATAGCTTTTTAACGGCCGGCCATTGTTCGATTCTATGTAGGTATACAACCTTTCGATCCCATGCCGTATACCTTGCCTTGAAAGTTGAACGCTATTCACTGCCCCGCTTACCTTGACTGCCTCTAGAGAGTGTATAGCACAGGTAAGATAAACCATCGCGCTAAGAAAACGATACAATCCGAACAGCCAGAGGCGGAAGAATCTAAATAACCCATTATCTCCGATATACAGTGAAATGACATATCTCGTAATTTACTACAACGCCGAGAGGAGATCGGATCAAGAATTGATTTGATCAATCCTCCGCACGCCAATTTATATTTAAATTAAATAACATGTCGGTGTAAGCTCCTGAGTGAGACCGCATTGTCTTCGTAAATATACGAACGACATTCTAATGAATTTACATGCAGTATATACATACATCTAACGTAAGGGAACATAAGCATCTTACACAGATTGTCCACCGAATCAAAAACAGGCAACTTCAATCAATCGTTTTGCTAGAAGATCCTCCACAGATATAAATATATTGAATCGATGCAATTTCAAATCGTCACAAAGTGTCTACGAAAAATATCACGAATGCATACGGAATCCATCATGGATATTATATTAAATTCCATCCCTCATCAAATTCATATCGAACAGGAGCACCCCTCGACAGTTGGAACTAACAGCCCTTTCCACACACACACACACACACACACACACACACACACACACACACACACACACACACACACACACACACACACACACACACACACACACACACACACACACACACACACACACACACACACACACAAACACACACAACTCCTCGCTACTCTGCCCGCGCCTATAACTACCCCCTTTGCCATGGAGTGGGTTGGGGGGAGGGTACCCACTGCACAGGGGGAGGGCGGGGTGGGGGGTAGTGTAGCTTGTAGTAGCTTCGCAAACGATTCCGCGGTGTAATAGACAAATAAGCTGAATCAATATGAGATCAATCATTCGTTCATCGTTGGCCTGACACTATCACTGCTATAATATATACCTTCTTAATATATAGATGCAACTTCATTGTTGTATGGGTATAAGTAACTATTCTGATTTATAAATCAAATGAGTTAGTATAAAATATGTATTTTATTTATACTATGTGGATTAGCAAGGTGATATTTATGATCTAATTAACATACAATACATGAATTTAAATTTTGATGCTGCAATTTATCACAATTTTACAAAAATACAAACTGAGTAAACTATACTTTCGACCGGTCAAACGTATACAAAAATCATTTTAGAAGATGGACTGGCCATATTTGATTCGACTTATTGATTTAATTATACGCATTTATTGATATAAGCATTAGTTGTAAGCAATTGAGTTAATATTTATAAAATTGTGTTATCAGATATTACTACCCATGTTCTGATACTGCTAAATCTTTTATCAAGTTGTAATACAGCATAAGAAATAAGTAATATTAGAAAAGCGCAAGAAAAAAACACAGAAACACGAGAGGCATACATTGAAGAAACCTTATCAATGTTGTTGGCTGATAAGAATTTATTATGAAACTATCGAAAAAAAGTCGAGCCTACACTTGCCAGCTGTTTTGACTCCGGCCTAAGCAACTTGCAGGTTAAATAGCCGATATAAAATCGCTTTCATTTTGATGCGCCGTAAAATTGTCGTAACATTTTATATATCAACAAGAAGCAAGCAATTCAATTGATGTGACATAAAAGAAAATTGTCGCCGGCGCCGAAATCGTTAGGTACCAACTCCTCTTTTTTTGCTCGTGCATTAACAAAACTGGGTTCCTGCGAACATCACCCGTCATTTTTAGTGGTCCCAAATATAATTTGAAAGTCCCGTATCGGTATTAGGTATAGGTATAGACGTGATTAAAAATACTTTTGATGCCAATGCAAGGTATTTTTTCTTGCAAAGAGGTTTTCTATGAATCCTGGTATCGGGAATTCTTCGCCATTCTATTACAAACTTGTTGGGGGTGGTGTTGTTACAACATTCATTATATCCAACTTCTTTAGCGTGCCAAGCCGTATTCATTAGCGTCAGATTACATGTCACCGTTACTCCCATATAACTTATCTTAAAAATTACCTATCACGTTATATACTTTACACCTATATATACACCCGACATGTTTATAACTGATGTGGAAAAATATCAACATTATTATAAAGACACGCAAACAGTGTATACACGAATTTTTCAAAGCGCAAAAGATATTTGATATTTTTCCAGTAATAAATGAGGTTGTCGTTGAAGCATCCCCCGCCAGGGCAGCGCCACTACAGCGGACGCCTCTGAAGCTGTACATTTTTAAATTACCTCACACACGACATTCACTAATCACACGACTCGAACATTAGCCTCGGCGAGAGACTCGGCACCAACCTTTGTTTTATCTAATCACTTGCGCGAGGAATATGGGCGTGATAGGCACATCACAGTTCACCTTTGTGCCTGACCTGTAGTGAGTTAATTATTTAATGCCACATAATTGTAGTGGTGCAGTGCATACGGAGATGTTCACTAATACCGACTCTTGAATCTTGATGATCCTTTTGACCGAAGAAGATGAGAACAAGATTATCAAGTCTCCAGTTAAACGACGGCTATATGTGCTGCTCATCATAGCCCGACGGTTATGCAAATTAAATAGTTTTGTGCGAGTGTGAATATCCTTGATGGCGGAATTTTCCAAATAATTTGCAATATTCTGCGCTAACTTGCTCTCCAGTTCTGAAGACGTTCACATTCTGCTGAAAGATTAAAATGTAACCCCGCATTGACAACATGTGTTCTATAACCCTTTCGAATGCAATGGCACTCGTATAAGAGCGAACCGGGTCTATTGATTGCGAATGTGGTAAGAAATAACACCCACACATCATAGTATTCCCGTCTCGCAAACATTGTTCGCTGCCAAATTCATCAGAAGAAAATGCAATGCGAAATCCAACAAACACGACCCAAAAAAATCCCCATTAAAAGCAATATTTCAAAGATTTCTCACAAAGATCGCAAGGGATTGCCGATCGATGGCGATAATAACAGGCATTCAGCATTCGCATCCCTGGCAAGTCCCGAAAAGCTATCTCGGCCACGATAATCCGCAGTAAAGGCAGTCGGTCCCTGGCAAGTCGCTGCGCCATCGATGGATACACCGAGCGAGCCAGATAGGAAAGAGATGGACCAGGTTACAGACTCGGCGAGGTTTGGGATAAAACTCAGTCACAGATCGCTTCGAAAAGTCGATCTGACAGCGACAAGATGTTTGACCCAGACTTTGGTAAGATTAGCTTACAGATAGTCCATTATGCGAGCAAACCGACGCTAAGAATGTCCGTTTTATACACTGCCGCTCCGCGATTGAATCTTGGTTTAATGCAGCAGAAATGCACGATAAATTCTTCTTTTGAATACA
This sequence comes from Nemoura dubitans, assembly GCA_921293005.1. Classification (NCBI taxonomy): domain Eukaryota; kingdom Metazoa; phylum Arthropoda; class Insecta; order Plecoptera; family Nemouridae; genus Nemoura; species Nemoura dubitans. Next base: position 60,145,542 of record OV121073.1, read on the forward strand.
CACCAATTAAACGTATAAAGGTTACAACAACGCAAACGCATGCGCGAAAGCAATCGATACCCATGAATTACATTTTAACAATATCACTTTTCAAGAATTGCAAATAGAAACAGTTATGTATACCTAATATGATGATCAATGATCATAATTGGATTCCTGGAAATTTCCGCAACAGAACATTTGAAGCGAGGAGCTGTCACTCAAATCTCTGCCAAGTGCTATTATATTTTGACTGGTTTGTCCCACCCACCAAAGCAGTAATTTCTTTGTTTCCATCATGGATTGTGAATGCTCTAACGATTTCGCCTGCAGCAAAAGCGGTCCAAAATCCTAATATAAACAGTTTTCAGATGCATTTTCAGCAACTAGCTACTTATCCTATACTCTCATGTGCCACATGTGACAGTTAGGAACCATCATACTGTTTCAAATTATTTTTATGTGACAGTCCTACATATTTCTCCAGAATACACGCCACTGTAACGACTACAAAAGTCACCTCAAGCTGAACACTAAAGGTTCAAGTTGATAAAAGTACACTTTACCCATAAAAGAACTGAATTTTTAAACAACCGTATAAAGCTATACCTATAGCTATAGTTATCGATTGCATCGTATAGTTATAGATAATACAAGTCAACATAAAAAAATGGCCGACAACCAACACCATTATAAAACGACGATATCAACGACAGGAAGAACGGACATCTCTCCACGCTTCAAATCTTCGCCTTATAACTCAATCAAGCATCGGCGACCATTACCCACGCGAAGGGCACCGCGCAAACAATGGATTATTGCCAATAGATGCCATTTAAATTGGCTAGATTGATATCGGAAATGTGGCCACTAGATGAACAGACACAACGCACTGGTCGGCAGACGTAAGTCGCCTTGGTGATTACCATTGGCGGTCGGTTGTTTTCTGCGAGTACCACGTTAATTGGATAGATAGTCTCAGAAACGGAGTGGTGACATCACAGTATACAATAGCGTGTCGATCAAGCGAGATTTGATAGCTGAGATCGCTTGACATGTGCTCCGACAATTTACACACACAAACACATCGCGACACTATGGAGGCTGCCGGTGTTCAGCGACGCGCCTGCAGGCGACCTGACATGTCAGGTGATGACGCTGCCGTCGACGAGATCACAAGACATGAGGGCAATTGTAATTATTAGACTTCGATGTCGATTAGCACGCGTAATTCTAGTTTATTGACTTGAAGGGGCTTGGTGTGCATAGGTAAAGAGTCGAGACCAAAAAGGTGTACATTTATAATAATATCATAGCAAAATTGATGTGCCGCATTTCGATGAGGAATCTACTTTCCATTGCGACGTCCCTAATTTATTCGAATACAGCTAGGTGAGAGGGGTGCATGGCGCTCGCTGCACTGCTGGCTACGGGTTGCTTTGAAAGGGGCTCCCATACAGCATACAGTATCTTGGACAAGAATGAAATAGCAGATGTTCCGATTTCAGATGGATCTGTTATATTGACAAAGGTATACCCTTACCCACCATATAGCTCTACGTGTATGTGTGGCTGAATCGCGACTCCTGATTTCTGAACCGATGATCCAAAAGCCAACAGACACTAAAGCTTCGGTACATATTGCATGGCATCACTGTTATCAACACGCCGAAATAGTGTCAACTGTCAACATTTGGAAGATGTGACATGATGCGACCAAGGGGAGATTCATGAACTATCACGTGTAAAACTGTTAAAATAATACGGTCTGTCTGGGGCACTAATTTCTTTAGATTAAGTATAATCAGTGCCTTAATATCAGTATAAAAATGTGTCTTTCATTATCCTACTAAATCAAAATTGAGTATCTTTACGACCGTTTTAAGGGTCAATAAAATAATAGCACGAAAACGAACCGCAGCAAACAAACGACGCGTTGCTATGGCAGACGAATACAGCAAGTCAGTCTATAGGTGCATTTTATTTTAACCTGACTACACGGCTAAGGATACTTTTCACGATAGTTCCGAGATGGTGGTCAGATAGATACCTTCTCAGCTCCGTTCAGTCTCGACTGCGGACTGAAGCCAAGCCACGATGGCTAGGGCTCTCTACCTCTCGAACATCGCACGGGTAACATTCCTGAGTAGTACGGCTGGACGGCACAATGTATTATAATGAATCAAGCTTCTTCTACACCAGGATCTATACAAATAAAAGATCCACTTTGTTATAAATGCTTTCAGGTGAGAATGGCCACTTGCGACCGAAGGGGGAGAGAATGGCTAAAAGCGGGGTCCATAGGAGTATAGGTGCGACTGCAACTGCTCATTTCACAGTGCATCATAATGAGGACCAACCTTCCGTTGCTGCAGCTCCAACCTTATTTTTATATTTATGCGACAAGTAATAAGTAATAAGTAAAAGTAAGTATGCGAAAGTAAGTAATTTTGCAGCGTTATAGACAGTTTGAATCACGAATTTGATTTATTTATTTTACTTTCGGTCGAGCACCTAGTTAGCTAACTAATGTATTTTTTTGTAAGATGATATACATATAAGATACCTTATCATCACTAAGATAACCAGTCATAATCATAAATATGATTTAAAAAACTGACATTAACCCTTGACGCTTCCAAGCCACTCATTTAGGTAAATTTCGACCGGATATCGATTTCTTCTGGACATGTTTCAAATCGTAGCTAAAGTTAACAATCAAGGTTTAGCCGGTGATGCCGATGATGTCGAGTCCAGCACTTGACGATGCCGGCAAGAAAGATCGCGAGCAACACGCTAAGCCGGTCATCGAAATAATGTGAATTGTGCAGGCGAGTGTGACATGATAAACATCAACTTCCTCGAGTTATAGAAGACCCGAGTGAAGGCAGGCAGCCGGAGAGGCTCTACGGGATGCAGCATTGCAGCACTCCTATCAAACACCATGCTCGGCTCGACAGACTCACTAGCCAGCCCAGAGTCATTCTACGCCCGACTTCACTCGCATTCAGAGACAATCGAAATTAAGGAAGTAAACAATGCAATGCCCCGCTGCCGAAAACTCTTAAGGCTAACAACCTTGTTACATTCACTCTAATCAAATTTTTGTTCAGGCTGTGGGAATTCCGCAATCACTTCTAGAATTTTTCGAGTGGCTCGTCAATTTGAAATGACAGGCGGATTTATTTATGTCCTTGTTAAAATACGACTATACCTGAAATTCCACTGATTTCTATAAAAATCCGTCAGCAGGTAAAGTCATTTCCCCGTCCTACGCATTTAGACCTAACAGTTGGTTTTGTAAAACCACGTTCTTGTATCCCGCTCACACAAACACCACTATACTCTCGCTATGGTTCAGACCAGTCACTTAGGCACGGTCGAAATGTTAAAATAAGCTTTTAGTGCCACGTACAAAACAAGAACTCGGAGTCAAATCAAATAAAATATGGAAACACCACAGGACACATCTAGATTTATCCTATCGCGATGTTAATTGTGTATATATGCAGAATTGGCATCTTTATAAAGCAAGTCACATTCGGAGACGGCCACTGCACGATACCTATGTTAATGTTACCGTGTAGTGTTAGGAGCCCACATAAACAACTGCCGAGAAGGGTTTTTACTTTTAGGTACTAACAGGTAGGTACTTGTGCGAGTTGATTCTTACCTGTTTTCTCCTTGATTTCGCAGAGCACGCTGAAGAGAGCCGGCTTCATCCGATGGCAGTTAAGAGTGTGTTTCCTGTGGACCCAAACAAACAGTCTCATTATTTCATTGTGCGATATGTTGTACCTTATGCTGACTAGTGTGTTAAAACACGTGATAATAGCAATTTGATTATTTTCGTGTGCCATAAATCCAGCCCAACCATAAAATGTGAAATAGTCCTCCCAAGACTTCAAAGTTTAAGCCGTCAGGTTGCTGCAGTTTTTTTTAAGAACTAGGTACAGCATGGTGCAACATACAATGTATATACCTACAATGTATCATACATACAATGTAAGGAAAATTGTGATCTATAGCTAATGCTGCATACATACCTACTGAGTTATCACTGTCACTTTATAATAATGTTCAATTGTTATTAGAATAATACATAAGAATTAACTCAACCAATGCCAATGATTTTCTTTCATTAGGTAGTATTGCCTATATTTTCAACGATAATCAAACTTTCGAAAGAAATATGAGAAATTTAACAAACAAATCTATTGCCTGCATGGTCGTATTAGATATTTTTTAATATGCATTGAAATTTCCAAAGCATAAACGCGCCAGTTGTACACAACTAGAAACCTACGATCACTAAACGTGTCGTCCTGAGCTGTCAATGAAAATTGCAACTAATGGAAACACAGGGAAGTACTTAGGTACTAACGGGCATGTAAACATACGAGACTCACCTTGCTTGCGCTTCATCCAACGATTGATCAGTGATATTCATGATCTGTTGAAGAATTTCCGAAATATCTTGCTTCCTCGATTCCTGGTCAGGAGTCGTCGGACCCCCATGGTTGGGATCTACAGGTTGCATCCCATACTGCGAAGGCATCATTCCGACCTGCGAGCCAACGGGGTGCATCATTCTACTTTGTTCATCCATGATTTCAATAAATAATTATAATAATCAACAAAAAAACTTCTTCAGGTAACAACGCACAACCACAAGAAACACCCGAGAGAAGAGATAGATGGAGAAAGAGAGCAGAAATGTAACACGCGGTTCCCTGGCGAAATTGCCGACACAAACACACTACGCTTTTAGGCCTACGACTAGACTAAAAAAATACACCGAGTCGCGAACACGAGAGCCGAAGTCGTACCCAGTCACAATCACCTCGACAGCGGGTCGAGCACTGATGAGAAATATTCCAGTCACCACACAGGCGACGATCTCGGCAGGACGGCAGTCACCCGGTCACATGCGCCCACCACCGTTCACACTTAGATTGCGATAATACTAATCAAATAATATTACAGCTGGAGAGAAAATAGTTTTTGACAGGCAAGGGGCACGATTTGGGGAGGAGGGTCGCTCCACTCGAAGACCGTACACCATAAAACCTTCAGTCCAAGTGCCATTTAGGGAAGTGAGCCTTTGAAAAGCGGCCAATGGGATCTCGAGTTTGCGCGTCTGTTTTCTCATATATGCTGCCAATCATGAGGAGCGGTATCACATCGAGAAGGAGCGAAAGACGCGTGCGCGGATTTCTTACTGTCAATATGCGACATTTAATATTAATCTAGAGCTGGTTTTTACTAGTACGTACCTTTAAATTGTATTCCCTTTTAATATCCTCGCCGTAGCAATTCATGAAACACTAAATATCACCGACTACCCACCAACAAGAAACACGCACAGCGCTACCCGGCTGTGCTATCCTTTGTGTCAGTCCTACCGCGGAGTTGCCGCCTACCGGAGGAGCTACAACCAAGGTCGCATTTGTACATAAGTTTTTGCCTATTTTCGTTATTTTAAGAAAACAAAATATAATAATATAGAACCTTAATTCAATATGTATTCTAAATGCTACTTTTTGTAATTTTGTAATGCGTATTATTGATTTAATGATCTAAAATGTCATGCACAAAGCTGCAAGTATGGCGTCTCATGGTGATTTACGTCATCATAAACCAGCCTAATGACAGGCATCATGGCTGCCTGGGATGGGCCTTTGCAAATCAAAACAAACCGAAAATCTATTTCTACTTCTACTTTTAACCATTGAAATGAGTAATCAAGACAAGAGAAAGTACCTGATTGGTGCTCCTAATTTCTAAAAAAAATTTCAATTGTCGTCTTTCTCAATTTTGCCCACGAATAAATATTTTGTCTGAAGGAACCACATGCTGGCTTAAGAAAGAGGAGGAGCAAACGCTGTATAAATCAATCAAAGCATTCTTCTTCCCATATTTGATACCGTTGTTCAAATTTTGGCGCGTAGAGCCATCTCGTAGCCAGTTGTTGAACTAAATAGAAGAGCGCTAAAATCTACTTGACTTTATTTAAATTTTTTAGTTACGCGGGCCGCATTTCATTTCAGAGAAGAGAAGCCTCAAAATAATTATTATTTCAATTGGGGTTTAGATGCTAAATAATGCTCTAGAACATGCTGAAACATTTTTTAACTAATTCTAACGATAGGACATGCAGACATAAGTCGTAAAGATTTTTTATACTTGTTAGTGCTTCTTATACCTACTATAGCTTGAAAAAAAGTTAGGTTTTCCTAATGCTGCTTCTGCCTCCCCTCCCCCCCCCCCCCCCCCTCCCATACATTATTTCGCTTACCGTTCTACAGCAGCTGTTCATGCGAATTTAATAGAATTTCAGGGCGTTTTTGATTTAGATATCATATATAAATGCATGTTATACAAACTTGTGGTAGTTGATGTGGGACTAGAAGGAGGGGGGGGGGGGGGCATGAAAAAATCTTATGGGAAATCACGAAAATCATTTGGTTTAAACTTTAAATACACTAGAATAAATTTGAGTTTGTCACTTTCTGGGGATCTCATAACATATGAGTACCATTCAAAGTCCAGCAGGCTATGGTAAGGCTATATATGGTGAGGAAAGGCTAACACAACTGTAGTAGTGAACTCAAACTCTAACAAAATTTAATTCGGGAGCTGGCTCCCGATATTTTTCTCGATGTGAGGGAATTGCTTCAGTTACGAATCTCCTGAAAGGCTAGCAGTGATCAACAGCTTGACTTCAGAAAGTACAAATGGGTCGATAAAAGGGTATATGTTACGAAACGTCCAGAAACCAGTTACTATATAAGACTGGTTTTAAATAATTTTTTTGGAAATTAAATTCTGCGTTCATGAGGTATTTATTACTGAATTCAGCCGATGCCAATTGCTGTACTGTACTCTGCTCTCTATGGATCGTAGTAGTCATCCCACGGATTTGACTGAGGAAGATCTTGTAACTCAGGAAGCTCGGGAACAAACTCCCTCAAGAATTTTATTACTTCTTCCGATCCAATCGAAATAAGTACTGCAAATGCCGTGTTTTTAGTTGATTTGTTGTCACAGGGAATTTTCGCACGGTGTTGCGAATAAAATCCTGTCAAAAGACCGTAACAAACCATTGGTCCACCTTCATCTCCGAAACAGGGGCCTTGTCGAACGGTTTTGTTCATTGGCAAAGCGCATGCAAAAAAATCGTCGTATTGCTCGAATCTGTCGTCCATTTGTCTTCTTAAAAACTTGCAGTAGCGCTCATTCCCAACACGGCCGTAGTAATAACGGAGTACGTTGCCATATATAGGTTCCGGGATTGTAAGAGGTTCGCCACTGTTTACAAAAAAATCTTCTCGTGACATGTAACCGAACCCTGCGATGGAGCATTTCAAGAAATCATCGCTTTTCAACTTTTTAGCCAGCCGAGGAGCACGATTCACTTGCGTGGGGTCTTGTGTAAAATTCCATGGTTGGTTAACTTTTATCAGCGCAACGTCCACGTCGAACATAGTGGTTCGACGTACATAGTCGGGGTGGATTATTAGCTTGCTACCCCTTCGCTCCTGAAATCCTGTTAAACAAAATGTTGAATTGTAAAGATATACTTGAAAATTGGTTACCTACTATATATATTATGATGAACATAGAATAATTACTTTGCATCTTACCTGGCTCTTGGCTGATCCAGCCATCGAAGACGCCAGCCCGAATGTATGTAGGCGAATATTTATCAAAAATCACTGCCTGAATAGTGTTTTCCCGCTTAGTGGGAAACAATCTTTGGAAGCAGCTTGCTGTGGTTAGAACATATTCCTCGTGCAGTATGCTACCGGTACATAAGTATCTCTGTGCTCGACTTATATTGTTCACCATAAAGCGTTCAAAACCGTAAGACACTATTTTAACCACGAACGGGAACATGCCTTTGACAGCGTGTCTTCCAGAAATGATTCCTTCGCTCCTATAAATAAGTTGCACTGCTAATGCGACAATAAAAATAGCCGACATAGGCGTCATTCTATAAAGTATAAAAGTTAATTACTTGTGAATTTATTTTCTGATTGAACAAGATAATAACTGGCGATGTTACCCAAAAAATAGAGATATGTCAAATGTGTCAAAGAGTCTGTAAATGTGTCAAACATTTAATCCTTTCGAAGAGAACAAACGAGATCGTCACTAGCGGATGTTTCCTGGTTGTGCTCAAGATCGTATTTGCACGAATGGAACCACTGCAGTCATACCTAGAATTAATTTGAGTTTGCCACTTTTTGGGGATCTCATATCATAGAACACCATACCATAGAATCAAATGATTGAGTTTTTGTCATTACCATTAAAAACTTTATTTATATTATTACAATTATTAACCATTTTACTCTTTACAAATCGTAAAAGAGTCAAATGAGACTTTACTTCGAAGTCCACCAGGCTGTGGTAACCTTAGGCTATCACGACTGTATATATTCAGACGTCGAATGGAATATCCACCATGGTTCAGGGAAGTCAGGAACATGTTTAGAATGAATTTGATCACTTTTTCAGCACCCACGGAAGTAAAAACCGCAAACGCTGTGTTATTCACGATTCCCCTTGCGTCAGGGCCATTTCGAACGAATTTGAGACAGCACCCCAGTGACAATTCCAGAGCAAATCAGTGGGGTCAATGTCACCGTAGCACGGGCCTGGTGTTACAGTAGCATTCACCGGCAAACTCAAACTCAACAGCCAAACTCAAACCACAACCGAGACAAAATGGAAGTAAAATATATATATTTTGTAATCTCTTGTCCCTCCCCCAAGCGCGTGGAGCGGTGCATCGCTTGTCGCTGTCTTCATGTGAGTCAAGGTTATGCAATGGCCAGTGCCGCGTTCAAGGACGAGTCGAGGCCAAATAACCTATAAAATACTGGATTGTTTGCACAAATGTTGACCAGCCTTTTTGTGTGTGTAACTTAACTTTGTGTTTAACTTTTATACTTTGTATTTAATTCTGTAGGCAGTTTATTTTCTATAACTTTAAAATTGAGAATGGCAAAATGAGCGTAACGTTTTCTACATGCTGGCCAAAACATTGAAGTGTTTGAAATTAAATAAATAGTCAATGTTCTACAAGTTCAACCATATTATGACGTGACGCTTGTTTCAAAGGTTGTTTGAGAAAAATTGCCCCATAATTTGGTATAAATGGAGCTACAAATAAAAACAATTAATAAATACCAACCACAGGGCACATGCAAATCAGCAAGCAATTGTACCTATATGCCTAGAAAGCTATCAACGCTGGGCATTACCGATAACATCACATAACAACTGTTGATTTTTTTTGTTGACATGCCCAGTTTATTTGTTATTTTGTTGACATGTCATGGTATATTTATTTTCTTGAATTTATACAATTACCTGGAATTTTAATACAATATCAAAAATGTGAATGCTTCACACTTGCAAGAGCTTGTTCTCGTGGGATGCTACAGTATATTTTTACAAAGTACAATGATCTTAATATAATTAAAAGAATATAATATCAAAAATGAATTAGCTGAGTGTATAAGGTGAATCATAATCCTCATCATAGTCGTCCAAAGGGTTCCAATGTGGAACTTCCACCAGTTCAGGGAAGTCAGGAACATGTTTCCGTATGAAATTATCCACTTCGACAGCACCCACAGTAGTAAAAACAGTAAACGCCGGGTTATTCTTGGTCCTGTGGTCACACATCGCCCACTTCGAACGGATTTGGGACATCACCCCGGTAACAATTCCAGAGCAAACCAACGGTGCGCCAATGTCACCGTAGCACGGGCCTGGTGTGACGGTAGTGTTCATCGGGGAGGCGCAAGCATAAAAGTCATCGAACACTTCGCCTTTCACGCGATTTACAAGGCCCAGATTCCTCCGAAGATATTTGCAATAACGTTCGCGACCAACTCGAACTTTGTAGTAGCGAAGTACGTTTCCCTTTACCCTTTCAGGAAAGTCATAATTATAGTCGACATCATACAGACACTGTATGTGCAAGTCGTCGTCGTACTCCTGCCAAGATGTGTAACCAAATCCGACGACGAAACACATCAAATAATCAAATTCCTTCAAGTGTTTTCCCCATTTGGGAGCAGGGGCTACTTGGGTTGGATCTTTCGAAAAATCAAATGCAAACTTGCATTTTATCAAGGCCACATCCACGTCAAACATTGTAGATTGATTCATATAACCAGGATGGATTATTATACTGTCGCCTGTATTCACTTGAAATCCTGTTGAGATAATTATTGAGATTATAATACATTACCAACTGGATGGCATTGCAGAATTAAATAATTAGAGTAAGTTTACCTGGAGCAAAATTGTCTGTACCGCTGACAATTCCCGCACGAACGTAAAGTCGATCATAAGTATCGTCCAATTTAAAAATAAAGTCAGTATTATCAGCCTTATTGTAGAGGTGAATGATGTAATAGAAACATCCCGCTGCAGTTAACACAAAGTATTGGTTGATAATACTCCCCGAGCACACGAATTTATGGACCCTTCGGTACAAGCCTTTTCGATGTGAACGATCACAATAGTAGTAGAATATTCTGGAGGCAAAAGGGTACTGGCCCTTTTTGACAAGTTTACCCGCAAATATGCCAGACGAATTAGAAATTTGGTTACAGAGAAATGTTAATATGATGAACGTTGTAATACTCTTCATGATTTACTAGCAATTTATTATTTTTTCCCGAAACGGTCTTGTAAAATTCAATCAGATTGCATTGATTCTATAAAAATAATGATATCTAAATCACCAGACAAAAGAATATCTAAATCACCAGACACCTAAATCACTGCTTACTGTATTTTTAGATTTTCCAGAGCCCTGCAAGTAAATAGAGCTGAACACCGGCGAACAACTCGAAAAAGTGTGCCAAAACGAACACCATCTTGATTAGGATAACCAGATAATGAGGATGCTTCAGCCACAAATAAATGAGTCTCAGCTCGGTACACCGTTTTTATACCTACGATTTCGAGGCTTTCGTCACCTTGGGTGGAATATTCCCCTCCAGTACCCATCCCAGCCACACATCTCCAGCTCACTGAGAATGTTAGCGATGGCGTTGACAACTCCTACCAGCGCTGCGATTTCGTAACTCTGACTTTGCCGTTCTCGGTTACAAAGTTTAAAAAATTAACATGGACAACAATAGGGATTTTATCCATCAGAACCGATAACGACGTAACGTAAAAGTTACAAAATCGCTAGGCTGGTCACCGACGGTCACCGACCTGACGCCGCTTCTCCGCGAGCACCATGGTCCGTGGACGCCCGACACGACGCATCACGGGAGCACTGCTAGTACAGTGGATAGGCTGCCTCTCACAAATACAAATTCACCTTCTCAATTTCCCTGCCGACCCCTGCTTACATCCCGAACATCCCGAAACATTAACATTAACAATATAACATTAACATTAACCTAACATTAACATCCCGAACGTTATCGAGGATATTACATTTCTTACTCATGTCCATTATGTCCTAAGAAAGCTCGAGGCTTCTTCGGCGACCTCGTTAGTACGTTTTCCACTATGTGATAATCATCTAAAATCTTCTATTTGTGCTAAGCTTGAACATTATTGATGACAGTTCAGAGCCAGCGATAGTACTTATAAATTATTTTCTATTGCAAGTATAATTGCACATCATTCAGAATAATAACAATCATAGATGATAGGCACTTGTTAATTTATTTTTTGTCCTAAAATTTATAGTCGCTGGCCTGTGAAAAAACTTCCGGAGTCTCAATACAAAGACTTCATACTTCGAACATGTTCTCAAGTCGTTCTTACACACATACATGGATCGGCGTCTTAGTCGTCGAATGGGTTCCCAGGTGGAACTTCCACCAGTTCAGGGAAGTCAGGAACATGTTTTCGAATGAACGGGATAACTTCTGCAGCACCCACGGAAGTGAACAGAGCAAACGCTGTGTTATTCACGGCTCCTCTTCCGTCACATATTGACCATTTTGAACGAATTTGAGACATCACCCCCGTAACAATTCCAGAGCAAATCAATGGGGCGCCAATGTCACCGTAGCACGGGCCTGGTGTTACAGTAGCATTCACAGGCAAGGCGCAAGCATAAAAATCATCAAACACTTCGGCTTTCACGCGTTTTACTAGGCCCAAGTTCTTCCGCAGAAATTTGCAATAACGTTCGCGACTAACTTGACTTTTGTAGTAGCGTAGTACATTGCCTTTTATCTCTTCACGTTTGTCCATTTCTGGTCGAATGGTTGGAATGTCGTCTCTGTACTCCTTTTTCGACGTGTATCCAAAACCAGCGACGAAACATTTCAACCAATCTAGCTCCTTTATGCGCATACCCCAATTTGGGACAGGGGCTACTTGCGTTGGATCTCTGGTTAAGTCCCACGAGGGCTTGATTTTTACCAGAGCCATATCCACGTCGAACATTGTAGATTGATTCCGATAATCAGGATGGACTATTAATAAAATGCCTCTTGTCTCTTGAAATCCTGTCAATAAGGTCAATTGCAGTTAGCTCTGTTATAATATATTATATATGGTCAACTCAAGGTGTAGTAAAATTTACCGTATTTGTCTCTTTCTTTACCGGCGTCACCGTCAATGATACCTGCTCGAAGGTAGGTCTGATCCCACCAAGTTAAATTCTTACTGTATTCAGTGTTATCTTTCTTCTTGTGGTAATTTATATTGTGTTGGAAACATCCAGCCGAAGTTAGCACGTAGTCCTTGTTTATAATGCTACCCGAGCATGTGTATTTATAGAAAAACGTTGAATTTTTACGGTTAATAAAGTAATAGAATATTCTTACAACAAATGGGTACTGTCCCTTGACGGCACGTGTGCCAGAAAATATGCCAGCTGAATAATAAATGTGGTTACAAACAAATATTATCATAATAATTACTGTTATAATCTTCATGTTAGGCTTTTAAAATTTTGACTTTTCATCTAAAAAAAAAATACAAGCTAATGTGAACCTTATGATATGTTTATTTGGCATTTAAAAATAAAAAATTTAGGTATGAATCGTTCAATAACAAAATAGTAGCATGGCAACGTGCAAGCAATTTTCCTATACAGGTGATCGATTTCTAGTATGCCGAGATGGCAAACAGCCACCTGGAAATATTTCTATCAAAAACATCTTTTTTAGATTTTCTTGTTCATATCCAAGTGCCCAACTCCTAGCTTAAATCTGAAAACCTTGCACTACAGTAATGAAATTGTAATGAACTTGTAATGAACTTGTACTGAAATGGAATATAAAAAATCTGACACTTCAAATTCTAATAACAAACTAGTGCTTCACAGACTTGAAACCTTGGCAAACGTTTTCGGTTCTTGCCGAGATGGAGAGATGTGAGATGCCATCCGAACTACGATAACTACACTAGATAGCTAACGCCCTAAAAAAGAAGAACTTTAATGTCTTTGAAGAAGTGCATGCAATTTCGACCGACGACAGCAATCGGCGTGCTGATATTATTGCAATCAACCAAGCTTATGGCGAAGGATTCATCCTGGACCCCACAGTTAGATTTGAAGACCATATTGGCTAAGCAGAGGAAGTTGATCTAGAAAAATGCAAAATAAATGACCCCACAATACCATATTTCGAAGAGCAATATAACATTACGAAGTTAAAAAGCAATTGGATTAATGATTGGAGCACGAGGAACATCGACTGCATTCTTTGCACATTTCACAAAACAATTTAAACTCAATAGCTCATTGATAAATTAAATTAGCATTGTGACACTCAAAGGTTCCATCTCATTATTACGCAACCATTTGTATGGGCAACGTATTAGTTTATAAGCTTAACATTTTATATTCATACCATAATCAATCAATTCATAATTCATGTAATTTCTATATTTTACATTATATTGTTTAAATGAAATGTTATTCTGGGTCCATGTGGCAACCACTTGGCATGGCAGAGTTGATAAATAAATATCAAGTTTCTCTCTCATTTGAACTTTTTTGGGAAATGTAATAGTGACTGAAGTATTTTTCATAAAAAAAGATCTTTCTGTCCCATTGGTACATTTGCCATTTTCTACAAACCAACAACCTTGTGGAAAAAAACATTGTGGTTTGGGTATAGGTGTGCAAAGATAGAATTTGAGAGGAAAGCTTGATATACCTACCTATCACTACATTATATTGTTTTCTGATTAAAGCTGTGGCTCCCAAATTGACTTGCGTGAATTTTGAGTTCCATTTCATTAATATTCAAAAACGCAAGAATCTTTAGTATATAGGTAAGTTATACTTACATAATATTATTTTGAAAGTAGTCCTTCAAACTTGTGTTCCTGCTCTAAAACTGAAACTCCCAGACGGCAGTGGTTTTTCAAACTTCTTGTTTTCTTTCAAAATGACATTTCAGAGTCTAGTTTCTATTTATTTTTGACTTAAGTATTTATATAAAAAAAAACTCTTTTCTAAATACAAATATCTAAATTAAAGTAAACACCATAGAGCATCCAAAATGAACGCTTTTTATTTCACTGTATTTTTAATCGCCGACCAGATCCTGTCATCCTACGCGGCTCCCCAAGAAGAAGAAGATGACGGAGAGTTTCGCACGAAAAGAGTGGCCCAAGGAACCAAAGCTCAGCGCGGCCAATTTCCTTACGCCTGCCACATCGCGTGGTTCTGGCCCCACCCAAGTCGACGGGACCCCAAAGGGGGTTACCCAGCCGGTAGCAATCCCCACTCATCAAGAACTGCATACGTTGAAAATCAGAGGGCCGAATCGTTTGACAGCAAATTCTACCAATGCTCTTGTGCCATCATCCACGAACGATATGTAATAACAGCAGCTAACTGCTTCCAGCCGGCGATTGATTATTACAACAAGCCTGATACGTATACTCTTGAAATGAATTGTACTAATTGGCCATTGATCATCAGGGCAGGATTCGTCGATGCTCCACTTAACGAACCAGGTATGCACTGTCACTGGCAGGTGTACAAGTTTCAGTAAAGAATCGCAAAATTGCGTCACCTTATTCACAATCATGTTCAGCGAGGTTGTATAGATGAATGCATCTTTTCAAATCACTTGTCAGTTAAAACACTTTGATATACTCACGATGTGTAGACTAAATTCATTTTATGTTTACACCTACTTTAAATTTCTTCAGGTACGCAGGAGAGATACGGCAAGACGGTGTTCGTACATTACGCATACAAAAATAAGTCTACATTGTTGGATGTCGATGCCGCAATTGTAAAACTAAAGTACACTTTCGACGTTACCGACCGCTATCAGAAGGTGAAGATCGCAAGGATTGGCAGTTATTGGGGAGAACCCAACCATCTGAATATCTACTGTATAGGCCTGGGTTACGGAAATGACGTATACATTCCCCCCTCTCCAACGGCTAAAGAACCTTCCATAAACGACATTAAAAATCGCATCGATCTTCTAAGATACTTCAAAGTGCAAGTGGGTCCTGCTAGGTATTGTAGATATCTCCAGCGAAAGCTAAACGTGAATAGTTTATATTTCGATTGGTTCTATCTATGTGCCATTTCGAACAATGCTACCCACAAACAGCATAACTGCGAAAATGACATCGGGGGACCCTTGGTGTGTGGTGGGATTTTAATGGGAGTGCTGGCCCAAAGAAGAGAAAATAAGCCATGTGATCTGGTGGGCAATTCCTTTTCGATGTACACTTATGTGGGGGCGAAAGAGGTGATGGATTGGCTGCAAGTTTTCATTCCCGACCTTAGTGATGTACTGAAGGTGCCGTTTGATGTACCTTGGATGCCAGAGAGAGATTTTGGAGGGTGAAACCTTCGATCGAGTGGGGACAAAATAACATAGACTCAGACTTTGAGCTCCGATCAGCAGATTTGTAGTAAATCTTTGACTTTAAGACTTTGACTTTGAGCTCAGACTTTGAGCTCCGATCAGCAGATTTGTAGTAAATCTTTGACGTAAGACTTTGACTTTGAGCTCAGACTTTGAGCTCCGATCAGCAGATTTGTAGTAAATCTTTGACTTTAAGACTTTGACTTTGAGCTCAGACTTTGAGCTCCGATCAGCAGATTTGTAGTAAATCTTTGACTTTAAGACTTTGACTTTGAGCTCAGACTTTGAGCTCCGATCAGCAGATTTGTAGTAAATCTTTGACGTAAGACTTTGACTTTGAGCTCAGACTTTGAGCTCCGATCAGCAGATTTGTAGTAAATCTTTGACTTTAAGACTTTGACTTTGAGCTCAGACTTTGAGCTCCGATCAGCAGATTTGTAGTAAATCTTTGACTTTAAGACTTTGACTTTGAGCTCAGACTTTGAGCTCCGATCAGCAGATTTGTAGTAAATCTTTGACGTAAGACTTTGACTTTGAGCTCAGACTTTGAGCTCCGATCAGCAGATTTGTAGTAAATCTTTGACTTTAAGACTTTGACTTTGAGCTCAGACTTTGAGCTCCGATCAGCAGATTTGTAGTAAATCTTTGACTTTAAGACTTTGACTTTGAGCTCAGACTTTGAGCTCCGATCAGCAGATTTGTAGTAAATCTTTGACTTTAAGACTTTGACTTTGAGCTCAGACTTTGAGCTCCGATCAGCAGATTTGTAGTAAATCTTTGACTTTAAGACTTTGACTTTGAGCTCAGACTTTGAGCTCCGATCAGCAGATTTGTAGTAAATCTTTGACTTTAAGACTTTGACTTTGAGCTCAGACTTTGAGCTCCGATCAGCAGATTTGTAGTAAATCTTTGACGTAAGACTTTGACTTTGAGCTCAGACTTTGAGCTCCGATCAGCAGATTTGTAGTAAATCTTTGACGTAAGACTTTGACTTTGAGCTCAGACTTTGAGCTCCGATCAGCAGATTTGTAGTAAATCTTTGACGTAAGACTTTGAGGAAATAATACCAAATAAAGTGAAGTGTATCTACAAATTTTAAAAGTAATTATCAATAGGTATAGTTTGTTGTTCAATTTCACTCATGGCTGCGATGTCCTATATCTTTAGTACTAGTTTTAAAGTTCACTATTCCAAACTGGGGTTTGAATAGCACATTTGTTATTTATTCCTTTGACAGAGGTTGAGAGTCCGAATCGAGGGATCAAATAAGAGAGGTGCATGTGATCTGAAGATCTGGTATATGTTTTTATCCCTTCAGTCAACTTTAAACTCTAGTATACCGCTCTAAATCCTTCGATCATTACTAGGCTTCAGTAATAACTAGCCTGGAAATGTGGCTAGCAGTTATTGAAGCTAAAACTTTGTAAAATTCGCACCCATTCCACGGTAATGCGAAACATCAAGATGTAAGTAATAATTTTCTGATCGAATAAAATTTAATAACTAGCGATTTTACAGATTTCAATATTAAAGTCAGCGTGTAATGTCCTGTGAACAGTTTGCTCTCAGTTGTGAATCGCAGACGGAGGGAACTTGCCCTGCCCTGTCATCAGTAGTGGCGAGATTAAACAGTGTCCTAGTCGTCGAATGGATTGCCAGGCGGAACTTCCACCAGTTCCGGGAAGTCAGGAACATGTTTTCGTAGGAACGGGATAACTTCTTCAGCACCCACGGAAGTGAAAACGGCAAACGCCGTATTTTCCTTAGCTCTTGAGTCACATGACCTTCTTGAACGATATTGAGACATAACCCCCGTCACAACTCCAGAGCAAATCAGCGGTCCGCCAACATCACCGAAGCAAGGGCCTTGTCTGATACTCTCATTCCTTGACAAGGCGCAAACATAAAAGTCATCAAAATCTTCTCCTTTCAAGCGGCCCAAGCGGCCCAATTTCTTGCGAAGAAATTTGCAATAACGCTCTCGACCCACTCGAGCCTTGTAGTAGCGAAGTACGTTGCCGTTAATCTCTTCAGGAAAGTCTTTAGGGTGCAGATCAGTTCCGTACTCTTTGTAAGATGTGTATCCAAAACCGATGACGAAGCAAGACAACCAATCTAGCTCCTTTATGCGCTTCCCAAAACTAGGGGCAGGGGCTACTTGGGTTGGGTCTGCAGTAAAGTCCCAGGGTGTCTGCAGTTTTAGCAGGGCCACGTCCACGTCGAACATTGTAGATTCATACCGATAATCGGGGTGAATTATTACTCCCTCTCCTCTTCTCACTTGGAATCCTGTGAAACAGATTATTTTGAGTATGCTTCATTTTTACGTAAAACGCGAATAATGTACTACTATCTAAAAGTATATTTACCTGAAGCATTTCTTCCTTTACCCTCAACTATCCCAGCTCGGAGGAAAACCATATCATACAAAGTAAATTTCTCAATTGTGAAATCAGTGTTATCAGATTTATTGTAGTAATTAATAACGTGGTAGAAACATGTTGCTGCCGTTAACACCAAGTCTTTGTTTAGAATAATGCCCGAGCATGTGTATTTAAAGAGGTGTTGCATGACATCTGTTTTGTTTGTACGGTCAACGAAATAATACAATATTCTTACTACAAAAGGGTACTGGCCCTTGACAGCAAGTGTTCCAGAATATATGCAAGTGGAATTAAATATTTGGTGATAGACGAGTGCTAAGATACAGAGCACAGTGACGAATTTCATTTTTGACTTGTAAATTTTTGACTTGAAGACTAAAACACTACCACAGTATATTATGTAAATTTTTTTTGACAGTTACACAAAAATGAGCGAGCAATATTTCACAGCACCGCCTTCTAAATGTCGCTCCGGGGCATCACATGCGAGCAAAGACATCAAGGAAGCGCTGCTTTTATCATTTACACCAATTACACATTACATTCCACCAATTTCACATTACCAACTGAGCCACAAGTATTAAATACCTAGGAGTTACTTTGGGGTAAATATATTGACTGTCGTAATTCCTGGAAAAACCACATAGATACAATTTCAGAGAAACTTTGATTGCTGAACTACATATTTTACTAATTAAGACCAATAGTCAATTTTAAAAACCTAAAAAACGATATACTAGTATGCTCTTGTCCAATCATCTCTTTCGTATGCAATTCTAGCTTAGGGAGGTGCACATAAAAACAAATCGGAAAAATAAAGAGAAAACAGAACACTGTTATAAAAACAATGTGTAAACTACCTAGATTAACGGATTCAAACACACTATTTACAAAAGCTTATTTATTTAACATCAATTACCTTTTCATCAATAATCATTAACCTTTTCATCAAAAATCAAACCAGGAAATAGTCATTCGTTTGTTCTTTTCGCTTTTTCACTTAAGTCGCCAAGACTTTTTTTTCTCACACTTCTAAATGTAATGTAATCGCCGACCATCTTGATTAATATTTTTTGTAACCTAACTTATAGTTATTTCCCACACACGAGCGTTGCTTATGTGGGGTTTTATTTATTCTTCACTCTATAATAATATGTTTCTTGAAAAAGCTGTTAATAAATAATTAAAATTAAAAATATATATATATTCTTTACAGTTACTATTACAGTTACTGTTCTATTAAATTGTTATTAAGAGTGGAAATGAAAGCAGTACATACTTTCTTGAAGTCAATTTATAATGAAGTCAATCAGTCAATGGTATCTTCTATAGCGGGTGATCTTATCGTGTGATACAGTGGCGTAACTTCAAATCGGAGGCCCCCGGGCAAAATAAAGTATGAGGCCCCCCCCCCCCCCCCACTCACCCAAACCAACTACACCAACTAATTTTTTCTAGTTTACTAGTGTCTGTAGCTCCTTGCGACTTTTTCTTCCTCTTCTGGGACCCGCTTAAGAATACACGTTTGTTGGAGCTCATCGCACAAGCGCACTCGGCATATCAATTACTAAGTTAATCGGCAAATCAATCAGCGCATAGGCAAATCACGGCAAATCCACTCATAAAATCGCTATTATAGGAGACTTAGGTACGCGCAGACACCCGCACACGCCGATCGCAATCAGCTAACTGACTGCCTTTGTTTACTTTTTTTTCTCATGGCGCAAAAATTTTGGGAATACTGGGAAAAACGTCTTTGACAATGTGCTTTTTTCAGTTGAAGTCAGCGGTATATATTTGAATCAAAATAGGTTTCTGGCAATGTTGCGTTCCTAGCAACGAGTTAATGTACCGAAACTCACCATAGCCGGCTAACCCCATCTCGCTAATACCCAAAGCCAAAGAATACTAACCAGAAGAAATCTTTTCCATATAAAAAATGTACCATTTCAATTTTTACGAAATTTGAAAACACCAAATCATGAGAACGGTAGTAGGTAACGCAGAAAATTCTCCGAAACTCAGGGGGCCTCCGCGAGGCCCCCCTGAGTCGGAGGCCCCCGGGCTTTGCCCGGTCCAGCCGGGTGGTAGTTACGCCCCTGGTGTGATAAGAACTCGTGCTGCCACATAAGTTCTTCGCTCATCATGAAACCAAAATTGGTTTCAAATAGGTAATAACTGAATCGGGGAAGCACCTTCATTTGCTGATGTTGAAAACTTTCGCAGGATTATTTGCCGACACATAAAAACGTACTAACGCGAGGTAGCCAGCCCAAAGTTCAAATGTCAACCTAGTTCAAAGTTGTCGAAAAAAGAGTTGGGGGGGGGGGGGGGGAGTTAATGGTGAAGTATTTTGTATCGTGGCCCACTGTTATTAACCTTACTAGGGCGAACGCAATTTGTGTTGCGTTGAAGATGAGCGTAGCGATTTGTATTTAGCGCATAAAAAGATTGAGGCAAAAAGCCTAAATCATGGAGCAGCAAGCCGGACCATAGCTTTTTCGAAAATTCTGATCACTTGAAATTGTAAACGATTCTGGCCTTTCTTTGCTTCTGTCCGAGCTGTCGGGTAGCGGAAATATGCTCATTTTGAGATCATTGAGCAATCTGCATGTTAATACATAGATGTAACTCATGCCCAAGGGTTTTTATTGGGTTTTATTGGGTTGGTTTTTATTGGGAAAAATCTGGTGTGATGTTTCGATTTGGTTTCGATGGTTTCTAAAGGCAAATCGAAATTGGGAACATTTGAAAAAATTACGCACTTTAAAATAAATTTCCGTACTTTTCCAAACATGCCCAATTGTCGAATTTTGCTATTTTTTCTGCTTTGAAAGTGAAGGGTGTGGAGGATTTTCTTGAAAAACGCAGGGGGTCTAAGTTGAGAACAAAAGTAGACACCCTGAAAATTTCATCCCACTCGAAGCAGGCGTTTGGCCTGTAGAGCGCGCGCAAACACACATACAAAAAAAAAAACAAACAAACACACACCAAGTGTTTTTTTTAGCAGTAGTGAAATTGATGATTTCGCTTCGCTCGCTTCGCTCGCTACGCTCATCAATTATTTTGGGTTATTTTCAATTTTTTGTTTGTGACTATGTGGGGTATATATACATACCTATCTAAAACTTAATCTAAGACATTGGTGTCCATAACTACTACGCCCTGCTCTTCAAATTTAAATAACAGCCTATAGCCCCTGGACGCAGCCCGCAGAGCAAACTTGGCTCTTCCACTAATTTAATTTAAAATAGTTAACAAAATGTATTTTCCTCAGCTTCTCTAGGTAAGCCATATATTAAAAACCATTCAATAACCAAAATATTATTTCTCTAACAACAACTTTCACTTCACAACTCAACTTTTCACAAGATAAATAAAAAATAACGGACAATCGTTATAAAAAACCCCAAGAGCCGAAGGTTATTATATAGTATCTTTGCCCAAGAGTGTGGATTGCATTATGAAATTATTTGCCAATCCCAGTCTTCAATCAATGCAAATTTAGCATCTCCGATATCTCCCCTACAAAAATGCACACGCCTAGTAATAGTTTACCACCAAATAAGTAATCTGCTCATGATTTGATGGAATGCAATGTTTATTTTGAAATGTGTACTTTTGATTTATTATACAGGTCTCATGTTTTGAAGTTTTTTTGGAAAACATAATTTACAAATCTGTGCGCAGTGCGTTCACGGGAGCTCAGTATATTTCTTCCACGGCTCTTCAAACGGCACATCCAGCAAGCGATCGCGATCAAAGTCAGGAATGAAAATATCCAGCCAATTCAGCACCTCATCAGTCCCCAGATATGTGTACATCGAATACGATTTACGCTTCACTCCACACGGCTTTACTTCTCTTCTTTGGGCCATCACGCCCATCAAAACCCCTTGACACACGAGTGGGCCTCCGACGTCATACTCGCAATTGTGTTGTCTGACAGTCTCGTTGTGTGAAATGGCGCAGAGGTAAAACCAATCGTAATGGACTCTTTCGAAGTCTAGCCGTTCCTGCAGATAGCTGCAGAATCTAACATTACCGGTTTTAACTCTGAAGTATCTGAGGTGGTTGATTAGTTTCTTAACATCGTTTATGGAAGGTTCTTTAGCTGTTGGGGAGGGGGGTACGTATTCGACGAGTCCGTATCCCACGCCCATGCATTGGGTGTTGTAGTGGTTGTAAGGTCCGACCTTCTTGCCGATGCTCGCGACCTTCACTGACTGAAAGCTGCTGTTTAAGTCGAAATTGAACCTCAGTTTCACGATTGCCAAGTCAACGTCCATCATTGTTGACCTATTTTTGTATGAAGAATGCACGTAAACTGTGAAGCCGTTTCTCTCCTGCATGCCTGGAGAAATATCAAGTTTTAAGCGAGTGTATACAAATCAAAATAGATTTTGAGTCGAATATCATTTTTGAGCTTACATCAATAAATAATTAGGTTAAATAAAATTACTGGAATAATACCGATGGTCTAGTCGGGTCCAGCCAGAGAAGAACGGTTTTACCCTAGCTTCTCAAATGTTCCCAGCACGCAGCAAAAAGCAGAGGGTTCGGTGATGCTTTGACGACTGACTTGCAAATGGGATTCAGGGAAATTGATTAAGAATCTGAAACCCGATGCCCAAACGATATTTTATAACGGCAACTTAAAATTGTTAATCTGTGGCTGGACCCAACAGAACCTACTCTAAACACGTTCGCGTGCACCTCGTGACTTTGACAGGAGTTGGGAAATATTATCGTGCAACAACATTATGAAAAAGACATGGCAGCGTTATTTTCTATGATTTTGCAAACTCCAACAGAGAATATGTACCTTTTTCTTTGCGCTGAGCATCTACGAATCCCGCTCTGACAATCAATGGCCAATTGGTAGAATTCATTTCAAGGGAATACATGTCCGTCTTGTTATAGTAATTAATCGCCGGCTGGAAACAGTTAGCCGCAGTCGCTACAAATCGTTCGTGGATGATCGCACAAGAGCATTGGTAGAACTTGCTGTCGAATGTTTCTGCCCTCTGACTTCCAAAGTTTCCTAATCCAGGAGGTTTCGCCCCCGCTGGGTAACCCCCGTTGGGGTTTCTACGACTCGGATGAGGCCAGAACCATGAGATGTGGCAAGCGAACGGGAATTGCCCGCTCTGGGCTTTGATGCCGTTGATTATTCTCTTCGTGCGGATCTTTCCTTCGTCTTCTTTATTGGTGGAGTAGGATGACAAGGGTTGGATAGCGATTAAAAATACAATTAAATAAAAGGCTTTCATTTTGGATGTTCTGTGTTTCGTACTTTAATTTAGATAAGTATGCTGGCACACCTAATATTACGCCCAATATAAAAAGAAGTGGTAATATTATCTGAAACGAAATGTCACCACCACCGCCGAATTAAATTATGTGTTGTAAGTCACTGATCAGAAAGCGGTGGGTTAATGCCTCTACCAACTTTTTTTGCCATTTGTATCGACGTCTACTTGTTGCTTGTTCCATTGACATCAAGGAGGCTTCGCTTTAATTTCTACTATTACCCTAGACTGCTCATCGTCTACAAAAAATCGTGATGCCACGCAAGGTTTGTATAATACACCTTGGATGCCACGAAAGTCCATCATGGTCGTTTCCTTGATGTTAATGGCTAGTACCAAGTACCTTGTTTGTACATTTTAATCCAATGTCTTTCTATCACAAGATTGATGTGATACATTATGGACGCTAGCCGATTTCGCCAAAGTCGAACCAATACCAGCTGGTTTAAACCAAGTTTAGCTTGATTTTGGTGACACCGGACAACTAGAGGTAAATAAAATACAAATTTAGCGTGGAGACGTCGATAGATCAACAATTTTTTAGTGAGGTTGTCTTTGGAGAAGAGGAGCGTCAACAACGTTCACAGTTGAGATTGAGAGTGATAGTTGAAATAAAAACGTACTATCGAGGTTGACATAATATGAGGAGCTTTCAGCGTCGACTCGATTATCTATGTGAGCAACGTTCACCCAAGGCGTCAGGTGAAAAGGTAACAGTAAAACACAATATAGGTATGTTAAATATGTCAGTAACGTATTGGTATGAGGGATAACAGTGAGCTATGTGAGGTGTAAATAAAAAATCCCTAAACACGCTGACATCGTTTCCCTCTCTCAAAAGTTTTGTTATCCCATTTATTGAATCATAGTATTGCTTTCAGGTCATTCCCCTATACTCAAGGGTTCGTTCTCGTCGTGACATCCCACGGATTGTACTCGGGAAACTCAGCAGGTGTCAGCATGTCAGGAATCACCAGTTTCATCCAGTCGTGCACCACAGGCGCACCAACCGCAGTGAACAACGAGAACCCCTGCACATCGCAAGGCTTGTTTCCCCTCTCCCGCCTCTGGGAAAACACCCCCAGCAAAAGTCCGTTACATATCAACGGTCCACCACTGTCGCCGAAACACGTCTGTCGCCGCACAACACTGTTATTCGAGTCGCCACACAAGTAAAACTCGTCCACGTGAAATACCATCTGGTCCAACTTCAACTGCAGATACTTGCAATACTTGACTTTACCAACGCGCAATTCATAAAAACGCAGGCGATTGTTCCGTCTTGGGAGACCGTCGTTGTTGGTGGCTTTGACTGAGTCGTTTTTCAACATTCTCGTGGTGTTGAAGTTGCCGAATCCGGCAGCAAGGCATTCGATCCAGGCGTCTTGTGAATTCGGTGGCCGACCGATAGGCAATTTCTTGACGTTGTTCTCAATTTGGTTAAAATCCCAGTCGAAGTTGACTCTAATAAGGGCCACGTCGACGTCGAACAATGACGTTCGGTGCAGATAGTCATTGTGGACGAACAGTCTTTCGCCCGAGCGCAGTTGAGATTCTGATAATTAAACGACATGTGTCATGACTATATTGCATGTGATTTCAAAGCAATAGGGTTGTGTGTACAGTTGGTGTATTTGGCACAATAGTTTAGTACTTTAGTATACGTATATTATACGAATAATAAAAACTACGCAATATAGTATCACTTACGACGGGCCACGGGGGAAATTGTCTTTGAAACTTCGTTTTCTCATGGAAAACAGTGCCTAATTAGGCAAGTACTTTAAGAATTCGAACTAAACGATGATAACTAATCCATTTCCAATATAGATTTATATCACACACAGTTCTTACTTGGAGCATAGTCGATGGAACTGGATCTGTCAACGAAGCCAGCGCGTATTTCGGTCGGATAATCCCCCAAATCCAGCTCGAATTTCTTGTTGTCCCGTTTCTTGTGGAAATCGATGAGTTCTTGAAAGCAATTGGCCGAGGTGATTACAAATAGCTTGTGAATAAGTGCACCCGAACATCTGTATCGTGAGGTGATATTGGAGTCAAAGAAAAACCAATAGATGTGCGCAGCATAGGGGAACTGCCCAACTTTTGCCATTGTTCCCATTGTTATTCGACGGTTTCGTTTGATGGGAATGGATTGTACAAGAACATTCCAAAGAGTAAACATAACAAGAAGTTCTATTAATTGCATGGTTTACAGATGCGTTGTAATTAATTTTGAAAAACAACTAGGTACATTTACGGTTTTAAGTCTAAAACAGAGTGGAAAAAGATGACTGTCTGTGAACATGTTTGTGGATATTTTGAGTCTTGTCTTTTTGGTGAGATTAATAGATCAACAGGTCAACTCTTGTGGAACCGGACTGTTGGATGGAAAATTGTCCAAATTACATCCGAAATAAAGTATAATCTGAAACTCAAATGTGTATTGATCTCTTCCACCACTACTCACATTATATTACAAAAATCGGTTATGTGACATCATTAATTTAATACATTCAAAATTGTTCCATTGGCTAAAAAATGTCAAAACTTGAATTCATGCCAATGCCATTTATTTATTTATTTATTTATTTATTTATTTATTTATTTACAGCTTTATTGTTTTTTTAAATACAAAAGGCGGCATTCAATATAAATTGCTCTTCCATGCAACCAAATTTTAACTTACAATAATTAATATTATTTACATAGATAATGATTATAACTAGTATAAAAATTAAAATATACCTTCCATTACACTCTTTTTAACTTCTCTATGAAACATATATTTTCCCATAGTTTTAAAGCTAGGGGGTAGTGTGTTATAAATTGTTGACGCTTGATGTGTGAATGACCCTTCGTATTTGGCTGTTCGGTGTTTTTCTGTAGTAAGTAAGTTCTTGTTACGTAGGTTGCGATGGTTTTCTTCGTATCTTGTTTTAAGTCTTCTGCATAAGTATTCTGGTTTTTCTGTATTTAATATATGGTGAACAGTATTGAGCATATGAACTTTACGTCGATTATCCATCTTCAGCCAGCCTGCTTTTTCAATGCTTGGAGTGATGTGTTCTCTATTGTTAATGTTATAAATATATCGTGCACACGAGTTTTGGATTTTTTGTAGTATGTTAGAATTGCTTACTGAAATATTGGGTCCATAAACCACGTCACAATAATCCAATGTAGATAGAATGAGAGATTCACACATGTAAATTTTTGCTGATGTTGGCAATATTTCCTTGAATCTGTAAATTGATCTCAACTTATTTCTTGATTTATTTCTAATGTTATTCACGTGTGCTTCAAAGTTCAGGCTGTGGTCCAATATGAGTCCCAGATTTCTTGAGGTCTCAGAGAGTTCTATGTCGGTTTCATTTATCTTGATTTTGAAATTATTTTCTATTACTTTTTTTCGCTGAACTTCCGTGCCTATGAGCATTGACACTGTTTTCTTGGGGTTTATGATCAGCGCACGATCTGTAGACCATTTTAATATATTTGCTAGATCATGGTTGATTTGTTCTTGTGATATATTCGTATCATTAGGTTTAAAGGAAAAGTAAATTTGAGTGTCATCTGCATATTGTTTTATCTTGCATCCTACCACTGCTTCATGAAGATCTGCGGTATAGATGGTAAACAGCAAAGGGCCCAATATCGATCCTTGTGGAACACCTGACTTTATTTCCATGGATGAAGATTCCATTGTACTTGTGTCAGTCCTAAGAACAACTTTCTGAAATCTTCCTGTGAGATAACTTTTAAACCAATTTTGAGTATAGTCATTAGAGCATATCCTCCTTAGTTTGGCAAGGAGAAGATCATGGTGGATAGTGTCAAATGCCTTTGAGTAATCCAGCAAAACAAGGCTAGTTACTTTTGATGAATCAATACCTTTTAGAATATCATCAGTAACATCCAGTAATGTTGTAGTAGTACTATGATGTTTTCTAAACCCTGATTGTGTCTCAGGAAGGATATTATTTTCTTCAACATACTTGGTTAGTTGCTTGTGTACTGCTTTCTCTAAAATTTTTGATAGTATTGGCAATATTGTTATTGGGCGCAAATCATTTATCTGTTGTGGATTATTAATTTTTGGTATTGGTGTTATCATACCTTTTTTCCAAAGTTCTGGACATGTTCCTGTGGAGAGGGAATGATTTATTACATTAGTGATGGCTCCAGCACATATTGGTAGACAAAGTTGAAGCATTTTCAGTGAGATACCATCAATACCCATGGCATTTGTTTTTATTGTTCTTATTAGTTCCAATGTTTCAGAGACACTGGTCGGACGAAATTGTAATCCTTTTCTGTTGCAATCAGGTGATCTGTTGTTGTTGTAACAACTCTCCAATAACTTTTCGTTTATAGTTTGGTTGCCTCCAACATTGATTAAATATGTATTAATTTTATCTGGGTCACACAGCTCTTCAGGAACATATTGGTTTTTTTTCTCTCTTCTTTTCCCGTGAATATTCCACTTTTCTAGATTTCTCCAGAACTTCATCGGGTCATTTTTGCATTTGGTGAGGGTGGACGTGATGTATTCTCGTTTTTTCCGTTGAACTACAATATTTAAAATGTTCCTTGCTTCAGTATAGTTTTCCCATGTCGATGATGATTTAAATTTTCGTCTCTTGTGCTTCTTTAAAACAATGTTCTTCTGTTTGATCATACTTTTAATAGAATCATCTAGCCATGGAGCATATGGCTTTTTTGTCGATATCGTTACTATTGGGGCAAATGTATTAGCTACATTCATTATGTGTTGGTTAAGGATATCTACCTTGTCATTAATATCATCAATATCACAAATTTCCTCCCACGGTATTTTCGTCAAGTGTTCCGCAAGAATAACAGAATCAATTTTTTTGTATTGTCTTCCGGTCCATGATCGTTTCGTCTTCTTGTTAGTCTGATATTTCAAAGTACATGCGACCAAATGATGATCAGTAATTTTTCTTCCTCTGTCGTCTTTTATTAAGGTCATGTTCAAAACTCCACAATCGATTACAGGGTTGAGGTCTCTTACATAAATATGGTCAATTAGTGTGGCTGAACTATCAGTAATACGTGTGGGAACATCAATGATTTGTGTAAGTTGATTTGCTGATAGAATTTTTTTCAAATATTTGTATTCTGGCGTACTATTGTCAAGTAGGTTAATATTCATATCACCTATAAATAAAATGTTGTCAACACTCCCATCTAGGGAAGAAATAAAATTGTCAATGCTCTTCACAGAAGTATAGTTAAGATATGGTGCTCGATATCCAACGCCAAATGCTATTTTTTGCCTTTTTATGGATATTAACAACCATAATTGCTCAATCATCTGGTCCTCTTCGTTTGTTATTTTGAGCAAGGAATATCGAATGTTAGATTTAATGTAAATACCAACACCACCACCTCTTCCAGAAGTTTGAGTTATCAATCTGTCTTTTCTTTCAAATGTATATCCAGGAATTTGAACATCCACAGTGGGTATCTCAGGTATGAGCCATGTTTCTGTGATGCCTATAATATCATAATTCTGGTCTTCTAGAGTACTTTTTATTTCGTCAAACCCACTGGTAAGAGATCTTACATTCAAACCGCCAAAGCAAAGTGTTCTTCCACTCCCATTTTGAAGATTGTGGGTATTGTTGGCTTGATGTCATAAATCCAATGGCTTTCTTGGTTTTGCCAGGCGATTAGATCTGCGAGGTATATGCAACGCATTATTCTTTGATGCAGTTCGCGGCTGGTCCATAGGGGCAGGAAGGGCGTCACCCAACCTCCCTGTAGTCATGTCATCTCCCCCTAACGTTCCATAAGACACCAATGTTGCAGAATTCTCTGGATTCTTGTCATCTCCTTCTAACGTTGCATCAGACACCAATGTTGCAGAATTCTCTGGAGTCGTGTTATCTCCTTCTAACGTTGCATCAGACACCAATGTTGCAGAATTCTCTGGAGTCGTGTCATCTCCCTCTGACACCGATGTTGCAGGATTATCCAGCCTCCCTGCAGTCATATCATCTCCCCCTAACATTGCAGTGAACACCGATGTTGCAGGATTCTTTGGAGTCGTATCATCTCCATCTGACACCGATGTTACAGGATTCTTTGGAGTCATGTCATCTCCATCTGATACCGATGTTGCAGGATTCTCCAGCCTCCCTGCAGTCGTGTCATCTCCCTCTAACGTTGCAGTGAACACCGATATTGCTGGATTTTCCAGCTTCCCTGTCTTGTCATCTACTTTTGACGTTACAGTAAACACCGATGGTACAATAGATGAAAACCTTAGCCAGCATTTTTGAGGAATGAGAGGCTTTGGTAACATGGATTTCTCCAATTCAAAAATTTCCGTCATATTAGCTAATAAGCACAAATTCGTTTCATTTTTCTGCTTCCTTTGGAAGGGCAGTAGTGGCGAGGGTAATCTTGTAAGTTCCCAACTCTCAACCTGATAATTTAGTTCATGCATTATGTATTCATAATGTTGTGCCTTCTTTTGTTCAGAGTGATTCTTATGGTACTTAGAGTTTAGAAAGATTCTTGATCTTACGAATATGTCTCTTTTGGCCAGTAAACGTGTTGCTTTTTGCATTTTAGTAGATGTCTTGGATTTTCAAGATTCGTTTACCCTTGAATACACTCCACTCTGATAATAATCCACTCTGACAGCAAGTTTCTATAATTTATTTTCTTTCTTCACAATTACCAAATAGGCCGTGATTTTTTTTTTTTTTTTTTTAGAATGTCAGTCTTCTCAGAAAGTTAGTTTCTGATTTTAAAAATGCAATTTACTTACAAAATCTCCTTTCTTGCAAAGTTTTTTGATGTTTAAACAACTAAAAAACACACATTTTGTAGATGTAAAGAGTAAAAGTAATTGTTTGATGCATAAAAACTAGCGAACACTGATTATAAATTCACCTCGATCGCTGCACCTCATCTCCGCCATGGTAAAAAGTGATAACCGGATTTATATCTGGAATCGCATCCTCCAGGATTTTTCATTTGGAAAGAATTCGGGGCTTAATTTGCCGCGATCTCCTAAATAAGGTGGGTAACATCGATGGGAAAATGGGTTTGGTGTTCAAAATGTAGCCGGGTTGAGTGATCCCAATTTTGATTGGTCCATTAATCTCCCAGCTGGTAGCGGACTGGTAGCGGCCATCGAACGTGGCAGTAGCTCCGGTCAGATCCCTTGCGTTCGGTGCATGTCATGTTTTTCTTTGAATCAAACTGACGTTTGGAGAAGTACATATTCGATGGATTGTTCGATGTTTTGTGTGGGTGATAAGTTTGACTCATTTGAAGCTCTTACTGAGAAATTTAATTGTTACTGCAAGAAGGCGTTTGTGCATTATTGGACAAGAGATAGCAGAAAAATCAATGGGTCTGATGCAAGAGCGAGACATGTCAACAATTTACGATTGAAATACTATTCTATAAAATATACTTGCGTATTAGGAGGACAAGAACATCGTTCTAGAGGATTAGGTAAACGGTATTCTTTGTCTATTAGGGCAACAAATTGTCCAGCATACATAAGTTTTCGCTCAACGAAAGATGGTCAATTTCTTGAAGTTGTAAGTGTGAACAACGAACACAATCATGAGCAATCCGAGGTAACCTACCTACTCTACTACTACCTACCTACCCACCCAGGAACCTAGATAATCGGAAATTAAATGTGTCTTAAACTATTTGCACAGCAGTAAAAATAGCCTGCAAGGTCTTAATCTACCTATAGGTACCTACTTACCTTATTTATTTTTTTAAGGAATTCTTCCAAGCGTTGCCAAAAGAACGCAAACTTTCTGATGAAGTGAAAGCAGAGATATTGGATCTTATCAAATTACAAGTTGATAAAGAGAGGGTCAAGCAATATGTAAAGCTTGTTACTCAAAAAATAATAACCTCAAAAGACCTAACAAATCTTATCAGCAGTGGCCGTCTTGAAAGTAGGCCTGAAATAACTCCTGCAAGATCTAACGAGTTGCTGGCTAAAATATATCGTATGTTTCAATAAATTAAAATGCTGCCTATTCATATAATTGTCAGTAACATCTTTATACAACGGGCATATCAATGCAATGAACCTGTTGATTCCAGATCACGAAGTAGAAGCAAGCATCTTGAGTGGTCTTGAGGAATCCGAAAGCCCCTCTACCCAAAGTATGGCTGTACCAAAACCAAAGAAGATAAGACTTGGCCAAAACCATCTAATACCAGAGGTTTGTTAATATAATACATTACCAAAATTATCGTAATAAGGAATAATGGATTTTTTTGATATATGGTGGAATTGTGAATTGGGTAGACAGGAATTCTAGGATGAGCAAAAAACTTGTCAATAAAACAGACAGCGTCAACAGACAAAGGCTTTTCCGCTGTAGATTACGATTCTTTAGGTCGATGGAGTCCACATTTGTCGAACCACATTCCCAGCAAAGATACAAACGTGACCAGGGGCGTAGGAACTATTTTTGTAGTGTGTGGGGGGTGGGTCAGACGTGCATCAAAAGTTTTGGGGGTTTAGGACGCAGCCCTAAAAAATATTGAGTTGAAGGTTTGCATCGGAACAAATCTGAGTGTTTGCGGTCAGTTTTGGGCTTGGGAATGGGTTGGTAAGAACTGCATATTTAATGATTGATTTATTCTTCAAGAAGGTTCCTGTACTAAATTTCTGTTTGACTCATTAGGTAGGTTCTTGACTGACACATTTTTCGCGGTGCTGTTCAAAAACTATGCACGTCATTGCAAATACGCGTTGCTATAAATAAAGCGAGCATAGCAATCCAGCAAAGATTTTTAATATCAATAAAGATGTAATTCAGTAATTTTACCATCAATTGACGACACCATTTGCGCAGCAGGCGAAAAATGTATGGTTTCTAGGGTTCTTTAGCCCAATGTTTTGTCCGAATCCGGAAATTTCTACATGCTAAGGCATGCTAGTGTAAATTTGGACCAAATCAACCATGGTTATCAGAAAAGGGAATCCTAGTTTCAAATTTCCTGTTATATTAAATAGAAAGTTTTGTAAAAACTTCAATCACGGTCCAAGTTTCGAGACCCCCGGGGGAAGCAAACTGGTCTGCCCCCCCCCCCCCCCCCCCCCCCCAGTATGGGGTGGGGTCAGGCTGATAAGTGGGGGGGGGATACGTGACCCCCTCACCTTTCATGCCCCTGCAGTGTTATCTTCATTATATTCCACCTAGATATTGATCCTGAGAAGTATTTGAATATGGTTTCCACTCGTCCTTTCTGCCGAACTTACTTTTCATTCCGTGTGTGTGTTTAAGACACTTGCGTGGCACAGGGCAAGGTAAATATAATCTGACATCAATGGGAGCAGCTGGCATCGAAACACAACAATGAGTCATATGAATCATTAGAAGATTGTTTTATGTATGGTCATTAGTTTGCCAAACAAGCAAAATAATTGGAAAAAATGGAAATGTGGTGCGCCGCTCGCCCCTGCCTCGCTTCGGCCCTGATCAGAGATGCCAGCGAGCGAGACTATGTGGCACCCGGATTGATTAAGTTGGACATTGAAAGTTGAAAGGTTAAATTTAGATGCAATATATTTTACTTTTCCTGTTTGAAATTATGGTAGGTAATAGGTATTCCTAATAAGAGCCAAATATTGATACCTCTACTCATTAGTGATTACTCATTACCGTTGCTACCATACTCTCAATAATTCATTTTTTAAATGTTTTGGTATTTTCAGAACCTGATTGTAGATGACGCACACGATTATCATGAGGCGTTGGAACCTATCATGGAGATAATTATAGCGCCACCGGGAAGTTACAATGATCAATCTTGTGAAACATCACCTGTGAACACCTCTAAACAAGAAGACAGAACTAACAACAGTGATGTTTTAACTGAAGTTGTTGAAGATTCAGAGCAATATTGTGTTACCTGCGGTCAAAGTATTCCCAAAAAGTGAAGACTACAATATATATATATATATTTTTTTTTTTATTAATCACAAGTAGGTATGCCGTAATCTACCCCCGGTTCAGTGAACCAGGGCACAGGAGCTGTTTCCAGGCAGGGGGGCATTCGGGCACACAAGCAGGGCCCCTGTGGCTTTCCGAGGCTCTGGCGACGTATAAATTTTGTCCCCCCCCCCCCCCCCCCCCCCCCCCCCCCCCATTAATATATATTTTAATGTTCCTAGTGGACACGTGTGGGTCCTCCAACAGACAGCATTTCATTGTTTTTTTTTACATCAAAGGGTAATGGTACCTACGCAACCAAAGTAAGGTTTATGTAGGTACTACCATATACTACATAGCAGACTAGTAGCAACTAACTACAAACTACATAACACCATGTTGTGCACTCATATATTTTTTACCCTAGAAAAACAAAGTAAAAAAAGATAATATTTGCTAATACATAAACCAAGGCTGCTACAAGTCTCAAAACTAATAGGGCGACCTGTCTAGCCGTACAAAAACATTGACAATTTTGTTGCTTCAGTCTGAATTTATTTCCAAAATCCCACCTCGTGGTCCCACGCACGTAGAGGGTTTCATTACAGCATCGCAAATCATTTCGTGTATTTTGGTCACCGACATGGTTCCATCGAACTGTAGACCACTCCCTCCTGCGTACTTTTTCATTTCTTGCAGCTTGATTATATGTGCATTGTGCGCAGCAATCACTAGCTTTGGATCGTCTTGAGGCTGCATTTTCAAATCTTTTATTTCCGATTTGTAAGGTGGATTTCGTGAGAGATGGTATTCAGTTCCCGTATTAATATTATATCGACGACCTGCAAATAAAATTCTTGATATTCTCATAGTTATAGATTGTTAATGTACCAGCACTACCTATTGTTTTAGTAACTCGGGGGCAAACAGAAATATACAATATGCCGCACATTTATAATAATTTTATGGAATGTTCATGTTGTATCTATTGGTATTCTGTATTCTATTTGTAACGCTCCATTTATCCATGGGGCAAAAAGGGTACTTGCCAGAAAGCCGAACCATGCATTCGCAGAGTGAAACATTGAGGAACATGACCCTGTTGGGTGGTCTTGCTGCCTGGTCGAAATGTCGGAAATCATCGACATGTCGCGGATACCCGGTCATGACCCAACCTTGATTTGTGCAGTCTTGGGCATTCAAGCGCCTCTTAGGAATTGATGAAACACGTATACCAAAAAGTTTAAAAAAGGGGCAACAATAATATT
This sequence comes from Nemoura dubitans, assembly GCA_921293005.1. Classification (NCBI taxonomy): domain Eukaryota; kingdom Metazoa; phylum Arthropoda; class Insecta; order Plecoptera; family Nemouridae; genus Nemoura; species Nemoura dubitans. Next base: position 60,180,292 of record OV121073.1, read on the forward strand.
CTAGTATGATTTGGTGTGAAATGTACATTTGCAAGTAGAATCAAAGAATTTAAATCAAGACTTAATAATAGAATTTATACAGAATATTACCTTAAATGTATTTTTAGAATAAGAACCTTATATATAAAGTAAATGTTCTGGCTACTCAGTTTACCCATTGAACAAGCCCCCCCCCCCCCCATCCTGTCAACCACCAAATATTTCTCCTTCTTACAAATAAATTGCAAAAACAATTTTACATTTTTGTATGGCAGAGAAAGAATCAAAATCTCTCGGAGGTACCTACCTCAACGATGGTTAGCAACAACTTGCTACTAAGTTCGTTTCCGTTGATTTCTTTCTGACGCAGTTGGTCAGCGACGAGGCTCTGTTCTTGCCGAGCTTGTGCTAGAATCTCTGCAAGGTCAACTGCAAATCAAGTAAATGTCAAAGATTAATCTGAGCACTGACTACAAATGAGGTGCAGATGATCAAACTATTGATGAGTATTGCACTAACACCCATTATTATTAGGGATGCCAAGTTCTTCATATTTATCTGTGATTTACCATGCACTAGATTGAATCTTTCGCAGAGTAACGATGCTTGCGTATTCCTGCCAGATCCAAACGGCCCAAGCAGAAGAATTCTAGGAAGCATCGGTGGTCGACTGAAGAGGTTTCGTACAGTCATTAGGTGACTGCATGATACGGCTATGTCTTCCAAGGTTCTGCCATCAGCCTCAATTAGATTCAGACTCTGATAATACACCTCTAACAGATCAAGTAAATTTCGTTGGTAGTCTTTTTTTATTTCTTGTTCCACTATCAAAACTAGGTCCACTTCTTTTTTGCACGTACTGAAATAGTCGATTACCTTGCGCACTAAAAAAGTGAAAATAGTTTATTATTTATGAAGTAGGTAGATAGGTACGTTATAAGTTACAGTTAATTCAGCTTGTACCATCATTCACACAAGTACCTATTCGTTGGACAGCATCAGGGGCGGCAATTGTGAGAGATAACGCTAAAGCTCTACGTAAAACCCAGTTTAACGCGAATAAGTTACAAATGTTAAGAACTATAATAATAAACACAATAACTATTATTTTATTGGAAGGGTAGCAAAGTTAGAAAAAATTGTAACCGAACCGGGGTACAAACCCGAAACCTCCTGCTTGCCGGGCAGGTGCTCTAGCTGTACCGGTCGCTCAGCCTCTCCTCTCCTTCGGAGATCCCCTTGTCCCACCCGGCGAAATGGGAGAATACGTGCCCGGATAGCTCAGTTGGTAGAGCACCTGCCCGGTACGCCTAGGTCCCGGGTTTGTATCCCGGTTCGGTTGCACAATTTTCCAGCTTCGCTTCCCTTCCATCTCTTGCTTACCTACAGGAATCTGCTTAAACCAGTAACAATATCCTCTCTATTATTTTTTTTATTGTAATATAAATAATTTCATTCTGTAAAATAGCTAGAGAGAGAAGCATGCTCTGCGACGCTACCTCACATGAGCCACCCCTGACAGCATGCATTCAATTTTTATAAATATCTCTACTAAATCTTAATCTAAAAATTAATTACCAGGAATTGGTTTCAATGTGAGATGAAAAGTGTGCGTGGGTAATACACCAGCTCGAACCAAAGCAGTTGCTTCATCCAATGTGTTGGGGAAATCGATGAAAATCCACCCGTTTTGGAGGAACTGATGGCCTTGTAAAAACTTTTTAGTTTCTTCGGCAAAGGTTGCATGATCCATAATTGGCTGGTATTCCTCATCGTTTTCGTTCACTTGCTGATGTGCCACGTGTATTTCCTTGGCTGTCACACAGACAGCTCCATTGGAGATGCTAATTAATTCACCCAGTTTCTGTTTATCTGTGTGTGACATGAAACAAAATATTATAAAATTTTTAATAATAATATAATATGATGATAATTAATATTAATAAAATTTTTAATAAGATTTTTTTAAATAAATATTTCATTTGTAAAAGAACCCTCACTTATTCTAATTTTTCCCTTAATAGAATCATAATAATGTTCTTTATATATAATGTAGTGGCACTAATTCCATGCGTTGGGTCTTGTTTCAAAAAGGATTTATACGTCTCATAATAATTACCGATTTCAGGGGGTGCAATCAACACCACTCTTGGCATGTCCCGATAGTGCATGATGCGTCCTAGAGTTTTTTTCATGAATGAGATGTGGTCATCGGGTTGGTTTATTACTAGCTCTTGGACCAGATCATGAAATAGCTCATGTAACCTGTGGACTTCCATGTAAGGTACAAAGCGCGCTGGAACTTGCAATTTACGTTGTGTGGCATCAACCATTCTCACTATATTGTATTATCTACATACAATTATTAAAAAATTAACCGTGAAGTAACGCGTTGTTCAAGAAAGTTATTATCAAAATAGACACGGTACCTATGAGAGGATGTTGGTGTCGGTGAATTTTCTGTTTGTGCAGCCGTAGAAACAAAGGTCTGCTGCGCCACAACTATGTATAAAACACAAACAAAGAAAAAATATTGGCAGAATGGTAGATACCTACTCAATAAGTAACTAAGCATTACATATATTTAGTCAATGATTAAATTTTCAAAAGTAAAACATAAGAATAAAAAATAAGTGGAAGAAAGACAGCGCAAAATGAATAGCCCACATATTATTATGTGTTAGCATCGGAGAGATAATGCTATTGAAGACATTTTTCAAATACATTTGCCTATTAATATGGACGTTTATTAGTTAAATTCGTTTTGGAGACCTTAAATTATTTTCTCTTAGTGGACCTAGAATAAACACATCTCTTTTCTGGCCCTTTTTTAATTTGGTCACATTTGTTTAAAGCAGTGCAAATTAATTCATCAACAAATTAATTGGAAACAGCTCTCACTTCATCAATCATGAATTGCACTTTTTGCTTACGTTCATCTGCCACTTACTTTGCCTGCCTCTCTGCTTCTAGCAAATCCTCCTGAGTTCTTTCATATTCACGCTTACGATTTTCGTAAGCTGCCATCAATTTACCATACTCCGTATTCCTGAAATGCGTTTTTGCTCTCGGAATCCCTCTTACAATAGCAAGACATTCATGTTTTCCATCAAAATGTTTTAGCGGTTTCCTAACGATCAAATTACACTGCATTTCCAGTACCTCATTCAAAGTTGAATGAATATGCCTTTTGTCTGATTTTATCATTACTCGCTCTACCATCTCATCGATTGTTCCTTCAACAACATTGATTTCATCTACAGCATTTTCTACAATCCTATGTACCATCCAGTCTGCTATCTGTTGAATGTACTTTTCGAGCCTTTCTTTTCCGACTAGATTCAATGGGTCGCGTTGCGCCGCTACTGGACGGGGACACATTATGGCAGCTTGAACTCTATCTGTCACCGTTGGAAGAATTGAGTTTCCGTCAATTATTATTTCAGTGCCTGCTGCATACGTGATTAAGATTGGCGTGATAATAGCACAACTGAAACAATGTCATAAATATAGAAATGTTGTTGATAATGTAAGCTTAAATTATCAACTAGCTATATAGTGGTCCAATAATATTCTCAAAATATTTTACAAAATATTTTTAAAAATATACCTGTTTTTTGGCTAGTTTTGTTTCATTTTTGGGGTGGGTTACTACCTTACTGTAATCAGCAGGTTTTTTAGAGTGCCACAAATTGTGTTGTGAACCAGTGAGCACATTAAAGCGTAAATAATAGGAATAATAGAAATTATTAAAAGTGATTCACATTATTCACATAAAGTGGCCCGCTACATGCAAGTAACTGGCTCCACATCTAGAAATATCACTCTGGAAAAAAGACAATTTATTGATAAATATTTTAACTTATAGGCAGGTAGCCTGGTAGGACAGTCTAATTTCATGGATATATAAACTCAATTGATAAATATGTCCCAGGCTACGGATTTCGTTTCAAATCGTTGGTTCAATTGTAAAACAAAGATATTATTCTAATTTGTTTGGGCCAATATCCATGTCATCCAAGGATCTGAACTAGGACACATTTGTTGGATATCCAGTAAGGACCCATTCTTGATCTATGCAGTCACTTTCCATATCAATCGCCGCCGTTTAAATGTATGTATGTATCCGATTTATTAACAACTTAAGAAAGTACCAAAGCATTGCTCTGGTGGTTGCTAGATTATTATATTAATGTACATTTTATTTAATGACTAAATCAAAATTAAAGTAAATACTGGTAACTGCAAGTAGGAACTTGAACATTTGTAGATGTTATGACTAAAAATTAAAAATTAAACAAGGTCTTGATTGAACCATTGAAATGGAACCAATCATTGAACCAATGATTGAACCATGAAAAACATTTGTATGTTGCTTAATAAATCTGCATAGAACAGCTATGCGTCTACCACGGCTGCTAAAACTGACATATCTACTGGCATCAAAGCTAATTTTATGGGCAAGATTATCTTCCTGGTTTCGAACTCGAGCCAAAACTTCATCAATATCAAAACTGTGAATTTAACAAATTGCAGATCCGTTAGGGAAAAAGTGTCCCAATTATTGATGTTACCTATAAATGTAGAAGAATAAGAGAGCAATGAATTATTAGATTACCATGTATCAATTTAAATCTTTTGCTTAAGAACTTCGCCTGAGTCTTCATTCCTGAATTCCCCGATGATCCAATGATAACCACTCGTGGCAAGGTCTGTGCACCAGAATGGTGCAGGTGAAGAATTACTTTTGTGAGACTATTCGCCAAATCCTTGATTGAACGGTTGCGTATTCTATTTCAATTAAAGGTGATTGATGCTCTTCCCTTGGTCCCAGCAAATTCCGATGATATTCTTCAATTTCCTTTATCGTTTCATATCGCATCCTCTTAGCCAGAGGGGACATGGAAGTTAATAGAGCTGCAGGAGAAAATGGTTCTTATTGTGAATCCATTTCAATAAATTTGCTTAATAATGCTACACGGGACTCTCTGTACAGAGTAGGTAGTCCTACCTTTCAACGATGATGGATAAAGTTGTATAGTGTGCGTGGGAAGAAAGCCTCTTCGAACCAAAATGTCAATGCTGGATGCAAATTTCTTGCGCAATAACAATGACACCTGCATGCTTGCCTACAAACAACCATCCTCGATGATCTGAACAACCCTTGTGCATTTCCAGCAATAGGGCAGTGTTCCTTGCTAGTAATTCGGAGGGAGATTCGTTTACTTCCATCCCCGATTGTTGACATGACATGGCATCCTCTAATCTTACAGTCAACACTCTGGTTGATGTAAACAATTGCGCTGCCAACTCTGCCCTGTATCTGTATCGTAGTTGTAGAATTGTGCAAGAAAAAAAAAATTTGTTATTTATACCTTTATCAGAGATTATGAAACCTACCTACCATGGCATATATTTTGAAACTAACTGATAAAGGTCTCCATCCAGACTTTCTAAGCAATAACTGTTTCATTTTATTTTTTCACAAGAACTGCAATTTAATTTCATTGACACGTAAATGAAATTTTACATTGAAAGAAATGAACACTCTTTGAAATGGAAAAATCTTCCCCATTTTTGTCAAAATATATAGCAATAGTAACATACGGAAGCATAATGGTAGTAGCACCTAGTACCTACCATTATTAAATACTAGCCGCCTAGTTGAACTTGACGATGCTAGTGGTTAAACTGAACTTACCAAAATGGGGAGGTGCTAGTAAAATTACTTGCGGCAATGGTCGATTTGTGAACTTCACAACATCCTGGATTGATTCCTTCATGAAGAGAATATGATCATTTGGCTGAACTTGAATAATTTTAACCACTACCGACTGGATTCGAACGGCGCTGCACTAACAAGAGCAGCGCCGTTCGAATCCAGTCGGTAGTGATTTTAACCACCAAGAAAGGCAGATTGCCGTAGATTTTGGATTCTACATTGGAACTGCAACTAGATTGTAAAAGGTAGAAAATTGGGAGAAAATAATTTTCTACAAAACAAAAAAACTTTATTTGCAATTTGTATGAATTGGTAGTAGGTACATAACATGCTCATAGGCATACCAACGTTTCAGGTTGGAGCATAAAAGTTAATGAAGTAACCTACCTAATTTTATTACTTGCATATACGTTTTAAAGATAATGCAAATCGCTACACAACACTAGCCAGCCACGATACTGACAACGAAAATAATAAAAATAATCTGTCTCGGTTCAAGTGCTTGCAGGCTAAGTGACATGTTAAATTGCTTTTCAGCCAGGACAAAAATAGTTTGGCCATCTTATTTTACACATTCCGACAACAGCAATATATTAACTGCCAAACTGGAATTGTTACGCACAAGGAAAAAAAAACGCGGTTGTTTATTGCAGTCCTATGGCTTTTTAAAGTGCTCCAAACAAAGACTCCACGTTTATATACAACCTTAGATTAAGTAATGTAGCATTACTTCTCTGGTAAAAGAAGTTACCTACTTGAAAGGGAATATAAAATAGTACCAGTTTATAATAATCTGCTTTTAACAGGTAGTACATATGGATGACATCTTGCAGTGAAGCAAGGCAGTTTATGTATTGGCAAGTTGAAATTTGAGAAGATGAAACACTGATTGAACAGGTAATGCACTTGAAAACTAAAAACTAAGTGTCACTCTTCCACAGTTTGATGGTCTTGTCGTTTTCCAATGCAGCAGAAGCGATTATGTTTTCTGTAGGATGACAAGTTGTGCAGAGGACGACGTCTGAAACACAAGACCACGAAAATGATGGGTTGCCCTATGTAGAAATCCAATAGACAAGTAGACATTTAGGAGTGAAGTGTTTCACTCTTAAAAGAGGCTCCTCTGCTGTGAGAAGTGCCAAAGTTGTTAGCATTCACAGGGAGTCCAATTGTTCCGCTGAAGAGTTGAATGGTCTGAGCATCAAACAATTGAAAGTCTACAGTTGGGAGACTGCAGAACAATACTTCCCTTCATTACATGAAAAATACTGCACTTATTTGACAAACAAGTCACAAACAGGGGTTGATTTGACTATGAAATTTAAGTAGGTAAAAACCCCATTTACCCACATATTTCTACTTTTTAAAACCGGTGTCGCAAATTTCCACAGTACCATGCAAGTTCAAATTCCTGTAAGATTATCTATCTCCATTTCTTTAATTTCTAAGAGTGAAACTACAAATAAAAATTGTGTTTTGAGCTAATTGATGAGCGTAGCGAAATCTTCAATTGCACTACCCCCAAAAAAAGGCACTTGTGTATTTTTTTTTTGTGTCTGCGCGCGCTCTACACAGAACCGATTTGGATGAAAATTTCAGAGGACCTACCTTTGTTCTCTACTTAGACCCCCTGCGTTTTTTGGAAATGATCGGTTCAGACCTTTTTTAAATTAATCAATTTGGGCGAAAATGTTCAATATTTTGAAAATTTTGAATCTCTGTAAATGTCAAAGTTTTAAAAATACCTTTACCAAAACTTATAAACATGTCGACCTTGTAGATATTTATCACGCCTGAAAAAATTAGGTAGGTAGGACCTTCCGATTAGTATTTATTCACATTTTTGGAGTGATTTCTTCGTGATTTGACGCCTGATTCAATAAGAGCCCGCTTTCCTTCGTTTCCTTGGTTTCCAACTTTGTTGTTTTCAAGTCTTGCCAAGACATAGTTTTTACAGATTTCAGAAGTTTTGTAAATTTAGTGAATGAAAGTAATTGAAAGTAAATCCGCATCAGAAACATGTCTCCAATCCAATAAAAACCCTTAAAAGTGTAATTGTACTTGACGACATTAAGATGTAAAACTTTGTAACCGAGCATAACATGTGACTCAAAACAAATGAATAAATAAATAAAAATAAATCAATTTAATGACGTTCACATAGCTCAATGAGCTCAAAATAAGCATATTTTCGCTCGGAGAGAGAAACAAAGGAAAATCATAATTGTCTACATTTTCAAGTGATTAGAATTTTCGAGAAGGCAAATCTTGCATGGAGCTCCGTGGTTTTCATATTAGGTCTCCTGCCTTCACCTTTATATTTGCTATATACAAACCGCTACGCTCATCTTCAATGCAACACAATTTGCGTTCGCGAAGCCCTAGTTTTAATTTCATGAACATAAAAATTTAAAATTTTTTTTCTTAAAACCTGTACCCTCAGTGTCATCACGCATAGCTGTTTGAAGGGGATAAAAGAAGTGAGACCAGTATGTCGTAAACAGTAGGCCCTGTGTAAAATATATCCGAGAATTTTGATTGAATTGGGATCAAGCGGTCCATCTGTAAAGTGCGTAGAAACACCCACAAAAACACACACACCTATAAAATAGATTTTTTTAGGGGCAAGCCATGAAACTGAAAATTTAGCTATGCTCATCAGTCATCAAGAACCAGAAATAGCAGGAATAGAAAAATAATCATTGGGGATTCTTTATTCGACATTGAACATACCTGTGTGACCTTGAAGCTTTTGAACAATTTCTTTTGTTTGTAGATTCCAAATAAAAACACTGTTATCTTCCGATCCCGAAACAATCCACTGAAAAATGAAAAAGATACATTCTGTTAATCTTATCTTCTAGTGTAACCAGAAAATCTTTAGTTATCACTGGATAAAAATTCACTGCCCACCTTTCCACCAGTTACTGAGAAGTTGGCAAATATACAATATTTCTCGTTTCGATGTCCCGTGTACGTTTTCAGGCATTTCCCTTTGCTGTAGTCCCATAACTTCAATGTGTTGTCAAGTGTTGCTGCCAGGATGTATTTGCCATTGGGAGAAAATTTCACAAATGAGACAGGAGGGTTGTCGTCATCTATTAGCGTTTTCAAGCACTGGCCTGATGCGGTGTCCCATATTCGACTGGAAGTAAAATTACGTAAAATTTCTTTGTTCCTTCCCAACCCACAGTCTGGCGTCGCTGACATTCAATGAGACATTCTCGAAATACACAGATACATAGTAGGAAGTAGTGGGATGATTTTAGTTTAGGCATTTTATTTTCAATTCAGACATAAATGACAATGTCGATGTCAATGAAAAGAAATGAAATGACAACATCATGGCAGTCAGATGTTGGCGTTGACATGAATCGATATGACATAGAAATTCAGACCGGAAACATTTCGATTTAATTGATCGTTGCCACCCCCTCACAATCAGTTAACCAATCACAGAAAAATCCCCCATCTGGTCTAACTTGTTGCACACCTGCAGTACCAATCTTGGGGTATTTCTACCCCAATCAATCTCTTAATCCGTTCAATTAGTCTTCAATTGGCAAGAAGCTGCAAATTTTAGTACATTAATTGTACCTAAAAGAATTTCAGTCTGGAGCCAATATTTGTAAGGTAAACACAACTCGTTCAACGGTAGGCCAACATTCCTAGCCGGAGTAGGGAGCGTGAGGTCAAGTGGTTAGCAATAACAGGTGAACCGGTCGCCTCGGCATCGTATCCGCTCGATCGATGTAGTACTCCTACTTGAGTGGGGCAAGACTGAGCGCTGATGTGTTAACGCCTGTTGTTTTACTCAACATATTGGTATTGTACGTACTGAGCGACATGAGGGCTGATGCTTTCTGTAACGAGATGCCTAACCTTGCAAGGGTAGCCCACCCTTATAGCATAGGTTAGTTTGTAAGTTAGACACTAGGCTATACTTTAAATACATGTTCAATGCTAGAGGGTGGAGACGACGGGAGGTGGGGAGAGACAAGACAGTGACCTGTGAAGTCCCGAGTGAACCAGTCACCGGAGGTACAGAAGTGGACCGTCCTCTTTTATACAATTACTCGTGCGTTTTAGGCCACGGGTACTCCAACATTACAACATCCAGCTCAACACGAAGTGCAGAGATATTCGATCAATCTGTCATAATTAAGATATTAGATATATCTTCATATATCTAAACATCGTTGAAGCATCACCGCGGTAGCTATCGACATCGGGACCGATACGTCGTGTCCTGGCCTGGTCACTCAACGCCGAGATTCGACGCCACCTACTGAACCATCGCAACGCTGCTTGTTCCAGCACAGACGACTAATACATCCGAGTGATTCATCCCCATGGACGGACGGGATACGTGCGTTCGGATAAGTACTTGGCCGAGGGCCACAACATTACGCGACTTCCGCCGTACCGAGCGCGTGTGTAAAACCGTTTATGAACCGAAAGGTCTCTCCACCCGTAGGTAGGATAGATTAGGGTAGTCATAAGAAAGACAATTTAGTTAGTAAGATTTACGGTAATCTAACTATAAGGTTTTTGTACCTCTTTAACCGGTCCATGTGTGTCGTTGTAACAATGTATCAGTGTATCGTTTTATGTTTCATTTTGCTTAATTATACATGGCGGCCCTGCTACATTCTTACTGTGTTACTCATATTGTTATTTCTGGCGTCCTTGGGATCCTAGTTTTAATACAATTCTCAAACGTTTTACTAACATTGTACATACCAAAGTCCATCATAGCTGCTAGAGACAATGAGAGAACCATCTCTGTTAAAGTGCACTGCACTAACGGGATCCGAGTGAGCCGGGAGCGTTTTTAAACATTTCCCAGTCCGCACATCCCAAATCCGTACGCTCTCATCAAACTATAAAAAATAAAAAATCAGAGTTTCAGAAAATAAAATGACACAAACAAAGATTACAACACAATTACGAATTAGGGTGTATTCCGCTATTTGCTCAGAACGCGCTGTTCGCTAACTGTCAAAATCCGTTCCATAATAGCGCCCGAGCTCAGAGAACGCACGGCCTTCGCATTCCGTTATTCACGTTTCGCGCGTTTCGATAACAAACGATACAATCGGTGTTTGAGACTGGACGATTAGTGCGTTATCTAGAGAGCGCACTATTTTCAACATCTTCATGTGGTTGACATTTGACGTCTTCTCTCTTTGGACTAAAACCATTAACATTCTAATATTCTATTTTAAGCATTGTTAATAACAAGGTAAGAAAAAATGTTGATTACGTTTAAAATTGAAGTATTGACATAGATATTGAATAACCTGCGTTCCCCATTATTAACCAAGTGTTTGGCGACGTAAATGACGGACAAAAAAATCAATGTTCTGCCTCTGCGCCTTCTGAGTGAATAACGGAAAACATCCTTATTGCCCAAATCGATAAAAACTAGTGATTGAAGTAGTCTTACCGAACCAGAAACAATGAGATTGGACTGGGGGTTGAAATTACAGCAAAACACGTAGTTACTGTGACCTTTCAGCGTTTTGAGGCATTTTCCCTAGAAGTAAAAAGAAATGTAGAGATTTGTGTTAGATCAAATTGAAGATATAAGTACCGCTAGAAGTTTTACGAAGTTGGAAGTTTTGTGAAAAATGAAGAAGAAAATAATAAATGTTTTCGTACAGAACTGAGTTCCCAGATCTTGAGTGTTTTATCATCTGACGCGCTGACCAATAGGCGACTGTCACTTGACCAAGCCACATCAGAGATTCCAAGCTTGTGACCAGAGATAGTTTTTTCAAATTTTCCATCATATGCACCCCAGATCTTTATTAACTTATCGGCCGCTGAAACAAATCAGATTGTTAGGAAGTGCATAAAATACTCTATAATAATTTCTCGTTGTTCCCCGGGCAGTCTAAGCACACCTATCTACAATAATTTTCTAAAAATAATTTGTAAATGTTTCGCAACATTTTCCTTTTCATTCTGGACGTAGGTAGTTAAGTATATATCTATTATATATAAATATCACTGGAAATATTTACCATTATATATACCTAGGTAAATAGCAACCTATAAACTCAATGTCAAAAGTAAGCAATTGCTTAAAAAAATTAGAGGATTACAAGTTCCACAACTAAAACTCAATCTATCTCCCCACCCTCCATTGAAGGAAAATTACCCACATCGTGTTTCTAGCACCACCTACCACATTGCATTTACGTATCTGGGCAGATTGAAATATTACCTCGTACTACAAAGTGGCTAAGCCGTGAGAGTAAGGTTTCGCTATAGCGTAATGTGTACAAGATGGACGAAACTGTTTTGTATAAACTTACATGAGCTTGCCAACCACTCTCCATTTGGGCTAAATTTGACTGACGACACCGCTTTTGTGTGGCCTGCTAAGGTAAACTTCAATGTGTAGTTAGGTTTCTGAAACGAAAGATTTTGACACTTAACTATTATTTTCAAAAAACAATAGTAGAAAGAGCACTCATAAGACTCTAGAGACTCACTGGAGTTTGCGTAGTTGATTTAGTAGAGGCCCCAGATGTGTTCAGAGCGTTTGCTGCACTTGTTGAATTGCTATTGGGCTGCTGCTGTTGGTTTGGTGCTGCTCCTATTGGCACCATTTTCACCGTTCAAAGAGTTGGTACCCAGAATATCTGAAACACACCACCAAAACATTTGTTAGGAAGACTCGAGGCTGGAAACTCTTGACAGTGCAGCTATAGTAGGGTTAGGTAAGCAGGTGTAGTGGTTACGCAAATTGACTTATAAACAGCATGACAAACTCTACGAGTATCTTTTACGCACACACCTGGTCATTATAAACGAACAACAATGTGTTCATTTTATAAAGCGGTCAATTGAAATCCCACGTAATTTACTTGCTAGATCCAAATATGAAAATGCGAGACTGCATACAAACAGCTCTCTACCCGCAGTAGGTATAGTTATTGTTGTCTAGTTTATGTATTGGCGAGTGAGAATGCATGCTTAGCTGTCATAACTGAGAACATTACTTGAACTTTGACTTACTATTAAACAACTCGCAAGTTTGAAAATCCAAAGGAATGGCAACCTATGTTTTGAAACTGGTTCCAATCCCAAATAATTTTAGAACAAGGCAGGAATCTGTCCGTAAACACGACAGTGCGATGGTGCCGCTTCGGGCTTCCTTCCTGCGATCGGCGCCGATGTCCCAGCATGCAACACTTTGACGTAACGTCACGTGACCTCAACGACTAGACGGAGGCTGAAGCAAGTGACGCTGCCCAGATATGTGAGAAGTTATGCCCCAAATGTTCATTATTTCATTATAAATGTGATTTTATAGAAACATAATTTGGCTTATTATCGATGTTAATATGGACATATGGAATCTAGCTTGCAGATCATGGTAAAATATGGTAAAATAGAAAAGGTGTTGTGTCACGTGATAGCTACAGACCAATCACAGGGTCGGAAATTTCAAAGGATTTTTCATCGCTCAAACACCCGTTGGAGTAGCTGCGTAGCCATTGCTGTTGGTGGGAGTGCGATCGTTAGGTTTTAGATCCTGTTTCATCATGGGTACTGAAAATCATCCGGCTCTACAAATACACCAGAATTCGTCTTCAGAATCCAGTGAAGGGTACTAAAATATTTAATGACCTATCTTGGTTCGTTATGTGAAGTTATTTCAATGTTTTCGTGAGTGGGTTCCCCAATCCCAAGGCAGACGGCCATAATAACACCAAGGATAAGCATCAGTCGAGGCGTAGTGTAGTGTTTTGCAAAAATACGTATTCATGTTCGTCTGGAAGCACCAGGTAGGTGGTTTTCCGTGTATTTCGGTGCCACTTGAGCAAATTTGGTTACTCGATATTGTGCATGTAAACAAATGTTAGATATTCATTGCATATGAGTCAATAGGTTTAGGCCTCTAGGCTTTCTTGAGTGGGGAACCCGCCATGTTGAAGAACTAGCATTAAACATCGAGAAATTTGTGCATTTTCGCGTTTAAATGCCGTGGGAAAATTAGGGGCGTAATGACGTAAAAATACCCGCATTTTTCATTTGTTTACGTATTTTGCCGCGTTCCGGCGTCAAAGCTTTAGTAGTAAGTGCCCTCAGGCTGTAGACGGCGACCGCCAGCCTAGCCTACTCATTTAGCCGTTACAAGCATTATTGTCAGAACAAGAATATCTCAAATTGACGAAATAAAATTGATTTCTTCCTCAACATTAAATCTCGAGTTATTCGTTGGAAAAACTCTGAATTCACTTGTACCTATTATTGATTGTTGCACCTGATTTTGAAAATTATCAGAAATGCAATTTTGGAAATAAAGAAATATTTTAAAAACATGAAGTTCAAAGTCTTTATACTTTCCAATGGAAATATAGGTTTAATGCACAATTGGGTGTCCAGAAAGGAGGTGCCATAGTTAAGATTTGCGAGGTCGTGTGATTTCTCTGGTGTCCCTACCTATTTGCCTACCTTCTGGCATACCTACGTCACTAGGGTAGCTGTAGCGTTACGGCCTGTGTGGGCAATTTATGTTAACTTGAAGCGTGTCGTAAGGCATTGTAAAGGTTTGTGGCACCAGGAGTAGAATACTTACGTTTATCTTTAATAATTGGTGTAGGTCATTATAGAATGTAACTTCGTGTAGCTTAGGGTCTCTCGTAAAATCAGTACCTATGGCTACAGCCTTGCCTGGTCATTTCTGTACCTTTTATTATTAATAACACCAGTCAACACCAGATTGATATAATCAAAATCAAGTACAATTTGAATGCTGACTAGGTGTTTGTATTTGGTAGTACTTAATAAATGTGTGTGATTACATTTGGGTCAAGGCTTTTTATTGAAATATACATTGCCACCTGGTAATTCTGTCTGCAGTATTTTTGAGGCAAGGTCTAGGAGATATTAAAATGTAAATTTTTGCATCCAACTCAAAGTGCAGACAAAGATTAAATTGGTATAGTGTGTAGGGGTTTGCTCTGGGTTTTGCTCTTGGTCCTATCAAGGACCACGATCCTTGTCAGGACCTAAAGTCACTCGAACCAGAGCAAAACGGTACTACACTACACTATCTAACCACGGCTCTGAACCCCAAAGATTAAATTGTAGTCCTGGATTGTAACGAGCCTCTTGCAGTGGCGTCATATCACACATAGGTAGCGTTGCCTGAGAAGTCATTTGGGCACCTTCGATATTTTCTTTGTGGATGTCAATTGGGCTAAGACATCGCCTCCTTTCTCAACAGATTTTGAATTCGAGATGCACAGTGACACCAAGGATGAGTAGCCCTAAACGTCACTGTATGCGCCAAAGCGAGCGGATTGCGAATAATGGGCATATAGGCAGGCAGGCTACTGGAAGTTTTGCAACATCTTTAATGAAGAATAGCAGTATTTTATGTTTATAGCAGAAAGGTAAGCAAAATCTGTAGATTCATCGGACTGACGTCTTTTAACTCATAGCGTTCGATTGTTTCGTTGGTCATTGCAAGGTCGGTGCCTCTCAATTGAGGTGTGATTAAGCTTTCTGTTCAGAAGCAATCCAGAAATTGTTGCGGCAATAATGAGCGAAAACTTGTCAATTTAAATTAGGTTTAGGCTGAAGTACCTACCTATTTACTAAGGGTGTGCGAATAGTGGTTTTCTTGGTTCGAATCGAATATCGAATATTTTTAATATCATAATTCGAAGTTGAATCGAATATCAAATAAAAAGATTTTTAAAAAGTCGAATATTGAAGTGAATCGAATAATTTGTTTGGCTCGAATAATTCACCAAAAGTTCGAATAATATACCTTAAATGTGAATTTATGCAGCAAAGTGCTTATCAGTGGTGCCAAATATTCAAACTTCGAATTATTCGTTTTTCGAATAATAAAACTTCGATTTCGAATACGAATTCGAATAGTTTAAAAATCACTATTCGAATTTCAAATACAAATAATTCGTCAAATAATTCGTCCATTTCGAATATTCGCACACCCCTACTATTTACCTAAAAGGTTAAAGGATCCTTGAGGTTTAAGTGCAAAATTTTTGAAAAATGTATACTTCATAGACTTAACGTAGGTACAATGTCAAGTAATACTTTTCAAAGACAGGGAATCTCTCGGACTTGTATTTTGCAAAGATTTTTCATTCTGATAGCAAATGTTATCATTCCTGCTCCATGCACTCAAAGCTATTAGATTGTTGGATGATACATTTTTGTCAAAAAAATACTCAAACAAAAGAATCTTGTCTTTTTGTGAATGCCAATAAACTTTCCATTAGATTCCACTGGCCACCGATTTTGCTCTGCCAGTGTCAACAAAAAAATTGCTATGTACGTACCGTTATGTATGTAACCGTTCACAACCCATCCTCGCACACTTGGTGGCCCAAATACGGCGATAGCCAAAATCTGTTCGATATACATCGTAATTTTTACATTTACAGCAGCTCGTATTTATTTAGTAAAACATGGGCCATTGTAAAGGTCTACCCACAAGCAAGTTAGCTGTATGCGTTGCCGAAAGCGCAGCACGGAAGGCATACAAATTTGCGATTGCCCACCATAGCGGGAACACAACAAAATGACGGCCAATGAAAGCTAAAAGTGGAATGGGCCGTGTCAAGCTGGACCTTGCTACCTTTTGTCGAGTCTGGTTGCTAATGGTGACGTTGGTTTCTTGGCAATGATCTTCATGAGAGTCGGCAAAAGCGCACGAAAAAGTTGAAATTCAACAAATTCTTATTTCATCCACTTGCGTCGCTATACCGTTATGATGACTTTTCTTCCATGCTATGCCTTGTGCTAACGGCAGAGTTGAAGAGCACCTGCAACAGCAGCCTTTAAACTCACTGGTGAACAACCCCAATGTTAATTCCCATTTAAAAACAAATGAAAGTATGGTGTCCACCAGTGAGATAACTTCCATTGCAGGAGCTCTATAGTGGGTAGACCTTTAGAAAATAGTTAAGAATGTGAATTATCATCAGAAAAAGTGTATCAAAATCAATTTAATAGTTTTATATCGCCCATCAACATTGACTAGCATTGCCGCTAATTGTACTTGTTGCAAATAGATTTTCAAGTTTTGGAACTTACGCAATTGAAAACTTGAGTTGAGCTCTTTTCTTTAGTCGTACCATTGAATTCAAGGAAGCGTATATACTACATATAGAAGGCTAGACCCACAACTGCCCATACCTGCCTGTATACCAAAACGTGTCAAATTGGATGCCATCTTGGTTGGGACCAAAAACCTCTTTGGTGCAAATTCCACACAAGAATCAAAGTATCAAGACCTCTTGTTGGTAGAAAATACTTGCGAGATGTCACTTGTTGCTCGATTAAAACTTGCCATTGGAACCTAAGACTTCCTTGATGCAAATTTCATACTGGAATCGAGTTAGCCCAGACTCTTTTATTTTGGCAAAGGAAACACCTGTGATGCACTACTTGTTGCTGTTCCAGATCCGATTAATACCTTACTACATTATTTCTGAGTACTTTTGCTTCTCAAAGTTCTGTCTTGCAAGTTGTCTGCAAGACTCTGTCAAGCTGTGAGACATTTTCTAGACGGCTGATGGTCCCAATCAAGATGGCGTTGAACAGCGTTCAATTTGACACGCTTTTCAGTACCCGGTTGCATGTCCGGCCTAATATACGTAGTAAATAGGCTTCCTTGAAGTCAATGAGTTGTACTTGATAGATGAATTCATTCCAGAGTCAAATCATTATGTGGGCAAATAATTCCCATAAGAAAAGCATTGCAGTTATGTGGACAAGTCAGTGATTGACTCTGGAACTGTAATCGTCCATTAACTTCACTTCATTGACTTAATACAAAATTATAAACTTGCAACCCTCGTTATGGAACATCTTAGAATATGAACACATGCATGATAATATATAAGTCACAGTGTGCTCTCATGTGTTCTCTATCTTTCCAGGAGTGATCACGGTGGCGGAATGCAACAAAGCGAGTCACTATCTCAGAACAACTCTGTAAGTATCCCTGGTACAGGGACAATCCATCGCTCATTCAGTTGTTTCTGTGTACATCATGTAGACCGAGGTACCCGTCAGTTTCCGAATGTCATAATTTATTGCTCTCTAACTCGAATCATAACATGCTGTACCCCTACTAAGAACTTGGTTTCGTCAACCACCAGCAGACTTAGAAGTAACTTGAAGCTTAAAGATATTGAATTTAAGGATCAATTTAATGCTGTTTAAAGTAGGCTTGAGAATATATGTTAGGATGCAGCATAGCTGCAGCAACTACACTAACGCACTTAATTTAAGCTTTACTTTTCCATTGTTTGGAAGAATTCTTTGACAGTGCCAATCCTACCACTTGTGATAAGATAATTTGGTTATAATAGATTTTTTTGTTATTGATAGGATTTATTGAGCAGTCCAACCCATATTCTGTATTTTAGGGAAAAGATTCTGGGAGTCATTAGATATAGTATGACCTAATGGACGGTAGCTTTTTGCAATATTTTTGTAATGTACTTACCTAGTATCAAATTTTGTTTAAATTGTTGTCACATATTGTACCTACTGAATGTAATTTGGTGTAGATGTCTGTTGAAAACTGTTAATCACCACAGATGTCAATCAACTTGGCTAGTCACATTCCAAGTTGTGCTGAGGACGTGTCTGAATTGATTTGGTCTCGGTGACTTCATTTGTTTCATGTTCGTACACAGAACTTCTGCTACCTGTCATAATTACGGTTCCGACCGCCATTTGATAACAGGCAAGTCTGCGAGACTGCATCGTCGAAGTCTCTCATACTCGCTCTGCTATGCAGTCTTGGTCTCAGTGGTTTTGCAATTCGGACAGTACTTGTGATGTCATTTGTCAAGAACAAGTATGTGAGACCGCATGAAACAGCCAATTCAGACACAGCCTTAGTCACACATAGCCCAAAGGTACTGCATTCATTTGTAGATACTTGCTCATCCCTTTTCGAAAATCTTGGTTCAAATTCAATGTGGAGTAAGTAGCCATTAATAGGGGTTTTTGTTAAGCAAGTGTGATCATGTGCAATGAATAATTGGATGATATTTTAGTTGTTATTATTTATTATCATTTAAAACTGTTCAAATACATGCTTTGTGTTTGTTTCTTTCAGTCTACCATTAAAGATAGAGAAAACAGACCTATGATGAATAAGGTAAGAAAACCAATTTGTTGTAGAACCCATTCCTACATTAAGGAGATAGCAAATTGCATTGCATGCATTTGCTGTACGACTTCGGTTTACAACTATGATTTTTTTCGCATAGGAATCTGGAGGTGTCAAGGCGGAGGTGAAGGAGCCGCCGCCGCGCGATGATCCAAGGGTCGAGCCGGTGAACGGAGTTGTCCAGCCAGTGACAGTGCCGCAGCCTAATCGCCCTGGTCGGATTACCAATCAGATCAACTTTCTGCAAAAGAAAGTGCTCATGGTCGTTCTGAAGCATCAGTTTGCTTGGCCGTTTCAGCAACCGGTTGATGCCAAGAAGCTCAACCTGCCCGTATGTTTTGTTTTGCCTAAACACGTAGGTGAAGTATGAGGCTGCAAATCACTGGTTGATTAATTTTTATGTTTTTCTTGATAGGATTATCATAAAATCATCAAACAGCCAATGGACCTCGGAACGATTAAAAAGCGTTTAGAATCAAATTATTACTGGAGTGGCAAAGAGTGCATACAGGACTTCAACACCATGTTCACGAACTGTTACGTTTATAACAAACCGGGTGAAGATGTTGTTGTAATGGCACAAGCCCTCGAGAAAGTTTTCTTAACGAAGGTCGCTTCCATGCCGAAAGAGGAGATCGAACTGGAGCCGATTCCCCCGAAAGGGCCGAAAGGCAAGCGGCGTGTGGTGGGCGGTAGTGTCGTTGTCGGAGGTGGCAAGGTTCGGCCCTCATCGAGCAACAGCAGCGGCAGCGGAGGGACCGTGTCATCGAGCGTGCCCAACGCAATCGGATCGCCGAATGTTGTCCAGTCATCCCCCGCCGGTCCAATTGCCACCACCACAGGCTCCGGCCACCTACCTCTGGGCACGCAGGCTCCGATAACGATCCCGGGCAGCACCGCAACCACAACTGTGCCCACTGCCAGCGCACTCTCGCACGGCACCCACAACTCGCTGCCTCAACAAGTGGTTCCGCCGCCTACTGGCAATTACCATGCACAACCTGCGGCACTGTTGGCTCCCGCACTGGAGGGCCCCGCGCCGCCTATCATCCCACCACCGCAGCCTGCGAAGGTTTGTGGGCCTAGCCGTTGCTACTGGCGCTACTTTGCCACTGCTACGGGAAGCTAACAATGTGGTGATCTCTTTTCAAGGTGAAAAAGGGTGTTAAAAGAAAGGCAGATACCACAACGCCAACTGCCAACACTTTTGACCCCATTTTCCAGCCAATAGACTCGAAGTCGGCGAAGATTTCCACCCGGAGAGAATCAGGGAGACAGATCAAGAAGGTAGGAGTAAGTTTTTGAAAATCAAAACAATGCAAATCGCTTTTTAGAATATATCAGCTGCGCTTGAATCACTCCCTCTAGTTAATAATTTGTACATTGAATTCTCGGCCATTGTTCAGTTGGCTTTGTAAATGTCGTGTGCTTTTTTTTTTGTCGTGTTGGGTTGTGGTGGCGGTTCTGTTTAAAACAGGCTAGTTAGCCGTTGGTGTTACGCCTATCTGTACGTGTGGTGTTGACCTTATTCCAGCCTCAGCGGCAAGCAGAGGATAGTCCGCCTTTCCACCAAACTACCATGCCCATGCCGACCTCTGGCCATGCTAACCAGGTAAACCATTTTTTAATGGGAACACCTAATCTACCCTAATGTGTGTCACAATGTCAACCTCTCAATAGTTTTAGTGATTAGCTCAATTATCACTTTATGAAATAATGTAGATATGGTATTTACTAGGTTTGCATGGATATTTATGTGACCCAGATTTATGTTTTTATAGGTTGGTTGTTTGTTTATTTTGTGTCTGAGGGTCCCGGTGTACTCCCCTTGGAAACTTGAGTGATGATCAAATGCACATGCGCGTCATCTGAACTGACTTTTGCGGTTTTCGTTATGCGTTCTGCATAATGAAACATTGCTTACGTTGACAAATGATTTTAATGTGCTTCTGACAAGATTTCAATAACTTCAGAAATTAGTTTTGCTAGAATCAATTATATGTAATAAATCCTTCTGCTGTAGGCCAGCGGCATTTGCTAATTCATATTGTATAGATTGCATACCAGCTGTAAAAACTTGTGCATTCTCTTTTCTTGCTGTATCTACTGGCTACTGTGTTAAATAGGTAGAATTGTATGTATTTAAAATCTAATTCTGATGTTTGCTACTGACTAGAGCTAGGATAGTTATGCACAAAAAAATGGGAAAACATGCAGGCAAAAGTGCCAAAACATGCAAACATGCAACTTTGAAATAAAAGACATGCAAAAAACATGCAGATTGAATTATCTTGTAATTACGGAGCTGTGAGGTTGTGATACAACAAAATGTGTTTCACTAGTCAAATGTTGTTCTTTTAATCAATTGAAACTAGGTTTTTTGTACAATCAGCATATGCTTAGGAGTAGGTATAAGCTAAACAGTAGGTTACAACCATCATTTAAATATTTCCTGATGTGAGGCTGTGTTGTTGGTCAGAAAAAAGGTTTTTATGCGCCAAAAAGACCATTCAAATCGCAAGATGTTCTCCAGGCAATACTTCAATGAGCTTGGAATTTCTGGAGTCACATTTTGAAATAATTTTCGAAATACCACACAGAAGCTTGTAAGAAGAATTCTTTGCTAAAACTAGCGCGAGCTTGTCGAGCGCAACTTTCGGCTTTTAGGGGCAAACCATGTGTTGTCTGATGTAACTCGGGCTGTTTCCAAATTTAGCTTTAATGTGTGCCAGATCACGAGCTATAGAGTTCAGCAAAAAAAGCCTTTGGGTATACTGGCTGCAACAGCTATATCAAACGTGAAAAAAAATTACAAATGAACCCTTGATGCAAAAAAAAATTGTTTGTTTTAGCAATCCGTAGAGGAAATTGTTGATAAATCGTAGAAAATTTTTTTTAAATGGCTTAAGTATGCACAAACATGCATGAAAATGAAGAAATATGCAACTTTTAAAAAAAGTGCCAAAATATGCTAAACATGCAAAATAAAACACATTTTTGGAATCCTTGGGACTCGAATCGGATTTATATCTGTGTCTGCATGTGCACTACTTCTTAATAAAGAACATGCAATTGCATAACAATCCTAGCTCTACTAATGACCAATTTCACAAATTTTTTCAACTCCAGTTGAGATTCCAACTCTGAGTCACAATTAAATTTACTGCATGCAATTGGCTGTTGCAAAAGCCATTGGGTTAACAAACACTGCAACTAGGAGTTAAAAAGGTGGTAGAACTAGGTATAAATAAATTCAATTTTTTTTCAACTAGAGTTTAAATTTCCCTTTCATTAACGAATTAATTTTCAGCCCCAACACAGCGGTCTGAACAAACAGAAGGACAAGCTCAACGATATTATGAAAACGTGCAATGAGATTTTGAAGGAGCTGTTCTCGAAGAAACACTCTGGCTATGCATGGCCGTTCTACAAACCTGTTGACGCCGAGTTACTAGGTAAGTCTCCGGTTGTTCCACAAAATTTTAATTGTACACTCTTGCAAGCACCAAAAGTGAGAATATTATCTGGGTTCGAAAAAACTATTTTAAAAAATCACTTCAATTTCAGGCCTTCATGACTACCACGAAATAATCAAGAAGCCGATGGACCTGGGCACCGTAAAACACAAAATGGACCAGCGAGAATATAAGAACATGGCCGAGTTTGCGGGCGACGTGCGGCTGATATTCACCAACTGCTACAAGTACAACCCTCCAGACCACGACGTCGTCGCCATGGCCAGGAAGCTCCAAGATGTGTTCGAGATCAGGTGAGCCATGGCGGTAGAAAATTCTGCATCCGAGACAGTAATGAACTTCAGTTTATTCGATTGGTGTTAACACCGCTCAGGTTTTGAGAAAATGAGCATTTAGAGAATTTAGATCAAGCAAAGTCGTTAGAATGTATATTTACTATTTATCTGGCTTAAACTTCCCATCCAGTTAGTAGCTTTTCAGGATTTGTGCACATTGGTGATCTGTGCCCACTTACGTACCCTAGATCTCTTGTATGATGATTTTCTGCACATGCGCGTCATCTGAATGGACCTATACTGCTTGGCTATGCGTTCTGCATAGCTGGGCCACGTCTAGGTTTTAATGATTTTAATGTGCCTCTGACAAGAAATAGATATTACTGTAGAGTGTCGATTAGTGATTTGTGGCATAAAGCTTAAAATAATGCAGTATATATTATAAGACTGGAAGGGATTGGTGGTAATTGTTTATGCTTTAGTATGAGATGTAGATTTAATTAAATTCTTGCTTTAAAATCTTGATCACCTTTCATAATCTTGTATGATGATTTTCTGCACATGCGCGTCATCTGAGCGGACTCCTTTCTGTTTTGGCTATGCGTTCTGCATAGCTGATTCATGTTTGGGATTTAATGATTTTAATGTGCCTCTGACAAGAATTGGTTATATCCCCCTCCTGCCCCGTAATTTGCTATCGATTGGCTGTTTGAGTTTCAAGTAATCAATATGGATCAGTAGTAGAGAGAAATCGGTATGAAACCACTAAAATCTATAGGTAGTTCAAAGGTTGCTTGCTACCTCTTTGCCAAACCTGTTGCTGGATACCGGTAGAGCAACTGGGATCATGCCTTTCTCAAAGAGAACACAAAGTTTCCAAACCAGTCCAGTGCCTATAAGTGCTGCCATCTGAATGTGAGTTTCATTATCACAAATTTGCCAAATGTTTGGTTTAACAGTCTACCTTGTATGATGATTTGTAGCACATGCGCGTCATCTGAAAGAACCTATATTTGTTTTGGCTATGCGTTCTGCATAGCCGATTCATTTTTGGGTTTTAATGATTTTAATGTGCCTCTGACAAGAAGCTTGACCATTAATTACTTTAGTAAATTAATTTTTATTAAAATAATTACATTATTGTTACATTATGCTAAATTGAGATGAAACTTATATAATCCAGGTTCCAGCTACTGATCCACAGTTTTCTCATCGATAGACACTTTCATTCTACAGAGTTAGCAGTAGCTTGACATCTGAGTGGTACAGCAGGGTAATGCTTTGTGGTCTGTCTTGCAGTGTAAGCGGGCTGGAGAAAGCAACCGTCACTTCATCGCCGAGCGAGTCGAGTTCAGAGTCGTCCAGCGAGACCGACGAGGAAGATTCGGAGGCAGAGCGTGTCCGAAAGTTTGCTCTTCTCCAAGAACAGGTAATGACTTCTGTCCATTAATTTGCATGTTTGCAGCTAGGAATTCTGTGTTTTGTGTTTTAAGTAAAGTTCTAAAAAACTAGCAAGTGATGAGCTTATAACTTATACCATCTTTCGTCTGAAATGATGTGACGATTTTATTTTGTCTGAGGGCTAGTTACCTCGCTGCGCATCTGGTTTGCATTGATCGTCGACAAATGACATTCTAATGATGTTTGTATCTCGTTTCAGCTTAAAGCCATGCAGGACCAAATGCGAAAACTTGTAGAAGAAAGTACTGTGAAACGTAGCAAGAAGAAGAAAGAAGAGAAAGAAATTCCCATCGTAAACAAAAAGAAAAAGAAAAAACCCGAGAAACATTTGACCGGTGTTAAAGACTTAAACTCAACGCTAGTGAATGACACTGTCGGTGCTTCGATAATGAGTGTTGCGCTTGGCGCGGGTGACGTGAAACTACCGACAGACTTGCACCACGGTGCAGCGAAGCCGATGAACGTGATGCCTTCCGCGATCTCCAACGTCCCTGCGGGCCTAGGCGGTACAAAGAACGCGAAAGCCAAAGCTGCGAGGGCGCCGAGCAAGGCGGCTGCGGCAGGCGGAAATGCGCAGGCGAAGCGGCCGAAGGCTAACTCGCGCTCAGCAGGCAACAAGAAGAAGAACACCCCCGCGCAGCCGCAGCTGGCGTTTGACTCGGAGGATGAGGACAACGCAAAGCCCATGTCCTACGACGAGAAACGGCAGCTTAGTCTTGACATTAACAAATTACCAGGTGGGTTAGCTTTAAAGGATGAGTTGTTTTCAATACATGTGTGTCGTCGATTCTATTCCTATCGATCCTATATTTGCAACGATTAATCGCAGGTTCTCCTTTCCTTTTCCTTGTTTTCTCGATTTGCTATCGTCATGCACCACGAACCTTTCCCTGTCCTTCAACTCTGCCGATTGATCTCACCGCCACACTGATCCAATCGTGACATGCCACGGGCAAATGCATGTAATTATTACATTTCTATTGCTTCTCGTATTTTTTTATAATCGCCTGTTCGTAGCCGTCTTCTAGTCGTGCAATATGTATGATCAACTATTTTTCTTCTGTAGGTGATAAACTAGGAAGAGTAGTCCACATCATTCAGTCTCGAGAGCCTTCGTTGCGGGACTCCAACCCCGACGAGATCGAGATCGACTTTGAGACCCTGAAGCCATCTACGCTACGCGAACTGGAGTCGTACGTCGCATCATGTCTGCGGAAAAAGCCACGTAAGCCATACTGTAAGTCTCACTACCTACTAACTGCACGCTCAACCTGGCATCTCCAGCCCCCGTGCTGGTCACTCGATTGTGCAAATATTGATTATCTTGCACCGTGCACAAAACTTTGGTTTCTCTGGTCGCCAAAATTTTCCAATCTGTAAGAATCTGATTGTTTCTAACGTCGGCGACGCCCATTCTACGAAATGGAGATGCTGGTGTTGGCTGTGAGGGGATTTAGTGCATGTGAAAGTAAAATCCTTTTTACTGTGGCTCCTGTTTTTTTAATTTACCTACCTATGCATCTTTTTCCTCTGCTTCCCATAAATAATATTCACCTTCCAGCGCTTCTAAGTTCTGTGAATTTATTCGGATTATTGTTTGTTGTTTAGAATGAGTGATAATTTTTTAAATTGGTACCCAGCTTGGTCCTGCAAGTTTAAATGTATTCAACCTTTTCCAAATTCCCATGTTGCTATTTTATGTGAATATTCGAGATACACCGCGCAATGAAATACACAAATCTGTGTGGCAATAGAATTTGCAATTGAAAGCCATGTTTGCTTGTAGACAAAAAAGCGACCAACAAAACCAAGGACGAGCAAATGGCGGAGAAGAAGCAGGAGCTGGAGAAGCGGCTGCAAGACGTCACTGGCCAGTTGGGTGCAGTCGCCAACAAGAAGCCCCAAAAGAAAGGTGAGACTCCTCATCTCTAGAATAGTTGGGTTACATTTATACCATTTCTAAGTGGGCCCTTGATCGAGTTACTATTGTGAATTTGTGATGGTACATCTCTACTTATGTTTTCAAAAAGAATTATCTTTATGGCAAACCAATTATGCTTGATTGCTTGTGTGTAAAAGAGACAATCCCTTGCAGCATTCAAATAGTTCTTGCATAGTTGCAGCTCTGAATACCAAGTAGGATGTGCCCAAATTACAAGTCATCATCGCTTGTTGACGAAGACCCGAGAACGCCCCATAGTGGCGGAAATCCGCTGTGAACTGTTGTTAAACCGGTGCCGTTTGTTCCAGAAGAGAGCAAGTCTGTCGACGTGGTCGGTGGCCAGCCGGGCCATCTCACGTCGAGCTCGAGCAGTTCCGACTCGGACTCGAGCAGCTCTAGCCTTTCGAGCAGCTCTTCGGACTCAAGCGACTCGGAAGCAGGTTAGACCAACTGACCACGTCACTCGATTCACTTGCTCATTCCTACGAAACGAAAACACACACACCTCTCTTGATTCACGCCTTCACCACTCGCATCCGACTGGAAAGTTTTATCAATGGTCGAGCCAGGCTAGGATCTTCGGCCGGCCAGTTTACCCGGTTTCGCGTTTAGTTTGCGGGTGGACATTTAATTTTTGAGTATGCGAAAGGAATTGGAATTGTATGGAGATTTGATCAGACTTGAAGGTAGTTTTTCTATTTCTATTAAAATATGAGAAGATAGCCACAGTTTTTTTAAATCTTGTGTTTGTATGTATTTATTTTTTAACGTGAGATATACACCTTGGTCTGTTGGTAGCTTTGTTATAAGTTGCTCTACTGTCGAGGCACGTTTCAAAAGTCCGTGAATCCCCGCTGATCTCAAGCGATGCGGGTGACAGATCACTAAAAGCACCAAACGTGCAATCAGGGTTGGAGCTAGTTAGTTCCCCGGTTTTAAACAAGCGACAAAAAAATAAATATATACCGTTATAGTGATCAAAGTTATTTGATAACTTTTAGGACATTACCCAGTGTGTTGATATCACAGTTAAAAATTCATGGTCAGTTTTTCAAACCGCGTAGAAAGTTATAAATTATCATTGTGTTCTTAATATTTGTCAATGGCTCATTGACCTAATGTTATTGTGTGCAAACCGAACAGTTTTATGATGAAACACTTGTATTGGACGTTAAGAATACGGACCTGCAATGCACATCTTATATATAATAATTCTATGACAATTTGTCAAGCGTCGTACCGCCGTCTAACCTTAAATCGTCTGTGTTCTTTAAACGTGCCGTAATATGACCGGATGAAAGTTAGAGTACGTGTTTCGTTGCTTGTGTAAATAATATTCAGGAGCACAGTGATAATAACTATGTAGTTAGGGCTTGTATGGAAATGAATGTGCACAAATCTTCACGGCAAAGCATTAGTATTATAGTTGTGCTAATTGTTTGATTACTTGGATTGTAACTTCTCGGTTCAACGTTATCTACGCTTTCCAGTCACATTTGTATTTCCGTAAAGGGAAAGTGGATACTTCCATGTCAACTTAAAGTGGGCGCCATGTATTCTTTCCGGTCTCTCCATTCTGCGACTTCTCCGACCCATTAGCATCCTTCCTGCTGTTACCCTCCCACCCTTCCATACCTTGGTGTGCAAGTGTTCTTTTCTGGAAACTGGTCAACTGTGCATCAAACTGCTGGGAACTCAACCTACAATTTAACACGCTATTGGAATTAGTTGTTAAGACGTTTCTAATATCTAGCCGAGAGTGCAGAGTGTGTTATTGGGGTCAGCCAGCTGTCAACCTTTGTAACATTTTTTTATTTTGGTAATTCCTATGCAAATGTGGAATAATCCCTTTTTTGACTGTGTACAATAATATTGCTGTAGGAGGACAAGCGATGAAAAATGCTGTTAGAATTGTGAAAGTCTACTAATAAATCTCGTAATCACTTAAAGTAATTGTTATCTATTCGAATCGAGATCATCGAAATCGAAGACGCTAAGGTGCAGTTTGTTGAAGTGAGGTCATTTGGGGGAGCGAATAATATTGCAGTCCCATGGTTAAAACATTTCTTAGATTAGAAAAGTATTTTTGATACAAAAACTTTACTAGTACAAGCAGACAATGTGAATGGTGGCTAGATTAAACTTGTCAACCGAATCATTGCGGCCCTGGCTGAAATACGGCGATTCGGTGGGGTTCTGCGTTCCACTCTTACTCTCCCGGATGACGTATTTATCAAACCAATCGAACCCACAATGCGGCTTGAGCTTTGTCTCGCCCTTCGACGGAAGCTAGGATGCACGGAACATGAACGCGACGTGGAAGATGATACATAATACATTGGCTCGCTGGCCTCCAAGCGCATTGTTTGCACTCCCTGGCTGCATAATTTAAACATTGACTTGGTCTTGTAAACCTTGTGTTGATTGTTTCAACAGAATCCGTTACTTGAGTCACAACAGATCGGAGACAAAAATGCTGAAATTGTAATCTTATACTGCCATCTGTCCATAGAGCAGTTATAGCGTCGGATTTAACAAGTGCTCTCCACTTGTGTACGAAATCGATCATGTTTGTAACTGTTCGGCATAGACTCAGGCCTGATTTAATAATTTTTTTGTTTTGTTAAACTTAACATAGTGGCATTATGATTGGCTTGATACTGTTCGAAAATCTTGGCGCAGTAAGACTTCGGGTCCCTTTTGTTTGTGGCGCACTGAATTTCACTTGGGAAGCTAATGTTCTCGACTTCCTACATCGGAGTAAAATACATGATTCCAATTGTGCCGAGAGAGGAAACGTATATTTTTTTAGGTTTAACCCTCAGTTTAAGAATAAATACAAATGCAGATTCGTTTATATCGTAATTTATTGTGGCTTGAGGCACTCGTAAATATTCCAATAAAGTCAATAGCATTTACATTTTGTAATGTATTCAAATAGTGATTAAACAACATGCGTGTGATGCTATGGCTGGCGGCGATACAGAGTTTCACGGCCAATTTTCTAAAATAGCCATCGACAACAGAATTACTTTACTGGCATATTCGTATTTGTTTTTCACAAAATGGGATGTGAGAGCATTTCAATTCAATCGGTGTACTGATGTTCTTTTGGTAAACGTTCCAGAAATGTTGATTTAATGTACATAAATATAGCCATTGTTTGAAGGCCATAGTAGATGTATGCCAAGCTTCAGTACTACATTTGTGAGCACAAACTTTTCTCGACTCCTAGTTGCTTGTATTGGAAAGACTTCCATATGTCGAGGCAATCGATTGCGAATGCGGACGCTTTGTCCGCATTGGCAGCTTTGTCGTTTTGAATTTTTGAGACGGCTATGATTTGCACAGCCATTAGCAAGCCAGTATTTTAAATCCACACCTCAAAGCCTGTATCTGTCTAGGGAGTGCAATACTTGCACAAAGGAAATGTGATTTCGACTACAGCATTTTTCATCCGTTTAAAATTTGTATGGAAATTAGTTATTCGGTTATGTAATATACAAAATAATATATATACATATATATATATAAATATATATCTTCTTTATAAAAGAAAAGTACTAATGACATGATTCGCATGTGTTGTACTCCTTTATTTGTAGTCGTTTCTGCAATTATCCCCGTCTGTGTCATTTTTTAAAAATTATGATTCATTCATGAAAAGAACCATTGTTGTACACAGTGAATATAATAATTATGAATAAAAAATATATAGAATCCATTGTAAATGATTCTTGTTGTATTGTTAATTTATTTTTAGTAGCAAGGTAAACAAATTTACCTGGAATTACTTCTAAGATCCTGACCCCAATGATCACATTCTGCACTCTATTACGTAGGCTTTAGAAATTGACGTAGCAAGTTTGCTAGACTTATTTTGGCTGTCAACTGTGGAGTCCTGTTCGAATTTACCAAAATGTGGGGTTTTGATTGTGTTGGTAGCTTTTGTAACGACCTGTGGAATCCTTCTCCTATGTAGTAGAAGAAACGTTTGTTGTGTTTGTCAACATGAGTGTTTTTTGTCTAAGAGAAGACCTACTATTTTTCATCCAGGCATGATTCAATGTGCTTTTTCATTCATCACTGCAATTGGTACCTACACCAAGTCTGCAATACCTAGGTCAAGTGGTATGCAATGCCTGCATGCGTATTCCACTGTAATGCTTTCTCCCCAGTTCCACGCAATATATTTCATTTTTACACTGATCAAAAAATACAAGTACCAGGCAGAGCATTTCAGTAGCACAGGCTGACTCAAATATTTCTATAAAATTACTTTGAAACAAACGTTAGTTGGAGCTTTATATTTCTAGGTAAACCCGGCAGACCCCCACGTAAGAAGAACAAAAAAACCACTCACCATACGGTAAGATAATAACTTCCTCTCCTTCCCTATCTCACATTTATTTGGCAAGGCATACTCATTCTTTTCTCGTTTGCTGTCTTCAGAAGGCCACTGCCGGGGCAAATAACACAACGCGAATAACCACCGTTCAGGGTTCTGCCGTTCCCGTCTTGACGATGCCTTCTGCTGCTGCCGTGCCAGCACCGACCAACGCTCAACACCCAATCAGAAAACCACAGCCACCGGCCACAAATGCTGCTCACATAAAACCGACTCCCAAACCTGCGCCAGTTCTTAGTCACTCGTTGCCAGCGCAGCCCGCGCGGCCTTCGGCCGTCGCAACCGCCGCACCCATCAAGAAAGCCGTCCCTCCCCCCAAGCCCCTGGTTCCGTTCCCTTCCGCGATAAAACTGGAGCTGCCTCCCGTCTCCTTGCCGCCCGCCATACATATTCCTGCCGGTGTGACCATGACGCCCATTGCTCCGGCGGTGAAAGCGGAGACGAGACCGGATCTGGCCGATTTCAAGCCGATCCACTTGCCATCTCAGCCGATCGTGAACGACGTCAACGCTTCAGCGTTGATGCATCCCGGCTTTGACGTTCCGATCTCGGTCTCCCCTCCCGTGTCCAGCCTGATAGCGCAGCAGATGCCAAGTAACGGCTTCTCGCACTTGAATTCGATGAAGCCTGAGCTGGAGATGCAGATGAACAACTACAACCATGGGAATGGACTCTCGATGGGAGCTGGTGTGCCCTCAATATTTGATCCCTTACCTGTCACGAACATGGTACCTAATCAGTTCATGAAGGACGACATCCCCCTAAACCAACACCAGTCCTCAGTGCACCAAGAAATTGATGATCTACTAAACAATTCTATGCCAATGAAACTGTCACCTGACACTAAAACCATGCAGTCTGGGAACTTTGCAGCCAACTTCAAACCAAAGGTATTGTTTCACATAGATTTTCTAATACTTCTCCTTATTGTGAAGGAAAGAACAGCATTCTACCAAACTATGTCATTTCCAGACTCCCGTTGTCGACCAGAACTTAAAGAATGCGAGTTCTTGGTCGTCCCTAGCGCAAGCATCTTCGCCCCAGAATGCCCCAGGTTCAGCTGCTTCCAACCAGAAGTCTGCCATGGATAGCTTCCAGGCTTTTAAGAAACAGGCAAAGGAAAAACTAGATCGGGTAATTGTTTCTCTGTTTATTTGGGTTTAAATGAAAATAATTTGGTGTAGCTACAGCCACAACTGACTTAAACGGGACCACTGAAGTAACGCTAGTCATGCTAAATACACAGCTGTCCAGCCCCCATGAGAGAATAGTATACTTTTTGATATCAACTTTTGCATGCCTTTTTCTGAGCATCTTGGAGATAGGGACCCTAATTGTTGTGATTTTTCTCAGGAGGAAAGTGTACTTTATCAGTTTCTTATTTTTTGCCTTTTATATTTTCATTTCTGTGAATTTTCAGCAAAAACTTCTAATGGAGCAGCAGGAGCAACGAAAGAATGCAAAGGAGCAGGCAGAGAGAGAAAGAATGAGGCAGGAGAATGAAAAGAGAAGAGAGAAAGAAGAGGAAGATGCTTTGGAGAAAGCAAGGCAAGTGATATTGGAATGGGTTGCATACTTCACTTGCATTACAAATTTTTTGTTTTTAGCACTTAGTGCAAGTAATCTTTGTTCCACTATTTCCATCCTCTTATCACGATGCTTTGTGTCTGTGGACCCACAGGAAGTCTGTTCAGGAGCTCCAACAGTCGAGGCAGGAAGAAGTGAAGGCACCTCCACAAGAGGAGATCCTCCCTCCGCCCATCGCGCCTCCTCCGGACAAGTCTGCGGCTGAGAGGCAGAGGGAGCGGGCGCGGGAACAGGAGAGGAGACGGAGAGAAGCGGTGAGTTTCTAATCATCAACAGCATGTTTCATGTGCCGCACTCCAGTCTCCTGGAGTGGACTTTACATTCTTCTCGAATTGAATTAAACAATGTTGTGTGTCGTCTCTTTTCAGTCGGCAGGTCAAATAGATATGAACAGACAGAGTGATCTCATGGCAGCCTTTGAAGAGTCATTATAATGAAGACAAATCATAATGTTAATTACTGTTGAATGGTGATCCACAGTTGGGAACGGTTTCTTGTAGGTTTCTACATAACCATAACTAAATTTAATAGTGCGCGTGTGATACAACTTTTGTAAAGAGGTTATAGACCAACTTACTGGTGTTGCAATTGGCATAACAGAAAATAATGCTAGGGGGTATATTATGTGCTTGACTGAACAAAATCAAATACCTGTTTTGGTAATACCAAGAATGTATTAACTATTAAACTACTGTTTTGGATTGAGTTTCCGGAAGGGTTGTGGCAACGTTCACTTGAATTGTGAATTTCATCAAATACTTAAACAGTGCTGTGACAGTGACGGACTTTGTGAATATATAGTTGGTAACTTCTGGTTCACAATGGCAGTGCGCTACTTCAAAATAGATCAATATTTAAACCCGAATTGTATGTTTTTTTATAAATGTTTATTTGTGGGACAGTTTGAGGTGATCTTTTGTTCTGACTTGTAGTTGAACTTCAGTTCCTTTCTCGCCAAAACAAATCGATTTGATATGACATGTATAGGCCAATAGCATTTGA
This sequence comes from Nemoura dubitans, assembly GCA_921293005.1. Classification (NCBI taxonomy): domain Eukaryota; kingdom Metazoa; phylum Arthropoda; class Insecta; order Plecoptera; family Nemouridae; genus Nemoura; species Nemoura dubitans. Next base: position 60,213,330 of record OV121073.1, read on the forward strand.
TTAACCACGGGACTGCCATATTCAGTAACACTAATAATTATGTGGAACATTCAGTTATGAACTTCATAGATATATTATAACTATAATGAATTTATAGAAATTGAGATCATTGTGAACAACAACAAAAACAACGAGGCATAACCAAAAAAAAAGTTTTGTATGGGTTTTTATAGTACCTATGTAAGAATAATGTAAAGTTTTTGCTATAATATAAACTTAGAACTTGTAAATATGATTAAATAGTAAAATAATGATAATATATTGTATGTCGTATAATTAAATTATGTAGACATGTAAAATCGTGTATAATCACGGCCATGTAATTTGTAGATGCCCACCAAGAGTGAGTTGCAAGGAACAAATATCCTCGTCAAAAGGTTTATAATAGTGAGCAAGCGCTTTGTTGTTACAGTTAAGTGACAAGTAGATTTAATTTAACCACCAAATCTGCCGAATACTACCTGATTTTGCAGTACCGTAACTAGATATCTAAATAGTAATTCATATAGAATATATTATTCTACCAATCAGTAGGTACTACTAGCTATTTAATAATTTAATTAATTGAAAAAAGCAAAACCCTAATTTGTCTATGTAGCAGAACAAATAGAACTAGGCCTATGTACAGAATATTTGTATTGTTAATCTATTTTTGTAATTAAGAAGATCCCAATTTTATTTTATTATTACTGTATACCATTATTTTTAATTTATGACGACTGGTTATTCGCTGTAAATTTGACATCCCTCTGTTGGTAAGAAACCCTGTAGTAGTGAGCTATTCTTTGAAGTATTGTTTAGTTGTGGCCACAGTAGCCCAGCAGCGTCATTTGTTATTTTCTGATGATTTGTCCTTGGCCTGATACAAACCGAGAGTAGTGTATTGCCTTATTCATTTTAGAATATAATTCGCTTAACCACTTCAGTAATTTATTTTAAATCGTTTGCGATGCTAGATTTGTTGGGTTTAGCACAAATGTTTTTTTGATAAGTTAAGTGGAAATATGGGATTATTAAATATTACCTAGGGTGTGACACAAAATTATTATCAAATTAGGATTTCTTCAGCAAAATATGTGGACAAAGTATAGCTAGTTTGTGTTGGTGATAACTTGATAAGCTAACAACTTACTTGGGTCCGGGTACGGCTGACTATACGCATGGGTTGAAGTGCGCTGTTCGTTGAAAATTGTGTGGTGTTTTCGTAGCCAGTCATTTCATTCACTTTGTTGGTCATTTTTCACCCACCTGCAATAACTAGTGGTAGTTTTATCCACGTAGCTCTAGGAATAGAATCAAATCAATGGACAGTATAATATCTCCATTCCATTATGTTATTAGAACCCAAGTTCATACATACTGCCTAATACTTGTCATTATAAAGAAATAGTATTGAAAACTACCTTTTGTAGCATTTAAATAGCCTTCCAACGTCTATCGCTGTTGCATACGTTTGCTGTAATTTGTAAGTTGTAATATACCTACGCTGAAAAATTATTTGTTTGAGATCAATTGCATTTAGGAATGACCAGGTGGATAACTCATAAAATGTCAATATTAAAAAAAGTCAACAAAAAACTACAAGTGAAGTGAACAAGCTACTTCTTCCCTTTTAGATACCTAGTTGGTACTATACTTCAATTTGTAGGTGCTTGGCATCAGTCACAGCATATGCAGACAAGAAGTTAAATATTTATACTTGGCAATACATAATTATAGCATTAAATTGGTAGGTCACTTAGGATAGAAGCATATATCCTTCTGGTAATATACCAATTCAAGTAGCTGCAGTAGTTGAAATGGAGTTTTTTTTTAATCCATTACCTACGCACAGGGGTGGGGGGAGGCTTATTCTCTGTCAAAGAGTTGTATCCCTTTCATTTGCGTGAAAATATTTCTAGTGCTGTACAATCAACTGATGAGGTACCTATTTGATTTTCATTGGTGAAATAATACAAGTGTAAACAATAGTTTCATATGGAATTTGAAATGAGTGTTAAGTGTTTTATTTCAATAGGTACCGGTTTCTTAATTGCACCATATCAGAGGTAAACCAATAATAATATATTCATATAGTTGATAAAGAGTAGGGTACATGTATTTATCTAATAATAAATCAACATTATTTAGTAAGTACCTAAATAGTATATAAATATACCATTTTTAACATAATGTGTATAATATATTAAGACACCATGTTGGTGTCCAGAGCATCAACATTGTAAATATTGAGTAAAATAATAAAATTGGTCCTAAACTCAGTAGCCATAGTTATATATGGACTTCCAATTGTGTGTAGTTATAAACATAACACTCATTTCCTTTTGAACGATGATATATTGATAACACAAATAAACTATCATTGTCTAATGTAAGTCCAACTGTATATAAAGTCTTGAGAACCCATACAAACTTTATTCATTTTCTAACAAAATAAAGTACATCAGACATCCTTGCTGCATCTGGTACCTTACACTAAAGGGAACATCATATGATATCTGTAGTTTAAAATAATTATTAAATAATTCTATTGGTCTCTAGTTTCAAGATAATTTAATCCTAATTCTACTCATAAACAGATCAATAATAAAACAAATTAAACACATGCCTTCGAGTCTGTGTCATATTGTAAGCTGAGAATACATTGCATTGGAAGTTGCTGCAGGCGGTGTCCTGTCTGTTGGTATGTATTATTTCTATTTTCACCATTCTGTAATATATACCAATAAGTAACGGATATCGAACCATAGGAAGCACCGCTACACAAGTTCCAACTCTTACGGCACTTGAGATAAACTTTTGGAATTGTTGCGATCGGAAAAGTGCAACATATTTACAAACATCTTTCTGGCAGAACTCTAGTCCAAAGTTGTTCTTAAAATTTGGTCCATACTCTAGTCTTTTACTAAAAGCAAAACAATCCTTAAATGTTTCAACCATCAAATCACAAACAGGGTACTCTGAAACAAGTCACCAAACATTCTCAACTTTCTAAAATTATTTAACAGTGGATTTATCCTTATCAGTAAATTTTTAACATCTGCAGAGATGATGTTTACTTCAATCAATAATGTTGATAGGCAATAGTATTCAAATATATATATATAAATTTTTCATTTTATTACAAAAATAAAAATACTTTACATGGCCACTGATTGATTAAAGTAAATCAAACTCTATAGGTTGTTAAAAGTATGATATAGGCTCAATCAGAAATAGTCAAACAGGTAAAACTATTTCGTCAATTTCCACTTCACTTCAGTCATGTGACAGAACGAACCCTCTTAACGCCGCAACTTGGAGTAGGCCATGAACTCAGTGACAATGTTCAGTGACATCGACGACCACTGACTTCTTCCATGCAAAGAGGAAGTATCCAACTGCAGCACCGGCAACCACTGCTATGCACAGCCACACGTTGTAGGTCATGAAGATCAACATTAGGAAGTAGCTGATGACAAATTGGACCACGTGAAGAAACGTTTGAAGACAGTGCATCGGGCTGAATTTTGTCGGCCTGAAATCAGAAAAAAAATTTAAGTATTATTTTTAAAAACTACGCCAGCCAATGGGTTCAAGGCATCCAACAATTGGTCTTCGTTTATCATTTTCAAATGGATACAAAACGCGTTTATACGAAAAAAAATCAGCCAGCTCATAGCATTAGGCAGGGCAGGGCAGGGATCTACAGAAACAACATTGTGATAAAAGTTTAAGCAGTTAGCGTGCATTGATTCGGAAACAATGGTGTAAGGAAACTAGTGTAGTAGAAGTAGGTCATTAATTGGTCCTAGAGAACACCTAGAGCCACCACTGTGAGCAGTTTCAGGTGAAAGTTATGGTCAGCCAGACTTCGATAGAAATATGATCAATGCTAAAAAGTAAAAGTCATGCATCATTCCCAGTCCTATAGTTTTGTTTTTACAAGCAGCATGGCAATTAGCATTTGCAAATTCCAATTAACTGCTATGCTTATATGACATAGTTCAAATTATAATTTAAAAATTATACGGAGTATATTATTATGTTCGACAGGAAGTAAGCAACCATTAGTGCAACAGAAAATATTTCTATTAGCTCCTGATTGCTTTGAAAATGAACTTACGGCTGTTTGTGAATCACTTCACCAACCATGCTAGATGAGGGGACAGACAATAATAACGAATTAGTTTAACAATGATGCATGAAAAACACAGAACACACAATTAATTTGTTGTAACCGTTCCCACTTAAGCAATTAATGTAAGTTATTAATTCACTTACTGTACGACTCTGCTTTCATCGGCTGGCACGCCCTTCTCACCCGGCATCGCGACAGATCGATACTGCAGACCGTTGTATGTCTTCCAGTACAAATATTCCCTTAAAAGAACACATTGTTATTACAAATCAAAAATGCAGATGGAACTACTGCTTTGCAAGTCATTTTCATCAGAGGGAGTTCGGCCAGGGTGGGTACTAATTTAAATCTGCCAATTTATGTATTTGCTTATGAGGCCGGAAAAGGTAGGATCGGATGACTCATTGACTGCACTTCCCGTCCCGAGTCGCAGTTGTTTAAAATAGGGCCTTCTAGCAATTGCGGCATGGGGCAGAAACGAATTAGGTTGGCCACTGCAGTGATATATACGCCGTGCTCTCAAGCAGAGGTCAACGTCAAACCCGAGTCTCCCTTCCGAATTGCATGGCCAGCAGCCAAGTTCAATTAGACCTCGCTCGTTACGTTACGGAGAATAGGGCCAGGAGGACTTCAGGCAAAAATTGTTAATTGCAAACCCCTCTAAGTTAATTAGAACCACTTACCTACTCTTGACAAGAGGCTCATAGATTTGACGAGTTCTTTATTGGGAGATTTGAATGCTGTTTGAAACAAGAAGAAATTGGAAATGCACCCAATGGAAGGTAGGTAAACTTGGTACACTTGATCAATCAAGATTCAACAGCCCAGGGGCCTTACCTAGCGCGACCACTTGTAGTCCCGGGATTACTAGCAGTCTACCCTGGCTAATTAATACCACCATAGCACCCAGCAGTAAACCCGACCTAGAGCAGCAGTATTACGGCCGGGTTATGGTAGCCGGGGCACATCGACTCTGACTTTAGTAACGAGCCATGAGATTGGTTGATTTGACCTCACTGCACGATGATGATCGTTTAAAAAGCAATAAGCCTTCTAGATAATGCTATCATTGTAGCACCACCATAATACTGGTTGCTAGTGGTGATACTAAATCAACAAACTGCCCATTATTGAAATGGCCACTCTAGGTCCGGGTTATTTAACACCGCCAGCCCGGCTAATTAGCCGCATGGTAGCCGCTCCAAATGGCCGCGCTAGGTAAGGCCCCAGAGTAATAATCTAGAAGGAGGTACCAGCTTGGTACCTGTAATATTTGAGTCCTTCGTAAAGTGCTGCCATGAAGAAAATGCCGATCATGGAACCGACGAGGCCCCCGACGCTGCTGATCTTCCACGCCTCGAAGAGAACTGTTTCACAGTAGCCAAAGTGGAATGTCATGGACATCTGCAAAACATGTCTCCAAGTTGGGAAAAATTCATCTAGGTAGGTAGTAGTGCCTAACCTATTGGGTAATAGGTTGGATCCATGGCATAAGGAGTTAATCCAATCATAACATAGATGAATGAAACCCAGGTTGGCCGTTTCATTAATATATGGGTCTATGGTTGGGTTAACCTACCTACTAATGTTGACATAGTGGAAAAATGTAGGTCCAGGCAAATCCTCAATCTAACCAACATGCAATATAATGCTTGATTTACATGGCATTCGTTCTAAAAGACCAATAACATTTTCGTTTCCTTTAGAAACAGCTCAATCTTGGTGTGATTTCACGCATTGAAATCACCCATTACGACACCCATTGTCGTAGGTCAGAGTCAGACTGCCCTGGCTGTTGCACTACTAACAAGACACTAGCATCCGTTACTTAGTAACTTGGCCTTACATTCGCAAGAGTAACCAGTAGCGTAACGACAACGGCCCGCCACCTGCCTCCCAGCTTGTACTCACCATCGAGTGTCCCATGTGCCCGGACATGTCGCACATGTTCATGGCCGAGTCCGTCGACGCCATCTCCCCGTGGTCGTGCGTGACGGCGCCCGGGTCAGACGTCGTGCCCATGTCGTGTTGGTGTGCGTGGTGGTCGTGGTCCAAGTTGTGCAGGCTGTGGTCCATGGTACGCTGCAACCACATCGCCGGTGAATTCAGAGTTGTAGGGCGGGGGAATATTTCGGTTGCTGAGTGGGAATTGTTCGGATCCGGCCGCAAAGTGTAAAATAGGCATACATTTCAATTGCTGATTTTCTTTCAATCCTCAACCGTTAACTTTTACATGTGTCTTAAATTCATAATTATTTTAGATCCAAACTGAAAGGACTCACGGATTTTTTTTTTTTAAATCCCTGTTTTGCTGAATCTGTATCAAATGGTTTTCCCTGAAGTGTAATTAATCGAGCTCAATGTCAATCTGCCAGATATTGGCATTGATATCAATTTTTATGCAGATACGAATAAATTGCTGTACTTTCGTTCAGCGCAGATTCATTCGCAGAGTCCGGCAGTTAATTGGTTCATTTATCTTAATTGAAAAGTGTTTTAAATGGCCATGGGGTGCAAGCCATTTAGTCGCAGTCGCACAAGTCGCCAGAAGTTGCCAGGGAAAGAGGACCGTGCTAAGAGTGTGCCAATATTCTGTATTAGCGAACTGACGAGACTCCCTGATTTGATTGAATGAATTGAACTGCAATGCTACACTATACCGGGAGCCAAGAACCAACTGCAGAATGTGTTCCATTGGAGACTCACCCGTCTAGCAAACTGATAACTTAAAGATCAGACTGATTCTCATTCATATTCTCAATTCTGCAATCCAGCTTCCATTCCATCACTTATTGAACTTATTACGTACAGAAAAGAAACACTTGCACAAATGCAATTCACTTGAGTGTCACATATCACACATGTGTTTTCCCGAATTGGGATCCTATTTCGGGGAACATCCGCGTCCATCCCACACCACGCAGTCCCTAAGTACATATTTGAGGAAAACAGGAGAATACCTTTCCACGGAATATTTGGTTGGTTTCGAACAATTTGCAAGATTTGTTGAAATTGTCATCATCACTGTCATATCGTAAATACAACAGATTTATTACATTTTACACTACCTATATATAATATACATACGTTATCTTTCGCGACATTATTAAAAACATCGAAATGCAATGAACAACATAGTGTAAAGGTCAGCTGATGCGAGAGCAAAATGAAATGTCCTACTAGGCTACTATTAAAGAAATAGAATGAAATGATTGCGGGAGCGAGCATCCTGTGGAATATTATTTTAACCGCAAAGTGGAAATATGTGGTAACGTACCCACCTTCACACCGTACTCGGCCAAATATTATGTCGCGTTGGCTAGCGCCTCGGGCATGTTAGCATTCTGTTATCGTTAGAAATTTACTACAGGGTAAATTTTGGCAAATACTTCCAAAATCAATAACACATCGTCATCTCATCATAATTCCTTACTAGACTACTACTAGCGTACTAGAAATTATGCGGTAAAACCCGTTTTAAGAGTGGTTTATACATGGGTAGGTAAAACTTGACTAAATAAATTGTGAAACAAACCCAAATGAAGAAGAGCTGGACAGCAACGATTAAGAAAAGGATTCTCTTTCGTCTGCAGTGAGCGTTCATTATTTGCTAAACCTTGCAGATCCGTAGTTCGTTGGTCCATTTCAAATTTTCAATACACATGCACAGCGTCCATTCTATGGTCCATCAACAGAGTTGATGGTTTCGGTTCCCGCATCACCGTTACCACATCACTCGCAGACCATTCGCAAAGAAATCTTCGTGGAAACAAGATCTATCCAACTGCAGCCAATCTGCGGCTACTGGGGGCCACTTACATTCGCTTTGAAATTTCAATTGGTAATCGTAACACCAGCACTGATAAGAAATAGGATACTGCTTACCCAGCTACTCGTTGATAAGAGATAACGAATTGCATTCATTGATATATCCAGTGCTTTTTTTTTGTGCCGGAACGCACCGGAACGCCGTTCCGGCAATTCTTTTCGGTACTCGAAAAAAAAATTAAATGTCGGCTGGCGCGCGCCAATCCTTCCTCGTGGGCCCTCTGCTACTAGACATTAGCTGAGTTTGCAAACTTAAAAGCCACGTCTTGAGCCAGACAAAAGGCTTTATGGGCAGTTTTCAAACTCTTTGCTTGTGTCTAGCAGCAGTGGGTCCACGAGGAAGATGCGAAGACACTCTCCTTCTTACCGTGAAATAAGGGTAGTGCGTCCGTGTTGTTTTTCGTGTGCCAGCGTGCTTACCGAGTTTGTGGACATAATTAAGAAAATTACATATTTTTTATTCACAATAATTAAAATGATTAGATGGAAATTATAAAAATTGACGTTCCGGCACCATTATTTTTACAAAAAAAGCACTGGATATATCCATTTATTTGCGGTGAAAATGATGGATTTTCAAAGATTTGTTGACAAAAGATTTCAATTTCTCATCTCTAAGTTTAATAATATTTGGTCAAGGGAACTTCCGAAACAGAAAGTGTAACATGCTACGAGGTGTTTGCATATTCTGTAGTAGACATAAGATCTGGACCGGATCAGAGTTGGTAATTCGTCTACGTCACTGGATGCAGTTACTGACAGCAATTGTTCTATCCTAGATCGTTGAGAACTACCCCACTTGCTGCAGCTGCCATTGGAAAATAGGATGATAACTCCATTTTTAATAGTTTCTCGCGCATGCAGTTCATAACGATGAATAAGTTAATTTTACAACTATGTATTGCAAACTAAGTAACTAATGCACAGGGCGAGCTGCGCGAGTACGCAAAATTTGCAGTTTCATTGCCCCGATTTACAGGAAAACTGGGTGGCATACTACATACGTGAAGCGCAAATAAATAGGTGGGAGTATAGGACTTATCCGAGATTATTGGAAATTTAAACTGCACGTTTCCCGAGATTAATTACACCCATGCACGAGGCTTGATCAAAGCACAAAGACAATGGCAAATGTCACGTTCCTTCCTACGCATAGGTGCACAAAATAAATATCTGCATCACGAAATCGGTCGAGCTATTATCACCGATGCATCGTTAAATACATGCGAATGCTTTTAAAATGTGCTTTGTAGTTCGACACCGATATTAACGAACCAACAAAGCCATCGTCCGTAACGAGATGCATTGATACAATATCGTTCAAACAAAATCACATATCTAATATACTAGGCTAGAAACCGACAGATTTTTAAAAAGTGTCCATAATCTAGGTTCTTGACATCGTACAGCCTTATAGAAAGGGATACATTGAACAATTTCCATTATTTTTAATCTCATTACTCTTTATGGCCAGTTTTATCCAGTAGTTACCTACATAATTAAGCGGTGTGCCTCTTTCTACGAACACAGTCCCTAGGGGTAGGTTTGTTCATTTGTTGGTTGTTAAGCGAGCAGGATCCAGGGAATACGCGCTCCAAATCGTTCCGAACCAACGTCGGAGTATGGAATGTTTAATAATAAAGGTATGGAATGCAATTTCGAGTTAAAGGGAGGCATTCGAAAAAGTCACCGCATAACACCGACGATTTCACATGGAAGTCGCAACTGCTCCAATAATAAAGCAGGCCAAAAGCGTTCGTCAACTTGATCAATGCTCTGTCGCTTTAAAGCGAGTAGCGACATTACAGAACCTTGATTTTCAAACCTGCTAGCGGCACGTCAGGCTAAGTCAAGGGCATCACCAATGATGATTCGGTGCCGACTCGAATTTAAAGAGTCTTCAAAGCTCAAAAATATGCATTCGTGCATAGGTTATAAGAACTATAGCCATAATATACAGGAATAGTCAAAGCAGGCACAAACAACTGGAAAAGCTCATAAATGGAGGATGGGTTGGATGACTGTGTGCTAAAAACCTTATCAGCAACGCTGCATTTCATATTGGTAACATAGTGTTAGTGTACTCCTCAGTGTCGGACTGGCTACCCAAGGGCCCTGGCGGCGAGGGAGGCCGTAGGGGCCCCGTCACCATTCTCAGTGGCTTTTCAAATCGGAGAAAAACCGAGGACGCGCTCGCTGAAAAATTTAGATTCATCCTCTACAAACATGTAACATATTTTTTTTCCGGGTTGCAGCTTGCTCGAAGTAATCTATCTTCCTACTAGGGGGCCCCCGTGGTCGGAAAACTGGGGGCCCCCGCGGTCAAATAATAGCTCGGGGCCCAGACGGCGAGCGCTGCCTATAGACACCCTGGCCGTCCGACACTGGTGGTACCGTGGTACATTCGTGCAAAGTTTGCAGGAATGAGATTACTCAACTTTCGATCAAGCGCAGATTTATGTGAATCTAGTGCAAGAGAAATGAAAAATCTATTAACTTATTTTCGAGTCTCCTGAGTGTTGAAACAAAAGCTTGGCATTATTTTATCCAGTCAGTTATTTTAGCCAGTACCGAACGAGCTTTTACCTATAAACCTCCACCGAAAAGTAAGCTCAACGCTAACAAGAAAAATTGGAAACTTAGAAGTGGTAGTGAAACTACACTTCGAATTTTGTTATTAGAAACTTTGTCGCACCAATCTCCTATAACAAATTGATTCTCTTGAAACACAACACACGCCAGCTGGAAAATATCAAAGTCCATTAAAATATTGCTTTTAAAATTTCCTGTATATGACAGCGATATGCAGGAAACTGGGAAAACACATTAAAACCGAATTGATAAAACATTATTAAACGTCGCATAATCAGTTGTAAATTTAGCGTCATTGGTTTCCGCTTCTGGAAGTTACAAAATAGGTAAGAATAATAATAGCATCTTAGGTGGGATGGTACAGCAATAACAATTGTGTTTAATGGGACACCTTATTATGACAGGCATATTGTAGAATACCGACTGCCTAGAGTGATTTATACAATATCGTTATAGGTTAATCGCAATGTGCCAAGTGGTCAGAAGAGCAAATGTGGATTCTATTTAACATGTAGCACCTATATTTACGAAGGGTTGTGAAATCCATTGTCTTAAATGTCATTTTGCAAATTTGAACGACCTGAAGCAAAGATATGAACGGATACTAATTCGTGCTCAGGGGGATGTTCTGCCTATGCGGCCTAATTCAGGAGAGATGAAAATCTAGCACTGCAGTTTCTCACACTTCATATCTGCAGGACAGCATTACAGAATATCCTATCCGCCGAAACGTAGTGGACGTCAATTACGCCAATGGTAAAGCCACGCAAAGTATACCTACTGATGGTAATTTGCATTGTTTACCTTTCGCTGAAAGCACAAAACTTACATTACCGGCAGTTGCGATCATTACGTGTGGTTTCATTTTTATCCAATTCAGGTAAAATGTGAATGAGGAGACTAAAATTGACTGATAAAGGAACTGATCCATTATAAAGAAGCACACCAGGTAAGAGTGCTATTTATTAGCACCTATGTCCTATACATATATCTATTTATATCAGGTATATAAAGTAAAATCAAATATTTTATATTTAGCTGCAGTTTATCAGTTGAATAATGCAGGTCACCATTCACCAAATCACCATTCCCGAATCGTACTTGACACTAGGATTTCAATCGGCCAATCCTAGGCCTTCTTACCCTAAATTTGCTTCCACAATCAGTTGAACAAAAGAAACAATGCCTAAAAAGAACAACCAACTATACCTACCTACTACATAAAGTTAGCATTTTGAACGCGTCTCATATTATGTTCAAAATTACGCGATCTGCAAATAGCATGTGACCCACCAAATTTCCTTGCAGCCCCGTAACTTTGGTCGAAAAATGTTGCGTGCGTTTTGTTGTTCTTTGTGTTGTGTAACCCCAGGTTTGATATATTTTCATAGGAAAACCGTAAAATTTTACAAGAAAATTTTAAAAAATCTTTATAAAAAGAGAACGAAAAGTCATGCAGACATAAAACTTTCAGAGATGCTTTATTCCAGCATGCTCTCTACGTCCCTGCAGACTTCAGAGTTCCGTGAACAAATATTTAGAACTTTCGGCTCTCCTGCAACTGCAGCGTTAGCAAATTTTCGAAAAATATCAACATTTTCGTTAATTTTTTTTGGTTCAAAAACTACCCAATCGATTTTGTTGAAAAACGCATGGGGTGTAAGTTGAGAACAAACTGCAGGTCCTCTAAAAATTATATCAAAATCGGAACAGGCGTTCGGTCTGTAAAACGCGCACAAACACAAACACACATAAAAACAACTTTACAAGTGACTTTTGAGAGTAGTAAAATTCAAGAATTCGCTCGCTCATCATTTATGAAAACAAGTTCCCAAACAATTTGTTTGTGCACGATTTAGATCTATTTTGACCTGATTTTGATCTAGAAATATATCAGAGGAATTGCCAAAGAACTGCATATTTTTCAAAACGGGTGGATGAAATAAATCTATATATAATGAGGTACAATCAAGTGCTTAACTTTTCAGACTTTTGTCTTCGTGTCAAGTGATAGACGAGATAATGAGGCGTTCAAGACTGGATCAGAGAGATTTGGCCGCCGGCTATGAGAACGGTACCTACGTAATGAGCATTTTGGGCTGATCCTAGCCTGTTTTGGGCGAAATTTTAATGTCTGCAGGCACTGACCTAGCCCAACGCAACTGTACGAAGCTCCCATCTGAACACATTTCCTATTATACGGGCTGTGGAATGTCGCAAAGAGTAGGCCTACTTATAGCATCGAATTCGAGCTCAGTAATCGTGATTCGTGAGACAATAATTATAAACACGGTAGTAATTAGTAATATGAGCGCACATACATTTATCGGTAATTCCTACAATACGAAAGCGGCAGCGAGGAGGGTAACACAGCAACATTGAATGTGACGTAGTGTGTAAGAACGAAAATTGTGGGCTCATTTTGAACATTTGTGACCTACAAGCAATTAAAGTTTGGTAGAGCGTGAACTTTTTCTAAAATGTCGACTAAACGTTCCTACCTTGAATGGTACACTGTGCAAGGCAGCGCAGTGCACCGTGATGCACCAACATACATTTAAATTTTAAAGAGACAAAGGGTAACTTAAAAAAATGGTAATGGAAAATTAATTAAAGTGTAAGCGAATGTGTCTATAGTAGGTCTTAGCAAATGGTTGAGTGGTGGGGGATAGCAATTTAACAAGAGACTGTTAATGTAAATATAAAAAAAATAATAATCCGATGGTAGGACAGGGAATCCGAAAACCCCCTTAAATATTTTTGAAAACACGAAAGATCAATCATGATGATCATAAATAATATGATCTTGTCCATAGATTGGTCTCTGTAGATGAAGATAAAGGGAGACGTCAAATGTAGGAAACTGACATTTCTGCTAAAATAGAAAGTCTACAATCTGTGGAATGCAAAGAGCAACGTAGCATGCGTTCACTTACGGATGCAATGTGGTGTTATGAATATATGTAATATCCAATTAAATGCCCTTACCTTTAATTAGGTCGCGAAAGATTCGGAAATCTGGTAAGTGAAGCGTAGACTTCACGAAGGAGTTTCCAATACCTTTTCACACAACCTCAGGGAAACGAATGTGCTCCGTGCTCGTGCTGAAGATGGCCTTACCGACTTCTCTCTACTTCCATGCAAATGCAAATGAATCTACAAGCTGGGCAGGAGCCGAGCACTGAACACCGTGCACCTTGACGTTCCAGCAGCTGGAAGTTCATGCTCCAAGGAAAGTAACCCGCCGTTGCCATCTAGCGATAGCTACAGAACAAGCGATAGAGCGAATTGGCGGAACTGCAAATGCTTGGCTAGGTTGGTAACACCGCTTTGCCGCCCGCTTGTTGCTAGCGACGAGCGTGGCGTCAGCTGGCAAGGTTAGGCTAGTGCTCCCGTGGGATACTCTGCCCGTGGGATTGAAATTGTAAGCTTAAAGACAGTTACTCAGGTTATTTTAATACCTATTACCATTTAGACATTCCTAGCTAAACGCATCCTGATTTCCTGATTCTACAGCGATTTGTTTTAGATGAAAATAGTTCAGTTGACATTTTGACGAAAATTTAAACAAGATATCAAAAATACCTACCTATGTTCTTGTTGGCTAATGTTATTGCTACGATTTGCTACTCATAACAAATTGTACATATTCTAACGAAAGAAGTGCACGTTGCTTGAATCTATGCTTGAATCACATCATATCAGTACGAAAGTGGTTAACTAATTGGTTCTTATTGGGTTGTTACCAATTTTCGCCCCTGGTTCTATGCAATCCTTGGTACACTGGTGAGTTTTTGCTGCCTATCTGATTTTTGTCAGGCTGAAATAGAATTGGACGACACATTTTGGCATTACCAATATATTGAATAGTGTCTCTTATCCTCCAGAGATCGTGACAAAAATCTTATTGGTCTGCTTTCTCAAGGAAAATAGTATACACACATTTCAAATGAGTCACAGGCAACAGCAAAATTGGTACGGACAGGCGATAATTGGAAATCATGCGATTCAATGCACACGGCACGAAACACTTTCTTCTAATTCGAGGTGTCCCAGTCATCTCACTGCAGACTCCTCCCAGTGATTTAAAAAAAAACGGGTGAACCGAACAATACTTTTAATTTTTGAATCGAAATGCGGAGAAACAGGTTAGTCTTCATTGGACTGTCAGAGGCCGAGGTTCAAGCATGTGGAGGCTATCGCTATCATTTGCAGTATTTTTAGTTGGTGGGTTCAGTTTTGTTATTCCTCTATCAAATACTTACAGAAGTATGATAGCTTTTAAAAAATTTTCAGCTTTACAGTTTCATTAGTTAAATGAAAATCAGTAATCACCACCGCTAAGGGATGAGTGGCAGTGTAACCTGAACCATTTTCTTTCAGGCCATCTTTTGGCTTCGGAGCCGAAAGGTGAGTGTGAAATTCGTCCCCAACTTCCTTCGGTTGGGGACGAAACCAAAAATGCAGTCGTCAGCGCATCGCTGGGCGATTGCGGGAAGAAAAACGACAAGGCCTGGTGGACCGAACGGGGCGTGCACACACCTACCATCAACGCAGAAGGTAAGCCATCAATATTTAAACACTATTCTGCAGCATCTGTTCGTACCATTTTCTTTAATATTTCATCTTCCATCAGCCATGTCAGAAGGCGAATTAAATAACTTATGGAAGCGCGCGCTGTCACTGTTCGAGCCCCCCTATGGATTGAAGTTGGAGTAGTAGTGAGTGACCTTTAGCGCATGCGTGTGTCGCTGTATCCCCGCTACCCTCGCTGGCACCCAGACTCCGGCTATGAGCTAACACTCGCCAGCACGTAGGCGAGCACGGCCAGCACTAGCAGTCACTAGCAGTCTAGTTTGCTTGAGCACTCCACACATGGTAGACGCCTGCACGTAATCCCCAGCAATATGATGCGAATTGGCTTTAGTTTGTGCCTGTCAGTGTTGTTAGTTAGCTGTGTGTTGTGTCTGCTGTTTTTCGACCGCGTATCAAGTGAATCTAGTAAGAAAATCGGACGGAAGACGCTTTCAGCCACAGGTAAACCAGTAACCACGCATTCTGCATTGAAAACTGGGGATTCGACCGCTAGCATGCACTTGACTCGCTGGATCCCGGGTCCAGATTCATCTCGCTTCTTTTGCTCGCACATTCCTATGCCGGATGTTTCAAATGAATCGGCGGGCGAGACTTGTTCCATTTGCCTTTCAGTCTTTGAATCACCCATTTGGCTGAGTTGTAATTTAAAACCTAAAGGTCTGTGGAGTGGCGCTGGGATAAATGTCATAAACACGTGTAATGTTCCGATCTGTCGCGGTAATGCTTACTTTCGATAGGGGGAGAGCCGAGAGGAGACGAAAACCGAGGAAACAACCTATTGTGTTTTTTCTTTCTTTGTCTTGTTATGTGTCACACTTTCTCGGGTTTTCTGCGGCCAAAAAACTAAAAAGCGATTGTCTGAGGACGTCGCTGACATCGATCAAATTTGCTGCATTATCACCGAGAAATCAATCGAGCGCAACATCTAGATCTAGGATGTTCGATCTAGCATTTCAAATTATCGCGTAAACTTTCTGCTTTCCCTCAATCGCTATTTCTTTTTTTAGTTACTTTATTTTTAGCAAATAAACCACGTTTTCTTTAAAATCTCTGATCATGAAACAGTGTATTTTACCAGAACAGTGCATCATTCATCCTGTGCTTGCATTCATCCTGATTCTTTGCCTTTACTATCTCCGCCCACGACTTCCTATCGAGAAAAGTAAGGGCACAGTCCCGGCTCTCCGAAAGAAATAAGAATAGAAAACACAAAATTGGGATGCCTACATTGTATTGATAAACGCCCACGCGGCCGGAGGGAGAGGTACCTTCGCCGGTCTCTCGGGTTCGCCTCTGTTTGTTTTGCGCGCTGTTGATGTAGTTCCATCACGGAAAACATTGTCCTCTCGCCTTTTAGCACGCTTCATGAGCTTTTATCTTCGTTTTTATTGCGATTGCAGGTATTGTTTGCATATTGTAATCATGGAATGCGTGCCTCGCAGCACATCCCTTGTCGCAATCGTGATGTGTAGTTATTTTTTGCAAGCTCATACGATATCATACATAGGTATTAAAAATGTTAAATGTCAATCCACTAGCGTGGTAACAATAATATTTCAAAACGAAGACTTTTCGTCAACAAAACTACTTTGGGTTTAGGTCTTTGACACTGCCACATAGTTGCTTCTTACATAGGCTGGAGCAGGCTGGAGCTAAATTACTTTCAATTTTTTTGACCAGAAAAACAGGTTTCGCCGAATAGTTTATTAACCCGATATCGAGATGGTGGCCTGTGAGGACGCAGCAATTTCTTTGAGACGTCTTGCATACCAAAAAGGTGCATGTAAAAAACATGCACCAGTCGGGCCGGGAATCAGCCTTTCGGTGTTTTCCCAAAAGCCCCGAAACTTCCAGAACCAAACGAGTTCGCAATTTTGCAGTCGACGCGACTGTACTATATGATCGTACGATGACATTTCCTAGACGTTCTGGGTCGCTAATCGTAATGGATGATGATGCTCTATGAGACGATGAATCGAGATGCTTGCTTCTGGGTAATCTGTGGTGAGGGCAAGGCACATCAATTGAAGATGTGATGTCATAAGACTGTAATTAACTTTGAACCGGCTAGCTGGTCGCCCAAATATTTATCAGATTCAACTCCATCCTATTGATATACAAATTCATTGATTGAAACATGTTGACAGAAAATCCTTTTTCTACTCTCCACGTCCACATAAACCATACGTAATCACTGAAATAACCAACAGGGATTATTTTTTATTTGTGGGTAGGTAATGCATTTTTTAATTTAGAGAATGCCAAAAAGGCAATTAGGCTCCAATGACAATAAGAAATTAATGAAAATATCCCCAAATAACATTGGTTATTGAAAAAAACTATTTCAAACTGGGATTTGGGTTTTTTTCAAAACTAGTGCTAAAGATAGGATATAGTAGACATGAGTCTAAGAAAATTAATAACATTGGTTATCTTTTATTATTATTTTATTTCACCATCTTTCATTGTTTTAGTGTTATCACTTGAGCCAGTAAATTACTAAATAATTTTACGACCTCTCGGTTAGCCAAAGAAAATTTTTAAAATTTTGCCACTTCTCACATTGCCGCCCTCAATCCTTGTCTCCAGATGCCACGCTCGTGACGGTAGCGTCCAACGAGACAGATGGCTTCAAACGTTTCGCCCGTTCGGCCGAGACCTACGACGTACGCTACAAGGTGCTGGGCATGGGAAAGCCGTGGCTGGGAGGAAACATGGAAGGCATCGGAGGTGCCTACAAGATCAACCTGCTCAAGGAATACCTCGAGCCCTTCAAGGACGATGCCAATAAGGTGTTCATGTTCACCGATAGGTATGTTGTGCTAACCCTAGCGCAGTAGTGAAATTATTGAGGGAGGGAGTTAGCGCCCAAAAATAATTGGCAAAACTTGGAAATCTCACTTTCAATCTAAAAGAAGAAAATATATACAAGGTACATACCTATTACTGCAATGATGGTAGCTGACTCATCTGTAGAACACCTGAATATCTATTTCTTAAGGATAACTTTGAAAGGGATATTTCTTTTTTATTTGAAGTAAAAATAGTAATATTAAATGTTATGCTTTTATGAAATTTTATTTGGGGCTGGCTTTCTTTGGCTATTGAACGACATGGTTTTAGGAGCGTTGGGAATGCTTTGTATGTTGTCCTTAATTTTCCCTTAATTTTGTACCATGTTTCCCTCGTTTCCTTCAGCTACGACGTGATCCTAATGGCCGGCATGGACAAGATATTGGCTGTGTTTGAGCAGTTCGAGGCACGCGTCGTCTTCTCTGCCGAGGGTTTCTGCTGGCCGGACAGGTCGCTGGCATCCAAGTACCCCACTGCACCCCGGGGGAAACGGTACCTCAACTCTGGAGGTGAGTTGGTTTTCCGACTCTATCATAATCAATATAGGTACCTGCTAGTTTGTGGGCAATAATGTAGCCTTCTGCCTTTTCACAAGCAGTAGTAGGTATATTAGATGAGCAGGCAACTGGTGTTGAATTAGCTTTGTGTGGATGTGTGCAAGCACTCGGGCCAGGCTAAAGTACTTGTGGTAAAAAACAGTGTATAAACTGTTATACAGGAAGTAGAAACATTTAAAGGAATTTTGTCAATCTACTGACTCAGGTCTGCTCATTGGCCTTTTAAGGCATGGGTTGGCGGGGCTCGGGCCTAGGGCGCCAGGTTCCTAGGGGTGCCGCTAAGCGGTGCCTTTTTACATTTTTTAAATAGGTTTTCACACAGCAAATCTATTATGCACACCGAGTTTCTGTTCAGACTTCGAATTAGAAACGACACTGGAGTTTATAATAATAATATTTCTTAATAATATTTCTATCCCTGGAACAAGAAAAAGCTAAGTTGAAACCTTGTTAGGTTGAAATGCGTGCTGAATGGGCAACGGGATTTAAAATTATTTTAAGGGTGTTTGCAAGTTTTGCACAAAATTATTTACCACTATGGGTAGGTAGGTTAGGTATGATATTACATGAGTACAAAGGTACTTTGAGTACAACATTATCCAGTTAATGTTTGAGTGCAATGAACATGTCTTGCTCATCCTTCAATGCAACAAAATTTATGCTCTCAAAGTTCCGGGTGTAGATTTGTATTTCTCTTGTCATAAAACAACAAAGTTCTGGCAAATAGTGAGCTATTTCCTTCCATGCTGTTTAAGGTTTCATCGGATTTGCACCGGAGTTGTACCAGATTCTCACATCTTCCGAAGTCTCCAATACCGAAGACGATCAGCTGTTCTACACCAAAGTTTACTTGAACGAGGATCTGAGAGTTTCTTTGAGCATTAAGCTTGATCACAAATCCGAGATATTCCAGAACCTTAATGGGGCAGTCGGTAAGTTTATTGTTAGGCACTCTGCACCAATTTCTGGGTAGATTTCATATTTTGCAGAGGTTAGGATTAGGACTACGTCCAGCATCAATGTGAAATGTGCTGCTGTTAAAGAATCAGAGGAGCAACTACAAATAACCGTTGCCTTATACAGGTGGTGCTGCTTTTGTTGCTGCTCTTGCTTGGTTGGTTCAAATTTACATGTAATTTATGTTGACATTTTTTCTTGAAACAATGACCTGACCGTAATTGAAGAGCCACAAATGATTAATTTTGTTGGTAATTGTTGTTAACATCGTAAGTATTAGGACTGTATCTTATGGCTTAAGGATGTGTACCACATGGATAGAACAGATGGAATAGAATGGGTAGACGTGAATATGAGGCTTCTGTGCAGCTGGATGTAGAGTTATAGTAGTTAGGTTTGAAGCTTTATTTGCTGTTTGATTAGTAGGATGGGATAGGGTGTGAACCCTATCCCATCCTACTAATCTGTTTGGTTTCACAGAACCTTACCTTCTACACCTTGCTGAGTAAAATCAAGTCTGTGGAACTGGTTTTATTATAAACGCAGTTTCGGGCAGACAGATTTTTTGTCAATCTTTACTTTTTCTCGACTCTAACCTAAAGTTGGATGCTTAGTTCAATGTTACTTGAGCTTGAAACTCGGAAATCACTAAAATCACTAAAATGCTTATATACCTATCCTTACAAGCAATATCGCCTAGGAATCACTAGTACCTGACAATTTCTAACGTAACTCTTGCATAACACCCGTTTCTCAATCGGCGTAACATTCATGTATGGCTTAACGTATAATTGCAGTTTCACGTCTAATTTCTAAAATATTCCAAACGAATCCGAGACCTCCGAATCTCCGAAACACTCTTGAAGTAACGCTCCTGTCTTTGCGCAGACGACGTGGAGCTGCGTTTCAACGAGGACACGCACGACGCATACCTGGCAAACACTGTGTCGGGCACGACGCCGCTGGTGGTGCACGGCAACGGACCCAGCAAGCTGGTGCTGAGCACGCTCGGCAACTATCTGGCACGCACCTGGAACACCAAGGACGGATGCGTGGAGTGCTGGGACAAGATCATGCCTCTCACCGATGTAGACGTGAGTGGGGCTGGAAGTTGTTTGGATTTGCGGCTGGAAGTGATTTGGGATTGGCTTCAGGGTTGGGTAGTGACGTGTAGAAGACTAGTTTTCGACATACGTGTAGAAAACCGCGTAGAAAACTGTAGAAAACAGAAAACGTAGAAAACTGTTTTCGTATTGAAATTCGGCGCCAATCATGGCCGCTGTCATGTCCAAGTTCATGCTGATGGGAATCCCTGAGATTTCAACCATGGTGGGATTTCAACCATACCTCATAAAATTTGGGCTCTGCGGGGGTTTAACGCAATTAAAGGAGATAATAAAAACGCGGCATTTTGCATGGTCTTTACCATTACAGATTGCAGAATTTTTTAATGATGTTTTTTTAAAGTTCTCTTGTCAAAGTTACTATGAAAGGTATCTTACAATGACCTGTGTGAAGCCAAAAATTATATTTGGAACATTTTTTCAAATTCTAATTTTTTCAAATTCAATTTTATAAATTTAATTCAAGTTAGATTCTGTTCTAGATTATGTCCTGACCCTTTTTTGTAATCGTTAAAGGCTAAGTGCCTGGTTAGTGAATGCATGTTGATGTAGAAAAAACTACCTGCTTTGCATTTGCACTGTTTAAGATGTATCTTAACATCAATTTAGTTTTCTACGTGTAGAAAACGTAGAAAACTCAGTTTTCTACGTTACGTTTTCTACTGTAGAAAATGTGCGTAAATTACCTGTTTTGTACGCCGAGTTTTCTACCTACCCAACCCTGATTGGATTAACTCAATGTATGGCGTGAGCGGCTTGAAGTTGGAGGTGACCGAAGTTCGAATGGTGTTGCAGGATGAGCATAACTTGAGTTGGCAATAATAATCTCGTTGACCAAAAGTAAGGATTCACAATGGGGTAAATGCCACAAACAAGCAAAGTTTATTTTATTTTGAATGTCGAAGTTTTTGAAGTTTTCTTCGATTTTTCAAGGCAAATATAAAAGCGTATTGTCTCGTGAATTTTTGCAGAATAGTGTGTTTCTAACAATCAGGCCTTGATTTTTGTTTCCACAGGTGGGAAAATACCCAACAGTCTTAATTGCTGTGTTCATCGAGACACCATCTGCTTTCTTGGAAGAGTTCCTGGAAAAAATTTACAACCTCAACTATCCCAAGAAGAAGCTGCATCTATTTGTCCACAACAATGTATGTTATTTTGCTCCATCCACAATTTTCAAATTGGATTATGCTCATTTCTACACAAGTGTAATTTTGATTTAAATTTCAGGTTCCTCATCATGCTACTCAAATTGAAGAGTTCTTGGAAAAACACCGAGACGATTATCAAAGTCTGAAGAGAATCGATCCGATCGATAACGTTAAAGATGCCAATGCAAGAAGCCTGGCTCTGTGAGTACCCATTGTGTTTTACATGTTTTGTCAATCTTATATGAATCACGGGCGTGCGGTGTTCTTTTTGGTGGGCACGTACTTTATATTTGTAGACTTTTTTCTGCGGGGATTTTTAGAAACGTCAATCATATACCAATAAGGGTAATTGAGGTTTTGTGGTTATCAGTTCGGCAACCCGCATTACATAGCCGCAATGGCTAAGCTCGCCACCCTTGCATCTTTTCATTAGACACCTACTCATCAGTCATTATGACTGACTGTTTTTTTTAGACAAACTATATGCTCATCTAATCTCATTTAACTGTTCCTATATCCCAGCCATAAATTTCTAGTTAACTCCGAGTTTATCAATATGACAGGGGAATGGACATGATAAACAAAGAATTTTGAATTTTAGAACAGGTCCCCATGAATGGGTAACACTAACATTCTTGTTGCCACTGAATGCCATTTGTTGCCTGAACTTGAAATGAACTTGAAATGAAACCTGAACTTGGTGCCACAGGAATACATGCATATTATTTTGTTGATTGCAGTGATTACAGTCAAACAAAGAAGTGTGACTTCTACTTCAATGTGGACAGTGAGGCCCACCTGGATAACCCACACACTCTTAAGCTGCTCATCGAACAAAACAGGTGGGTCGAAAAACCACAGACTGAGGATTTATTGCACGGTGCCTAATGGCTGAGTAAATATGATGGGGAAGAAGGAAATGAACCACAGCGTCAGAAGCAGGTGTTGCTTGAAAAGCGAACACGTGTTGACTTCGGCAAAGCCTAACTCACAATTGCGAGGTTTTAAAGTTTTAGCGAAGTTTCATTAGAAGCGTCAACACAGTTAGCTCACAAGGCAGCCTATTTACCCTCTAGTAGCCATTCAGTCCCTACTTTCTTTGCTCTTTCCCCATGACATTGAGGGAAAAGTTGTCAATATGTGCTGTTTAACAAATGCCAAGCATGGAAAAGGTTCTTGCCACTGCAAGGAATCTCATAGTGCCAAACTACAGTGAGATGGGTCGACACTTTTCTTGGCTTTTTAATAACAATAAGAAACAATTCTGATCATTGTGATCCCCTGTGAGCCATGCAATAAAGCTGAGTGTAACGCACGGTTTCTCTCAGGAGCATCATTTCCCCGGTGTTGGTGCGGCCGGGCAAGCTCTGGAGCAACTTCTGGGGCGCGATGACCACCGACGGATTCTATGCACGCTCCATGGACTACATGCAGATCATTCACAATGAAAGACGGTGAGTGGGACAAGTAGTATATGGCCGAGTTGCTTGGGAGAGTGTTTCTAGGACAGGTCTGTCTCCATCCCTGGAGACCATATTATCTTTTTAGCACTTGCGTGCTGAGAAAATTTAACCAGAAAACAATTGTGCCTGTTCTGATGAACCTAGAATTTCTTATTACTTTCTCCCAGGTCAGAAGTAGATCAGTAGTACTCAATTACTTCACATTTATTGTCCCGCTCCTTTTCCGGGGATCAGAATGCAAATTAACTTCAGCAGTGAAAAATGTCCTCAGTCCCTTATTTGGTTGAATGGTGCTTAGTTGGAAATAGAAAATGTTACGTTTCAAGTTTATTGATCAACGAGAATGACACATAGATTAACAATAATTAGTCACAATACATATTAAGTGCCTACATAATCACATTTCTGCTATTTGATTAGAATTGATATGGTACTTATATGTAGGTGTGAACTACACATAAATGATTTTATTGATTAACTTTATATTGTATTATCAATATAATGCCACTGGTTCATCCACTGTGGTGGATCCACTACACAATTCAATTGCACTTTGTTTGAGCCTTTCGTTTGGGTTTTGCTAGTTTAATCATCAAATACATTAAACAACTCCCTAGACTTATAATTGAAAATCAATACCTATTGCTAATTTATAATTGGATAGAATGATACAGTTTTAAACACTCGTTTGCAAAATTTGAGCTGCTAACGGCATGGTGCAGTGTTCTGGAGGCGTATGTCAGTCGAACGCGATGCTGAAGTCAGTCTTGAAGCTCCTCCGATCCACCGAGTACATGTTGTCGGCAAAACACTCGTAGAGCCCGGCATCCATCTGTGTTGCCGGGTCGATTTCCAGCTTGCTCTTCACGCGGTCCTTGCCCATCGGCCACTCGTGCACCTGTCCAGGACCGGCAAAAGTTTTAATGTCTCAAATAAGAATTTAAAAATCCGTAAGAGCGCAGCTTCTGTCGACGATTGCCTACAAGACTCACTCAATCTAATGGTCCCTCGTGTTAAATTATGGTACAATCATTTTATTTACACAGCTGGGTTTGTCAGGATAGTCAGGGTTACGGCACAGTCGGGTGGCATACTCACCATGAGGTTGTAATGAGCGTAAATCTCTGATCCGTCCTTGAACCAAGTGACGTATGGCCTCGGTGTGCCTCGAGCGACGCAAAGGAAGATGATCTTATGCCCCAAGGTGTACTCATAGTCGAAGTGAGATGCTTCAAGAATCTTGGCTCCCTTCAGATGAAATAAACAATTTGATCAATGAACATCATTGAGTCATTTTGTTAAATAGGTAGCAAAGAAAATGTTCTGAAGGCTCATGCCGACTCTAATAAAATATGCTAAATTCCTTGTAAAGGCAACACTTTTTGAAACACCTGGTCAATTTTATAAAAGATACCATGAAAACTAGATGGGGTTGGTTTCGAAACAAGGCCAGTAGCTTTCAAAACCTGGCTTACGGAAATATTGCACTCACAAATATTACAAATTGATTGCCAAGTAAACAATTTCCTGTAATTTTTTCAACTCTTCTGCCTACATTCTGATAAAAAGTTGAAGCCAAATAGCTTGTATACAAGCTCTTTTAAACGGTTACGTTATCCTCACGTGTTGGTTGTTGTAATACGAGTCGGACTCGGGATCGCGGTACTGCCCCGTGATGGGCAGCCCGATCTGCACCCTGCTCTTGGTGCGGCCTCTGCCACGCCCGCGGCGACCCATCGCCCCCCTCGGAGCCCCGAACATCAGGAGAAGCATGAGCAACAAGCTGACCGCACGTCCACTCATTACCTGCCGATCCGGAGCCACCGTTTACAACGGAACGGACAAGGTTTCTGCCGGAATCTCAAAACAGTCGACATTAAGGAGGAGATATGTAGTCTTAGGTAGATATTTGCTGTCGAAGTGAAATGTTTATAGTTTTGCTTATTTGATTTGAAATTTTCCTTTCTACACAGGGCCGAAAACTTGTTTTAAAGGTTTCGGTAGAATTCATGAATTCTTCAGCAGCTAACCGATTAAAAAACAATAATATCATTGGGTTTTTTACCTCATTGGTGGCTGTCGACATAAAGGGGTTGGATAACTTACAGACAGTCTAGAAAATAGTGTGTCTAGTAGGTACCTATACATAGTCTGTTCACCCTTTGATAAAAAAAAGCTTTGTTTGGTTTGCTCCCTGTGAAGCAATGAAGCTAGCTTGTGCTCCTCCCTGGGATTTTGTCAGTCTGGGTGACTAAAAACGACCCAGTTAGTTTGTCTGCAAGTCCTTACCAGATTGCCCAGATAATATAATTATAAAATTAAACACCATTTGTATTTTCCCCATGTGAATGCACAAATTAATAAATTTCAAGTGATATAGTGTCAAGTATGGTTTGCGATTAGCTGTTGCGAAACAAAGTAGACTTACCGTAGATTTTTGTGGCAGCTTTTGCAATGTTTCTGTGCTACTGAATTGATTAGTGGTATCGTTGCGCAGTGCACACCACCTCTCCTGGTCCAGGGTCGATTGTTTCAATCCCCTTTTAATAGATCCTTTCCTCTTCCCCAGCTCGCTTGCACAATCAGCTCATGAACTCAATTTGTTCGCACATATCGCTTCGTGGACCTAATTGATTCGTGCTTAGTTTAAAGCACCCGGAATTCGAAGGGGTATTAGCCCCGTTAAAAGGTGTCACTTTTGCTAGAAATTTCTAATCAATTATTCGTTTTTTATTTTTTGAAAATAAATATAATATAATCATCTTTAAGTAGGGTTTACTTTTTTTATTGACTTTGACCTTCACTAACATTGTATTTAAAAGTGTTTTACAACCTACAAAGGGCAAAATAATTGCAGTAATTTTTTTCTGCAATAATATCATTCAAAAACTACCGTGCAATAGTTTACGAAGGTTTACAGCTAAATTTATCTCATCTACAATAGTAACTGGTCCAGAATAGTCTATTTTCTAATGTAAACTAATTTGTATCTTAAATTTTAATTAGTGACCAAGGAACTATCTGGTTTTATGTTATTTTTTGTCAATAACTAGGCAGATGATCTTATTTTTACTTAACTGACTGATAATTTTTAGCAAGCTCCCACATTTACACCATTTTGTTTAAATGCAAAGAGCATGCAATCAAATAAAACTGCATACAAGCATAAATGGCCATTTTTGGCAATTACTTCTAACAAAAATATCTATCCACTTATTCTGAAAAGAAAGTAGTTACGATGATTTTCAGTGACACCTAATTCCTAATCTTACACAACCGGAGAGCCCGCTTCTATAACCAGTCAAATCAGTATGTGTATATAACGTAATCAGTTCGGAACCCTCTCCTGTCAATGGCATATTGGTTGTCAGCTTGGCACTCGTAATATCCGGCATCCTTCTGCGTTGTCGGATCGATTTCCATCTTGCTCTTCATTGTGTCATTGTGCATTGGCCATTCGTGTACCTGCCAATTGATAAACGGGCATCATGATTAATCATCCGTACAGTTAGTACTTAGTACCTTAGCCTGTCTGATCAAATGTGTTCATTTTACCTGGAAAAACTTGTGGGCGTAAAGTTCGATGCCGTCTTTGAACCAAGTGATGTGGGGTCGGGGCAGGCCCTGCGCCATGCAGAAGAAAGTGATCTTGCGTCCGAGCATGTAGTCCAACTCGAAATGCGACGACTTGACGATCTTTGCGCCCTTAAACCACCAGAGAAATCAATTAACCTCGGTAAACAATGTCAATGTGTGAAAACCATCAAACCGAGGAATTAGCATTCGACTTACATCTTTGTGGTTGTAGTAATTGGCGCTGGCTGGATTCCTGTGTACGATCAACACTGGCATCCTTGACCCATATCCCTTCCGGCCCCCACCCCTCCCCTTACCACCCCTTCCGCCCCCACCGCCACCCCTCGCACTCAAAACCACTGCCACGCACAGTAAAACCACGAAAACGCGGAAAATCGACAGTCCCTCCCGCGGAACCATTTTCTGCTTCTTTGCCAAAAAATCGCAGTTATCCGCTTAACACTTAACTCGAAACGTGTACGATTTGTATTTAATCAATTAGTTAATGGCTCAATTAAAAGTTTAGTGCACAGCTCGGATGCTCTCTGGGCATGACCGCAATGCACTAGTGAAGCTGCGAAGTGAAGCCGCTTGGTGATTATGAAATATGAGTGTCGTCGCGGAGTGTCCCAATTGGATGATGGGCCTAATTGAGTGGGGGACTGACGTTTGATAGGTGGCGGTGACACCATGAGTCGTGCATTTGCCCTAGAGGTGACTTGGGTGCTGCTGGCCTGGGATGGATGATTGGGAATTAGTGCACTTGACATCTGTGTGAGATAATCAGTTGTTTTGCATTCTGCTCCTCCCCCTACAGGCGCTATTAATTGCTAGTATATGAAGCATTGGTATTTCATTTGAAAAGTGAACAATTTTCATGACAAACTGCGTAGCTGCATTTCATCATATTAACGACATTTTAAAGATAGCAGTAGGGCAGCATTTATGTGCCTCTATTAATGAGCGATATATTTTGTACACTTCATACTGATTCAACGAATTATTTTCTCCATTTTCAGCGGTCTTTGGAATGTCCCATACATCCGTTCTTGCTATTTGCTCAACTCAACAATTGTCGGTAACAAACAGCTACGACCAGTCTACAAACGCGAGCAGCTCGATTCTGACATGTCTTTCTGCAATAGCGTCCGAGACAAGGTAAATAGGTTATGCATCTTATTGGTGTACCTTCTTTTTTTATTTCTTTTCATAAATTAAAGCCAATCCACTAGGTTATGGGTATGTAGCTCAAGTATAATAGGCACAGTATTAGAATAGGTAAATAGGTGAGAAGGAATCTAGGTAAGATACGTAGGTACATGTAAATACTAAAAGCATTTTAAATTTATGCTGATTAATGTCCAGCTTGTGAGCCCATCGCCACAAGTCAATGCACCAATACTGGCATTATTAGTGACGATTTTTAAAATTTTAATTCAACCTTCCCGCAGGACCTGTTCATGTTCGTTTCGAATCGATTCGATTACGGACATCTCGTAGACAACGATGACTTTGACACGACAAGAACAAACCCCGAGATTTACGAGCTATTCAACAATCGCTACGATTGGGAGCAAAGATACATGCACGAGAATTACACCGAGAACCTGAACCCTAACAAGACATCAGAACAAGTGAGTGAAAAATTGCGTTACGTTTTTGCGACTAAAAAGTCCTCTCAGCAGTTTGTTTTTTCATCTCAACTAGAGAGAAAGCTAACTAGCAAGATGACAATAAAGAGTAAGTATAGCTATCATAATGCAATGATTTTTTTTCATGGAATTATTTCTTGTGTAGCCGTGCCCGGACGTCTTCTGGTTCCCCATTGTGACTGAGAGATTCTGCAAAGAATTCATTCAAATCATGGAGGCGTTCGGAAAATGGTCGGATGGAACAAACAATGTAAGTGTACAAATTATACTATACAACAATAAGCGTTCATTACACATTGAACACATGCTTTCTGTGCATTTCATTTCTCCTATGTACACCATTAAAAATGAGTGACGTACACTGCTGGGCAGATGTGGAGTTCCTTCAGAACAAACAGAAAAAAATCGTATGGTTAAAAGTCTTTGTACCTAATAACCTCCATCTGTTTGTTTTATGGGTCAGAAAATGTCAGATGTCAATTGATAATGTCAAATTTAGAGCAAACATCATGTGAACAAACATTTCAGATGACATCCATCAACGGATCCGGGGACGGTGATCGAGATGAATGTGGTTGTTTATTGTGTGAGCTATTTCCAGGATGATCGCTTGGAGGGCGGCTATGAAAATGTTCCGACTCGGGACATCCACATGAAGCAAGTGGGCTTGGACCCAGTGTGGATGCAATTCTTGAAAGAATATGTCCGCCCGCTGCAAGAGCGAACGTTCATCGGCTATTTCAACAACGTATGTGCAATGCTATCGGCTGCAGACATGGCGTGACAAAACGTTGACCTTCCAAATCCTCATGGGCTCCGCTAGTTACCCCAACTATATCACAAGTCCTGAATCATATTTTTCTTTAATTTGGCACCCATCATGAATACAAATTTTCTTTTGAGATTTTTACTATTATTATAAGAAATTACAACAAGATTACAAACAGGATTACAATAGTTCAAAGATTTTTTTTTATTCAAGAGGGTTCTATTGTATAATTTTGATTATCAGAATTTTAATAGGCTTGTTGGACAATTGTTGGATGTTTCTTTCTGCTTGAACGTCTTTCAAGAAGAAACTACATCAATGCAGATTTGTTAGGAATCTAAACAAGATTTGGGTTAGACAACTTTTCTTCCTCTACTGACACCCTTTGCCCCTCCCCACCAAACAACGTTTTGTCTGCGTTTTTGTCTGCTGCCATCTTCACTTCCTATTCTCACGAGTGTTTTCGTACTTAGGACGAGCGCATTCAAGGGGGGTACGAAAACGTGCCAACGCGTGACATTCACATGAACCAAGTAGGCCTTGAGGAACTCTGGGCCGAGTTTTTGTTGGAGTATGTGAGGCCGTTGCAGAGAAAAGAGTTCGTTGGCTATCTGAACGTGAGACGAGACAAAATACTGACTATATGCACACTGGGCTGCAACGGACGCTTTGTTAGAGAACTGGGACTTGCCGCTATTCGCACAAAAAACTGTACAGCACATATATATTTATTTTAAGCGGTTTGGTTTGTAGTGGACTCGTAGTTACAAGGTTGGTGGAATTAAGATTGACATAGTGTATGGTGTTGACAAACGACTGGACTGGGCAGCAATGTGTATTTATAGATGCACAAGGAGTGGGCCTGATACAAGACCGGTCACAAAGTTACGATAAAAATATATTTACAAATACTGCACATTTTGAGAAGTTGGACAAAAGCCAAACGTAAAGTTAATACCCACAAATATCGAAGTATTGTATTTTGTGGTGTGAGATTGGTTATGGGAAACATATTTTTAATTGAGCTTGTACATATGAATCTGAATGTTGCTGGTGGTATCTTTCCTGACGTATATCGCCCTAATTCCAGCCTCCACGGTCCCTGATGAACTTCGTGGTTCGCTACCGTCCCGACGAGCAGCCATCTCTCCGTCCGCATCATGACTCCTCTACGTACACCATCAACCTGGCCTTGAACCGGCCAAACATCGACTTCCAGGTCAGTTCTGTAGATCTCATCATGCTTGCAGATCTTATTGCAGTGCACCACTCACTAACCATTTTAGTGTCGTTGCACACATATTTCAAACAACAGAGTTATCGATACTGGCCGGAATCCCATTCAGCACTTGAAGGTTAATTTCATTGTGTTTCAACTCTGATTTTGAGCTTTATTACACTAGAATTAATTTGCGTTTGCCACTTTTTGAGGATCTCGTGGCATAGAGTTCCATACCATAGAATCAAATTATATGTTTTTGTCATTACCATAAAAAAAGGTGTTTATCATTACAATTATTTACCATTTTACTCTTTACAAATCATAAAAGAGTCGATTGATACTTTACTTCGAAGTCCACCAGGCTGTGGTAACCTTAGGCTAACACGACTGAAGCTAGATTATTTCCATAATATGATTATTCTTGCAAGATGCTAAAAACTGATTGACAGAGCTCATTTGCTTCATAGTAAGACGGCATTAACGTAGTCGTTTTGTGCTCAGGGTGGCGGGTGCCGATTCATCCGCTACGACTGCAGTGTGACCAACACGCGCATCGGCTGGCTGCTGATGCACCCTGGCCGCCTCACACACTACCACGAAGGGCTGGTCGTAACCAACGGCACACGATACATTATGATCTCCTTCGTCGACCCTTAAAATTATCGGCGCAACCTCTGGTGATTACGGTTGAAAACTTGTTCGAGAAAGATGATTAAAATTACAGAAATTTATCGTATGTTCACGTCACCCAAACATTCGCACATTTCCATTCACTCAAAGATGTATTAGTTGTTTGGTCTTCCAATTTAAATGTTAGAGTATCTAAAAACTACTGAAACTCGTATAACTTTTGCGTCCAGGACATAATGTTAGGTAGAACTACCTTATACTGGAATATGGTGTACCACATGCCACCATAATTCACAGATATATTCGTGAACGACAAATCTTGCACTGGTTGAAATAAAACACTTTGGAGAACTACAATATTTCAATAGGATTTAGAGGTAATTAATAATATGCAAATACCTAAGCACATACTTGTGGATGTAGAATCTCGTAGAGGATGGAGTGACAAATAATTGAATTGTTTCTTCTCCATTCTAATATACTCAAACCAGAACTGAACTTTGTTGGTACGTTAATGATATGATGTGTTCCTCTTAAATGTTTTGTTTTATCAATTGGAAGCCGAATCAGCACAAAAAGTTTTTTCTCATTACCTGTGGCTGCAATTTATATTATCCAACCATGAAATCTGCAATTAATAATTCAGGTAATTGAATGAGGAAAACATTTTGTCAACAAATTCGGTCCCTTACGCCCAGAGTAGATCGCAACCTACCTAGGTAATTAGGCATTAGGTAGGCCTTAATAAATTTATTATATTGACGAATGGATCTGTTGTCTAGCAGTCTTATAGGTAGTGCCAGTTTTAAACTGTTAGTGTTATTTTTTAAATTTACTTTTGAACTGTTAACAAAATATATTTCTATGGAAAATAATACAAATTGTGGATTGAAATATTTTAAAAAACACTCGATCTTTGTGTGATATGTGTGGCTAAAGTTTCAAGGCTTTCATACCAACATTGGTGTATGTCGGGATTTTCTCAAATTTAGCTGATGTGTGAGAAAATGGTAACTATTTACTTATTATGGTTGTAAACCACTGTATGGGCGGAGTCCACAATATTAATATTATTAGAAAATATATTATACTTTTGTAATGTACACCGTTAAAACTTTAAATAGACTACATGATGTGCAACTTACTAAGATTGCTTTAGTATAATTACCTATACTCGCATAGAATAGAGTAGCTTTTCCATTGTTTTTAAGTTCGAGGGAACCTTGGTGAACATAGTCGTTGTCTCGTTATTTGCTGACAAGTCAAGAGATACTGCTGCACCTTAACCCTCGGACACATATTGCATCGGTTTCAGAAAATTTTCACTCACCTTTGCGGTTTCTCGAAGCCATTAGCTTTACTGAAGCGTATTTTTGGGGCTGGAGTGAGTCACTTACTTCACAGCTGATAGTAAAGGCATCTAGGCACAAAAGGCCCGTTTGTTTAACGAGAGTTCCGCTAACCACTGGCTCAGGTAAATATAGGGGTTCCCGTTCTGATATATGTTAAATACACCCAAAGGTATACTATTATTTTTGCTTATTTCTGAACACTAATCTTGCAATAGCTAGACTTCCCTATTATTTTAATAATTATTTTTAGCTTGACCACAGCATACTTTCAACTTTTTATTTTCCTCACATTGAAAGCGAAGCCGGAGACAATAAATATTAGTTTAGTTTAGATTAAATTTTAAAATTAATAATTTGCCAAAATTGGAGCTTGAGCAGCCTCCACCATTCACACAATTCGTTTTAATCTACTGTGAAAAACAAGAATATTACCTCCGATTTGGTCTGCGCGCCTGGTGCTCAGCGGCGAGCAAGAACTAATCAGAATCAGAATAGAATCAGAACAGGAATAAAGAAAGGCAGTTGTTCGTCTGGTTGGTTAGCCCGCCGTATAGATACAGCCCTGAGCTGGCGCGCAACACTGGGTGCCTTCACGAGTTGTTGTAGGGGTCACACACGAGTTCTCAGCCTCAAGGGCCCTTGAGTTATGATGTACTCCTTTCGGGGAGAAGTAACCAACCCTCAAACTTATAATTGCATAATATATCCTTCTGATGGATCACGTTTTGTTTGAACAGGCAAATAATTAGGAGAAATTATGAATAATTAGGGGAGAAGTAACTAACCCTCAAACTTATAATTGCATAATATATCCTTCTGATGGATCACGTTTTGTTTGAACAGGCAAATAATTAGGAATAATGGGATGAGTAAACTGAATAGCAGAATTAAATGTATGTATGGTGCTAATCATAGCTAACGGTCTGGTCGTCTTGAATACATAAAACTTCAGCTGATTTAATATCTAGCGGTAATTTGTGAAGTACTTAACGGTTATCTTCCCTCTCACTGTACAAAATATCAATAAGAAAAAAATTAAAGTTGTTGTGGATTATGGTAATGTCAAATGAGTAAGAGATTAGAGGTATACGAGTTCTTTTAATTTTTTCACAGTAAACATATCCATTCAAATAATAAAAGTGTGTTTTTTTCCGAATTCGAAGTTCCCAATAACACCAATCGATACCTCTCTGAAAACTGATCAGTACTCCATTTGAATCGCATCTCTAGGTTGAATAGGAGATGTACAAAAGGCTGCGATTGATTCATTAATTTTCAAAACAATTTCGGCTTCTATAATCCTCTATGGAATGACGGAGTGGTTCAGAGCCATGGTTAGATGGTGGGAAGTTAGATGGTAGAAGGATTACCACCATAATCCTCTATGTTTTACGAGCATTTTTGTGTAAGCAGATTACTTCAGATGCGATGAGATTCGAGCTCATAGTGCTCGGGCGCCAAGTCACATTCTAGACCATGGTGTCGTATGACACTTAGGGATGGGATTTTGCGGGTTAAACACTCTGTCCAATAGATAGCCCAAACTACTATTAGAAGATAATTGAAAATTGGACCATGAGCCGATCTGAACATTTGACAACTCCTGAGATGTTTCCTGTGATGTTTCCTGTGAAATTCTCCTGTGATGTTTCTAATGCGTGTTTTTTGTGGGGGGGGGGGGGGGGGGGGGGGGGAATGCAGAGGACGACAAAAATAATTCCAGAAAACAACCCTTATCTCGAAATGACATTTTTAATAGCCAGGGAAAATGAGAAGGGTTCCAGCTAGGCATGGTGTAGGATTTTGGTATTATTATATCCAGCCATTATCCTTATCCACTGGAAAAAAAATACAAAACTTTAACTGCGTTTATCTGAGTGCGATTTTGGTATTTTGGTACTTTTTTTACATATTGTTCTCTGAAATGTTGTCATCTTAGAGGTTCGATTGAAAAAGAAGCAATTTTTCCCGTAGAACAATAAGGAATGCTTTCTATAGGAGTTGTCTACAACGGCTTTAACGAAATGAAAACTTTTTACTGGTGTATGCATTGTCATTACGACTTAAAATTCTTAGCTATAAGTTTAGTATTTGAGTTCGGTGTATAAAATCTCTGAATTGATATTTCATTGTAAATAATGAGTTAGCAGAAACTGAATGAGGAAGGATGGCAAACTATTTGGGTTAATTGGGTGATTTCCAGCTGGGTCTACACTTAATACACACTTTGATTGTTTTGGGGTCAAATCAGCTTTGAAAATCGCCACACTGTTGTTATAGATTAGGGTACCCAGAACCGGGCACGAACAAAGCTGAGCACACAAAGCTCATTCGTACGTGTGAATAGTACCTATTCGCAGTTTAAATGAAAGGCTGTAAGCTCGTTATGACACCGGTAGATGACATACAATGAAATTTGAATAGCACTGCAAGTTTTTGTTGTTGTAGCTATTTGTTTTGTGTTTCAACCTTGAATGATTTCCAAAACCTGTCTGGAACCAATTAAGCAGCGAACAACAGCTATGTCGCTTCTGCCGCTGGAGAGCGTCTAGTTGCCTGCTAACTCGGACTAAACACGGTTGTGGCAGCAGTACAGCACTTTATTACTTCAGACATCACGCGAATTTTTTGTTATATTTCAGTGATGGTTGTGAGTAAAATCTGTGTCTTTTTAAATCATCCTTCACACTACTACACTTTTTAATCAAACCTAAATACGCGTAAGGGGCCTTCTTAGGTATATCTAAACATGAAATTGTTCTTAGATCGACGAAGGATTCCTTGCAGACATCGAGTCTGTAATAACATTTTGATAATTTTCGCGTGATTTATTGAAAAAACAGAAAGCCGCTTGATAGACGATCGCGTGCCGTTTAAATCGCAACAATCAAAGTTTTAGTCTCGCTCTCCTTCGTTTGAACATATAATTGTCGGTGGTTTCCAATGTACACAATTTATGGTCGTATAATTAAGTTCCTGTAACCACACCTTCCCACTACTTTTGAGTTATTACACTGTTATTAGCCAATGAGGTAACCAACTAATAGAAAGGTGCATACAATTTTCTCAAAACAAAATATTTCTTTCGAAGGAAAATTTATTTTTGAGAACACTGGAGCGAAAATCCTGGTACGTAGGTTGTAAATAGAAAATTGGTTTTCTTAATTTGATGGATTCTTCTTGCCCATGAGGTGCTATACAAGATAGGTTGCTTAACAATCCTTAATTTCCGCAAACATTATTTTCAAGGTGCCCTTCGTGCCAAAGGTGAACCGTTTCATTTTTTAAAGGTTGCTTCACGCTGTGATCATTAAATTGAGAGTTTTAAAGTTCTCTCCACAGCCTTCCAATGCGTTTACCAACGTTTAAGTCCAAGAGCCAACACGTACCTACAGACTACAAGTTAACAAGCTGATTTCTGCCATAGTATAAAAATTGGGATGCATAATAATATACCTTTATGGCTCTGACAGATGATGCACAAAGATTCGCTAAAAAGATGAAAGCCGGTGGCAAGCATCTTAGGCAAGAACTAAGACGCTGCCCTTTGCAAGAAGGCTACCATCCTCCCAACAGCTCCGGACTGCGTCATTGATCTATGGGTCTTGGTCAGTCTAACCTCTGCAACGGCGCGAGAAGGATGTTGGTGAGGAATCTGCTGATCTTGGTGTGTTCTTTCGTCGCTCATTCAGGTAAGGTTGTCATTAATTGCAGCCATCTGACAGTTTATAATGAATAAGGGGACTAAAAAAAAATTCGTTTTAGAATTACTTATATTTAGTGGTCTTATTAGCAGAGTAAGTCAAATATACCGATTAAACTATATCAGGCACCCGCCTATTATAATGCAGTTATAATGCTTGCAAGTAAAACAATTTTTAAATGTGTTATTGTGGTTTTATGTCTCCGTTATAAAAAGCACAGTCATGACTTTTCAAAATTTTGTCAGGCTTGTGTATATAATTGGTTTCATTTATTAGAACAGCGCATTTTTATTTGCAAGCAAGTGTAAACTCGTTCGTTTTTAACATCTCTGTACTTTCTGTTACAACTCCCTGTTTGGTCGTCGGCGTTTATTTTTCGAACTTAGTAAATTACTTGCGTGAGATAGGAAAACTTGTGCGTGTTTTGTTGTTTTGTTCTGAGTTTATAACATCTAACTAACTAGATGTATAAAAAGAAACGTATTTGGTTACTTGGATGTATGTTACCATAATGCCATAATATACTGTTATCAATAAAATCTTTGGCTACAATGATTGTCGAGAATCACGCAATACCTTCTATTTGAAAGGATTAATTCAATCAACATCACTAAATTGGTATCAATAAATCCGGATTCTAGGATATCAAACTTAGCGATGTGCCAGTTTATAATGGTTCGTATATGTATAGGCAAACACCTTATAATTGCCTGTGGTGGTATTTTACGATTCATCGGTGAAAGAAAGCGAAAAAGAATACCTCTTCTCACTAACACCGTGTGGGTCATCTCATCTCACTGCTGAATGACTCACGAACGTGTTATACAGACATATTTTACAGTCTCAATATGAATAAAAAGTGAACAAAATTCAAATCAATAAGTTAATGTGGATGTAAAAGTATAGGTAAAACAAACAAGACAGAATTCCTGTTTCTTGTCAAATGGTTATGTTTTGTGATTTTCGAGGATTGTACAGAAGTATAGAAACAGAAGTTGCATAAAGTTTAATTATCTGCTTCAATCATTAAATTACAACACGCTTTACACACTTGAGAGGTAATACCGTTACTGGTAGTCCTATGATAACCAAATGATTTCGTCTCCATAGATTGTCAATTTTGGGGCAGCGTAGGGGCGCGCAGCGGGGGATTCTCCCCACCCCCAACTCCCGACGCATGTCCTGTGGACGGAAGTTCGTCATACAAGTGCGTACCGGCTTTCCGGTGCCCGCATTCCCAAGCACGATTTAGCAAGTTCTATTGCGAATGGAACGGGAGGATGCCCCTAGTGTGCTGCGAAAAGCAACCCACAGAACAAGGTAGCAACGACGGGCATTCCTTGCTTATTTCCTTGCAAACTTTGAGATCTATAGACGTCATTTCCATTCGGTCACTCAACCTGCTAACTACCTGCAATTGCGATTGATATAAAATTCGCAAAGCTTTCATATCACTCATCGCTCGCCGTCATTCTCCTCATTTCACTCATCTCGGCGCAGCTGGAGATTTTGTAGAAGATGTAGTCGTGACGCTGGAATTAAACACGCAATCTGGACAAGCTTGATATGTCAATGAATTTGTACCAGGAGAAAATGTGAAAACACTTGTTCTACGATAAAGGTTAAAGAGCATATCATATCTATACGAAGAGAGTCTACGATGGCGAGTTGAAACCTTGCCCTTGAGATTCGTCCAGATTCGTCCAGATTCAAGAGATTTTTCAGCCCACTTGCCGGTTAGGCATTAATCTTACGGGAATCAAATTTTACTAATTAATATATGAAACTAATGAAAAACACAAATGAATAGAATTTCACTTTCGTTAGCCAGTTTACAATTAAACGACAATTTTCCCATTTATAGCCACTGCAAAATGTGACGCGCAGTTTTATTTCTCAGCAAAACAGTCTCCTGTCAGAGAACAACCCCGTCCCCTCATTCGTCGCCTCAAAGCGCCCGAACTAAGTGCAGACATGAAGCACCCAAACTCACGTGACTCTGGTAATTGGTCCTGCAGGATGCGGCTTGGTGCACGGGGCGTCTTCGCGCCCTCGAGATCACATCCTGTCCGCGATCGTGGGGGGCATCTCGCTGCGCCAGGCGTCCACCTCGCCCTGGATGGCGGCCGTCGGTGAACGTCTGCCCGACGGGACCACCAACTGGTACTGCGGGGGGGCGCTCATCAACCCCAACACGGTGCTCACCGCGGCTCATTGCGTCATCAGGAAGTAGGTGCAGCCTTGGGTGCATGCAGCTCGAAAGCTGATATGTTTTATGGACACATTTGCCTGCTGACTTCTGAGAATGTAGTTTTTAATCATTCGTTTCGTGTGAACTTATGTTTGTCGGGGGCCGGTTCTTGATGGCAATGCTGCAGAAAATGCAGAAGTTATTAAAAAATAAAAAGTAGAAATGGTGAAATTACGCATTCCAAGATATTAAGGATGGGAAATGCTGAGAATTGATCTATAAATATACTGAGATGACTGCACGATGGAAATTGGCTAGAAGGTTTCAATCAGTGGGACCAGTCTTGTGAATTTCCCCACGGATTGTGAATCATTATTTTTCTAAAAGGAAAATAGTCTTGTCCTGAAAGTGGAATGGTCCTGGCAAGTCATGGGAAAGAACGATGTGTAAGGTCAGTTGAGACAAAAAACTAAGTTTCATTTTCGTATCTTTCCACGATTAAAATCCAAAACTTCCCAAACATTTCCATTCAAAATGATCTGTCACGTGACGTGCCAATCTCGCGCCCTTAGGAAGCCCAACGTGGTCCGATTTGGCGACCTAGACCTGTCTCGCAGCAACGAGCCCAACGCCGCCCCCGAAGACGTGCACGTGGCCGCGACGACTGTGCACCCCGAGTACAAGCTCCCCGCGTACTACCACGACGTGGCGCTACTGCACCTCGCCCGGCCCGTGCGCACAAACAAGTTCATCAAGCCCATCTGTCTGGCCACGGACTCGGCGCAGACGTTCGCCACCAAGATGGCCACGCTCACGGGATGGGGGCATCTGGAATTCGGTGAGGCCCAAGTCTCAGGAAAGACATCCATGACAAGTCTCGAGAAACTCCATGGCATGTCTTACTCTTGTCAATGTCATGTTAGTCAACTTTACAAAACAGATGTTCCTACCCCTAGGTTCTCACTCATAGG
The DNA here is from genome assembly GCA_921293005.1 of Nemoura dubitans. Taxonomy (NCBI): domain Eukaryota; kingdom Metazoa; phylum Arthropoda; class Insecta; order Plecoptera; family Nemouridae; genus Nemoura; species Nemoura dubitans. The sequence goes on from OV121073.1 coordinate 60,252,638, forward strand.
CGCTTGTGTTGACTGATGGACCAGGGGGTTGCAAAGGTGGCAGCCTACCGTGGGCGTGGTCCTAGGATACGGTCCCAGGATTATTGTTATACAAGCATTATTAGTTACCATATAAAATCTCTGACAAAGACGTGATTCTTATGCGCTCGATGCTTATTGTTCGCAGGGGGTGATAAAAGCAACGTGCTACAAGAAGTTGGCGTTACAGTATGGAACAACGCGGACTGCTCGAAAGCGTACGCGCCCCCGAAAGTTCCGGCCAAGAACTACCCGAGGGGCATAATCGACTCGCAGATGTGTGCAGGGGACCCAAAAGGCGGAAAGGACGCCTGCCAGGTGAGGGCAATCGGGCAATCACCCCAACAAGTCCCATGACAACCTTGTGCCCGAGATTACAATCGCATTTGATGACATGAAATACGGAACAATTCGTTTAGGGCCCATAGGGCAATGCACGGAGTTTGGAAACTCCTTCGGTTCGGGGTTACTACAAGATGTTTTTTAACTGATTGAGCTCGATTTTATTGCAGTAGCAGATACATTACTCGAAAACACGCTCAAGAGATGCAAATTCTGGCCAATCAGTGACCTTAAATCGATTGGTAGGAGATGATAAAGATGCAATGATAAGTTGTTTGAATTCTTGAACCTAGTTGCAGCGGTTTATGTTGTTTCAGGGTGATTCTGGGGGCCCCCTAGTGGTGAAGATGGGCAACACGCACACTCTGGTGGGCATCGTCTCATCGGGAATCGGTTGTGGCGCCAAGTCCTTCCCCGGCGTCTACTCCCGAGTCTCTTCGTACGCCGACTGGATCAACGAGCAGTCCAAGAAATACTCCGGCCACAGGCCGCGCCCGGGATACGGCCCGGGATACGGCCCGGGATATGGTCCGGGCCCGGGGTCCGGAGGCCCCAACCGTTACAACGGCAACGGCGGCAACGGCAACAGATACAACCCCTACCATTGCTCGCAGTTCAACCCATGCTGATCGAGAATTAAAAAATGTTGAAAAAGAAATTCTGGCATTAAACGAGACCAGAAAAGGTCGAAAGAAGCAATGCAAAAAATGTGTCTCGAAAGATATTGATTGGAGCTGCAGAGATGCGAGTCATATTAAGCATCAATGTTTATTATTTTCTGCAGTCATAATTTCACACTGATGGTTCTACAAAAATTAACCACTCTGTGCCTAGCGCACTAGGCCATGGACCTAGGGGTACTGGGGTCCAATGGGGGCTGATGTGGACTGTCTATATTTTTATTGTTTTGCCATAGACATAGGCATCACTAACTGTATATGGGGTTGAATGAAAACATTTTTAAAAACCGATATTTATTGAAGGAATTCCGTCGTTGAATCAGCCATAACGTTGTTTGCAAGTAGGAAGTACATCCCGCACGGTGACCCAGTATTTTGTGTACAACATATCAATTCTATCATAAATGATTCTATGATCATATTCCTGAGCAAAATCCATTTTCTCCACTCTTCCAAATATGGGTTTCTGTTAAAATTATGTTTTTGGGTGGCCAAAAGAACGGAATTTTCCATCTAGCTAGAGGTTGCTGCATACCGCACTTGCCATACTTAACCCATACTCGAGATATTGGCTGAAAATCCTGCGTCTTTTCCACGATATACATATAGGTATAGAAAACCCCACTACCCGGCGGCCGGCACCATCAGAGGCAGACCACACACCTTAATGGGTGGGTGGGTGGGTGAGTTCAGGGCGGTCAAGTGGTTGAGATTGACCAGAGCAGGTCAAAGATAGAGTGCAGATGAAGGTGTTTTCCAGGGTCCACGTCTAAGAGCCGACTTATGGGAGTTGCTATTTATTGGACATGGAAAATATCGTACAGCTCGATATAAAGATAATATACTGTTGTTATTCACAATCTTGCTTGTCCCATTGGGGGTTCGAACCCCAGAACTCCGAGTGAGTGTGATGCTATTGCTGCTTTCGTGAGAAGTTATAAGTTGTGACACATTTCCTTATCCATTTCTTTCCATTGCTTGCTAGTCCGGATATTTACAGAAAATAAAAAACCGTTGTAAGAATTTTCCAGCACTAATCCATCATGTTGTATGGACTTTGGGAGGCTGCTCGTGATATAAAGGTCACCCATACAACGCCCGACTCATCGCAGTGTTGCTTAACCTCGCGAAATCAGTAGGCTACTCGTAAGTAACTGAAGAGTTAAGTCTGTTCAATGAGCTCCGAAGTCGAGCCGTTTACTTCACCTCGTAAGGTATACACTTTCCAGGCCACACCTTTCGTCTGATCGCGACGAAACCTATATTTTCGGAATCTTCACACTTCGGACAACCAATTGAACCATTTTCATTTCGCAAGATTCACTCGTTAATTTCTTACAAGAGTTATAAAATAACCATGTTTAGCCGGTATATTGAAAGATGTACTTAAGGGTAAATTCCAGCTAAGAATTTACCTCTTACCGTATACACTTTCCAGGCCACACCCGTTATCCGATCGCAACAAAACAAATATCTACGGAATCCTCACACTTTGGACAACCAATTGAATATTTCAGAACCTCGAAATATCTCTTGGAAATTCATAAAAAGTTGAATTCAATTAACCTCAACAACCATCAAGCTCATCAACCTTAAGCTCAGCTGGAGGTCTGAGCTTCGAACCCCCATATGGGTAACTCCAGCTAGATTATCGTATACAATTAGGACATTATCTTAAAATCGCAATGTGCAAGTGCACTTCATAAATAACAATTTCCCGTCTATCATCCCTCCCGCTGGGTCGAGTGGTTTCGACGCTCGCCTCCCTCTGCATGGAGGTCGAGATCCGGTTTAATTTAAATCCGGCCGAAGGCCACTTGTAACTCAACTTTCTCGTGGAAATCGATCGCAGTGCTGCAGTCGCCTTTTTAGTCAGCTACTGAACTACACATTATATATATTTTTATATAAAACACATGGCTCTAACATATGGCGCTAACATATGGCGCTAACATATGGCGCTCTCGTCGAAATTATGAACACACGAACACAATGCATTTAATTTAATCGCGTATGTGTAGAAAAAGTCCCAAGAGCGACGTTTTCCTTCGAGTTGACGGCCGTCATCGTGACTCAGTGGTAACGGTGGCAGCTACCAGCGCAAGAGTCGTGGGTTCGAACCCTGCTCTCTCCAAGATTTTGGATTATTTCACTGGAAACCTAGCTCATTGGTGGCTCATATACTATATTATCCCTCCAACTTTCAGCTGACGGTGTGCTGCAGTGGTAGCTCACTCGAATGGTAACACAGAGGGCCCGGGTTCGAAACCCAGCCGAATCACTCGGCGGAGGCAGCCGTGCAAAAAAATCACAAATGCACCAGTTGCGTTTTGACCGGAGCAATATAGTTCTAAGATTATTTTTTGCAAAACACCACCCATCTAGCTCTGGCTACCGGTCGTTCGCTTGGCACTGAAGCGTGCATCGGGGCCTTGGGCACCCGATGTGCTTGGGCATGGCTGCAAGTCTGGCGTCGATCGGACAGGACATCCCGAGACGTCCTAAGGTGCCCTGATAGATATCGCACAGACTGCAGCTGCGACAAAACTCCAAAGAGTAATCGTCGACCCATGCCTTGGCCGGGAATCGAACTCGGTCCATCTTGGTAACGAACCCGCGTCCGCTACCGAGAATGGTGCCATCCCACTGAGCTAGATGGGTGGATGACATGTCATGAGGAATTAAAGTTTATGTTATGCTGTGTTGGGCCAAAGGGATAGGTCAAAAATCCGTCTCGCGAGTTAGTGAGTTTTTTTGTACGGCTGCCTCAGCCGAGTGGATCGGCTGAGATTCGAACCCAGGACCTATGAGTTATCATTCGAGCGTGCTACCACTGCACCACACCGGCTGATGAGTGTTAATCTGGAAATAACGTGTTTGAGCTGATCATGTGCGCTCGAGCATTTAAATTATAAGCCATATGAGATCGCTCGCTCGCTCGCTGGTTCACAGTCTATAGCTAAAAGGGCGACAATAACAGTGAATTTAAGTTCCAATGACAAGGCATGTTACAAAAAGAGGGAAGGCTGGGGATTGAACCCACTGCCCCTGATTTACAAGCCGCCATCGCTACCTCTGAGCCATGGCGACGAATAGGAGACCACAGACAAATGTCGCTCTTGGAACTTCAATTTGCAGATGCGCTTTTAATAAATGACTAGCCAGTGACACACATATGTGCTGTGTTTGGCCAAAGGGATAGATAAAAAATCTGCCCGTGCATTATTGTTCCATGGCTGCCTCAGCCGAGTGGATGGGCTGTGATTAGAACCAAGGCCCAGGTGCCGCAAAGCTGCACTGCAGCGTCAGATGACAGTGGACTGTGAAATAAAATCTGTAGGCTGATAAGATGCTCTTGCGAATCTAAATTATAAGTCATTGGAAATCAGAAGTCGCTGGGTAGTTCATTGTCTGGCGGCCTGGCTACCAGGGCGACAGTAGCATTCGCCAATGACGAACCAAGCTACAAAAAGCGAATTGGATGGGAATCGAACCTATGTTGAAAATGAAAGCTGACATGGCTACCACTGACCCCATGGTGACGGCTCGAAGACCGACGGTAAATGTCGCTCTTGAGACCAATCTGCACATGCGTGTTTAAATAAAATGCCATGGGAACGGGAAGCAATGCGACTGGCATTTTCTGAAGATTAAAAAGCGGAGCGAGCAGGATTCGAACTCGGACCCTCGTGGATGGAATGCTTCAGATGAGATGTGATCTCACAACGCAGCCAACGGACGTGATATCGGGCGTGGAATTTTTCGGACTTGAATGAATAATGGGGCTTTGAGGCGCGTCAACCTGTTGGTCATTTTGCCTGTTGAACCTGTTGGAACCTGTTGGTTCCCATTTGACCAGTTTTGCTGATATGACAAGGAAATACGGTGCTTACTGTACCTACCTTTCGCCCCGCAAACCCGACGAATCGCTCGCGATCTTTTGGGAAGCCTCCGATGACGCCCACAGTATGATCCTACGAGGGGGGTTAAGCTAGTTCCTCTGTCTCACTGTAGAAAAAATCAAAAAGAAAAAAATCCAAGTTGTTGTGGGTTATGGCAATGCCCAATGAGTAACAGATTAGAGGTTCACGAGCTCTTTGAATTTTTTCACAGTAAACATCTCCATTGAAATAATAAAAGTGTGTCTTTTTTTCGATTTCGGAGTTCCCAATAACACCAATCGATACCTCTCTGAAAACTGATCAGTACCCCATTTGAATCGCATTTCTAGGTTGAATAGGAGACGCGCAAAAGGCTGCGATTGATTCATTAATTTTCAAAACAATCTCGGCTGCTATAATCCTTCCTGTTTTACGAGCATATTTGTGTAAGCAGATTACGTCACACGCGATAAGATTCGAGCTCGTCGTGCTCGCCCGTCAAGCAGGGTTGGTGATATTTTTCAGTTTTAGTAAAAAAGAAAAAAATCATTTTTTTTTTATTTAAATCGGATTTTTTTTATTTTTTGGATTTAAATCGCGATTTTCCTGATTTCAATCAAGAAATTTCAACAAAAATTAAAATTTCAGATTTTTTTATAAAAGCCACCTAGAAAACAGCACATATGATGGCTAAAAAACCATTGTATTGAATTGCCACTATATTTGGGCTTTAAGCCGTCAGCATAAATGATAATGGTGATGATAAGAGCAAAAAGTGTTCATAAAATTTATGAATGCTTATAAAATAAAATTGACAAATTTTGTATGAGATACTCATTTGATTCAATACTAGCAAATGCACTACCTTTTCCTTTTTCTAAAACAAAATACTCATCTCTTTGTCATAACGTGCAAATTGAGAGTTTCAAATGTGAAAAATACTGTGGCAGCACTGTTTACCTAAACAATTATTTATTTATTTTAATTATGTCAGACTTGAGAAAATAATTGTTTTCGTGCATAATTAGTATCATTTTCGCATTTTCGCTTTTTTTGATTTAAATCAGTGATTTTGATTTAAAAAATCAGCTGATTTAAATCTGATTTAAATCAGACCACCCCTGCCGACAAGTCACATTCAAGACCATGGTGTCGTATGACACCTAGGGATGGGATTTTGCGGGTTAAACACTTATTCCAATAGATAGCGCAAACTACAATTAGCAGATGATTGAAAATTGTACCACTAACTAACCGGAACATTTGACATGTCGTAGACTATTCAAAATTCTCCTGTGTTGTTTCTAAGGCGTGTTTTTTGTGGGGACAAAATGCAGTGGATGGCAAAAATAGTTCCAGGCAACAACCCTTAGCTCGAAATGACATTTTTAATAGCCAGTGACACTTAGAAGGGTTCCAGCTAGGTGGTGTAGAATTTTGGTATTATTATATCCAGCCATTATCCCTATCCACTGGAAGAAAAATACATAACTTTAACTGCGTTTATCTAAGTGAGATTTTGGTTTTTAGATAATTTTTTTACAAATCGTTCTCTAAAATAATGTCATCTTTGAGGTGTGATTGCCAAAGAATCAATAATTCCCGTAGATCAATCAGAAATACTTTCTACAGGCGTTGTGTGGATCGGCCTTAAGGCAGTGGTGTAGTCCAGGATATTCGCAGGTATATTTCGATGTATGCGACCTTTTCTCGAAATTTGTGTAGACCTACTCACAAAGGAATGCGCTGATTTTCGAGTTTTCCATACTTGTTCTTTATTTCACACTTACCCATTCACATTACCTTATATCCATTTCCCACCCACCCATAACACACCCATTTTCCCATTACCCATTTATCAATTTACCCTTGATGCGCATTGAGATATATGGCCGTGTTTTAGTGAAACCCAACTGAAATTCGTCGTAAGCGAAACTTTTAGCGCAACTTTAAAACTTTGGCTGCTAGATATATTTTTAAATTTGTACCGTTTTTCTTTGAGATGGAACCCAGTGTGATCATTGAAAATCATTGGCTCCCTTTGAAATTATACTCCTCAAAATATCCATCTTGGGTATCGTGATTAGCCTCATCAGTTTTTATTTGAGAATGAAAGAGGCGTGTTCATTGGACTCCTCGTGCAATTCTACCCCTATCTTCATCCCTTGCGGGATGAAAAGAACAAGTTGAGAATTTTGGCCTTGAAATTTTGAAGATTTCTGAAGATTCGCCCATACTTTGGCTTCAGGGGTAGTTGACCACCCTGAACACGATGGGCCTCTATAATTTGGCGAAATTTTAAGCCTTGGCACTTAATACTGTACACATCTGTTTTGTGGGTAAGATTCTAGAGTATTGAGCGTCATACGCATGTACATATAACCAAAAGCACAAGGCAGGCAAACACAGTTAAATTTAAATTACTTATTTTCTGTAAGATTTTTGTCAAAATATGTGTGGGGCAAGACACATTGAAATATCTAACACGTGTAGATTTGCTTAAAAATGACCCTGACCTCGCCAAATTTTCCGGGGGCTGCTCCCCCGGACCCCCTTCTGCTCTGGGGGCTCTGCCGATACCGGGGGGGGGGGGGGGGGGCACATTATATTTTTGGGCCCCGGGGCGCCAAATACCTTAAGAAGCCCCTGCTGGTGCTTATCATCAGTGATGGATATGTCAAGGCAGGTTCCTTGTTCCGCTCATTGCACGCATTTTCCTCACGACCGACGGCAGTACGCCGTCGTTGCGTCCTCCAGTTAGCTCAGCTGACCTGTTGCAGTTGCAAGGTTCACGATCCAGTCAGGACAGCCACATTTACTGGGAAACAGAATAAAATTGATAATCAATTCGAACAGCCTAGCCTGCGATTCCTGTACAAGTTTATCACCATATTATGGCCGCCACCGATTGTATTATATTTTATAAAAACAAATTTACCTATAGGCTATTATAACATCCACGCTTCTCACACAAGCTGAGTTGTCTTCCAGCCGAAACGCTTTCGCGGTGTTCGGCGTATTTCCCATTTCCCGAGGCCAGGAAATCATCAACTTAGCTGAGCGCCATGAGCAGCGGATCGAGTTTCGAGCGAGCGCGTATGGTGAATTCTGGACCTGGTGACATCTTGGGACTTTTGAGCAGCTTTCGAGCCAGGCGGCCAGTGACTTCTCCAGCTTCCCCCTGCAACTGACTCAGCTTCTGCTCAGCTTCTGACTTCTCTCTCTGATGCAAAAAAATGCATTTTCATTCTCCGAAGCGTTCGCCTTCGTTTTGAAAGCGAGGCTGGGTCAGCCCTCGGTGTAGCACTGGCTGGGTCAGCCCCCGGTGTAGACTACACTGCCACTCGCATGTTGCACTGGCTGGGTCAGCCCTCATGTAGCACTGGCTGGGTCAGCCCTCGGTGGAGCACTGGCTGGGTCAGCTCTCGGTGTAGCACTGGCTGGGTCAGCCCTCGATGTAGCACTGGCTGGGTCAGCCCTCATGTAGCACTGGCTGGGTCAGCCCTCGGTGTAGACTACACTGCCACTCGCATGTAGCACTGGCTGGGTCAGCCCTCATGTAGCACTGGCTGCCTTTCCAGAAGGGAATTACAGCGGCTAATGGGATTATTTTTATTTATAACGAGCTCTACGATTTTATAAAGGGGTAAAAGATTTTGAGGGCACTTATTTCTTGATCAGTTCATTCGCTATTTTCTGCCTTTTTCGAGGAGGAGGCTTTTGCCATTTATTGAACTCATTCTTTAATCATTGAAGTACCATAGTTCTTGAAAGCTCTGAATGATATTTAGGCGTATAAATGAAGCTTTAATTTTGAGCTTTTCTGAAAATGAGTGATCTAGGCAGCAAACGGCATTTCCTCTTAAACATTTTTGAGTTTTTTTTTTGTGCAATTTGGGTGTGGGTGGTGTTGGTGCACAAATATCAGACTCTCACTGCTGCACTTCAATTTATAGCTCGGCGCGACCCTGAGCACCACCGCTGTATGATCCATGCGACCCGCTTGGAAAGTTGTAGATGAACCATATTGATTTATGGATTTTTTTGTAATAGATAACTGACGGAACAAAAATAAACGTTCATCATCTCTAGTAGGATAATATGACCTTATGGCATAATTGACAAAGTATTGTTCCGTTTGTTAATACCTGAACAATGATAAGGTTTAAAACTAAAAGATAGATTAGGTAATTCATGATAGGCGCCTAAACATTAAAACACAATTAACAAGTATATACACATTTGGTGATGCATATGATAACAGCAATCTCGCAGATATTTTAGCAATTTACCCTAGTTTGCCTCACTGGAGGGTAGTAGGTGAAGGCTCTGAGAAGGAATTTTCTGGAAACATGCTCGTGCGAGGGTGGCTTGTTCCCTGGCTCGCTGGGTTGCGTTTCATAGCGCTCTTCACTGGCGTCGCAGCTACGGATAGAATCTGCGCCAACCCACTGAGGTAAGTACCTACCTCGATGAAAATGTTTGGGTTTTACTCATGGTTATATTACGAAATAATTTGCAGTTCCTCAGGGACCGAAAATGGCCAGTCGTGGAATAATGCTGGAACAACTAATATGGTATGTTCCCTCGATGTTGGTCCCAGACCTATTTTGTCAATACATTTCTTTTCACACAATAACTATAACAAGAAATGTATTGTGTATTTTGGCTGGTTTTAGTTTTTTCTGCAGTCACCGATGGTGTTATTTTGCTGTCTGGGCTTCAACCCCATGGGCAGACAAGACCATTTTGTCGAAGTAGAATCAGAAGAGAATTGCGAGCCGTTCTGCCACCCTGCTTGCCCAGAAAACAGCCGCTGCGTGCCGCCGACAGAATGCGAATGCGTGTCCCAAACACAATTCGACAAGAGGCAGCTTGAAGTGCGTGATTGCAAGTGCAATCCAGGATTTACGCTCAAAGGGCAAGAGCAATGCGTCCCGATATGCCCTGATTTGTGCACGAATGGCGCTTGTATCAACAATAAGTGCATTTGCAACGCAGGATTCCAGGCAAATGAGAGTGGACTGTGCAGTCCACGGTGCTCTGGTGGTTGTCCAGAAGGCGAAGAGTGTACGGGGCCCAATGTTTGCTCCCAAAAAACTTCCTGTGACAACGAGAAATACGAACGAAACGCCACGGGTCACTGTGTCCCTAAATGCGAGGACTGTACCAATGACCGATGCGTTTGTTTAGCCGTTGCCAAGTGCGTTTCCATCGCAGGATACACATTCAATAGCGTTTCCAACAAATGCGAAGCGCTGTGCGACAACTGCGATTCCAGCTTGTGCACTGCCCCTGGCGTTTGCGGTTGCTCTCCAGGATACCAGAATGTCAATGGGACATGCGTCCTTTGCGAGGTCCCTGGGTGTTACGAGGCGAGTCTGTCGAATCACTTCAAGTGGTTTATCATTGAAGTACACGTGATTGGAGCACTTTTCGTGATTGCAGTTGTTATTATCGTTGTGAAATGCCGCGCCAAAAGAAGACGGATTGAAGAAATGATGGCAAGAAGTGGAGGTACGGCTTTATTTTACGGAAAACCCTTCGTCTAATCTCCATTTCACGTTATGTATTCGAAAGGATTTGCATCTTCAAGAGGATAATATCCACAGGCCACTGCGCTATAGCATTTGATATAAAAGGCATACCTAATAAAATAAGGCTATTTTAGGCAAAAAGTTTCCAAACGTACAAATAGGTATACCCTGCACAACCTATGTACCTTGACTCTCGAGGCTACAAAGGGCTAAGAACTGTTTCAAATTTTTATGTTCTCTACCACACGACTTGAACAGCTGCAGGGGGTTCTCTTAAAAGTTAAAAGTTATAAAAGTCAGAACGCGTAAATTTAGTTACCTTTTTAGCGTTAAATCTCAGAGTAAAATAAATTCCTTCCGTGACCGCTTTGGAAAAAGATTTGCCAGAGAGAGAAATTTCTGATAATATTTGTATAACAATTAAAATCTGGGTGTATTATTTTCAGAATCTAAACACGACAGCCGAGACCGGTTCTACATAAGGGTCGAACCGCACAGGGCTGGTCACCGATTGCGGCCTCCGTGTCCCTTGCCGAGGCCGAAAGAATCAGATAGTGACAGCATTCAAACAGATGGAGAGTACGTGGAAGTTATCGAAGGAAGTCCACAGCCCGCTCCAAAAACAGCCGGTGAGATTTTTACAAAATCTTATTTTCTAAATATCGTTGTCACCTATGTTCCACAACCTCATCAACACTGGTTATAAATAAATTGTGACTTTTCTCCAGAAGTGACGATTCCGACTTCCGAGTCACATTATGAGGAGATACAGCAAACAAACAGTGAGTACAGTAAACGACAAACTTTTGAAATAATTATGTTTTTACGAGTCTTTCTAGAAGATGAATTGCAGTAACAAATATTTTAAAAACATATTCCAAACGTTAATTCTATAGCCAACGCCAAGCTTCCATCCTACGAGTTACCTTACGATCCTTTGGCGTCAAGTCAACGTCGCAATCCTGGACATTGCAAATCAGGAGGTTCCGCCCCTGAGCTTCCTCCAAGGGGAAAAGCGGACCAAAGTGGTGAGTGTCCAATTAAACAATTTTATCAAACAATTTCATAAAATTATTTGATCTTATATGGAACGCTACAAGTGTGGATAATTCTTAATGACATTGGTGCGTCAAATTTTGCAGTTTCAGGGCTGGAAATTGATGGATACCTGGAGCCCAAGTTCTCAAAATCTACATGAAAAGTAACTACAGCAGGGCAAGAAGAGACGAGAATGATTTATTTGTTTAGTTACAAAAATACATACATATAAAAAATTGTATCTGAAATTGAAATGTACCTACAAAAATTAATTCCAAAAGAATCAAATGGTATGTATATATTATTAAAAATTATTAAAAACTTTGTGAGCAATAGACTGTGTTTTGTCATCTTTTGAATTTTGAATTTTGATCAAATAAATTTTGAACAAACCGACATGGGTCTTAGAAATATAAATATTAAATAGTATTACATAACTATAGTGCTTAGTTGAAAACATGAAATATTGTCACTTTGCATAAGAAATAATATATATTTAAGCATTAAGATTGTTCACCGTTACAAAGAATTTCGAAAAATTATTTTTTAGTTAAAAGTTCAACTTAAAAGTTATGAGAAAGTAAACAATCCAGAAGCATCAAAATATCAAATAGCATAGGTGTACCAGCAGGACAAGTGCCTAGAATTGCTGTTGTCATTTAATCAATGACCACCTTCCTTGGGCAAGTGGCTTATGCCAGCAGCTAACAAGATAAACACGCTAATAGGATTCCAGTGGTTGCATGCCGCAAGCCAAGGAAGGGACTGCGGCACAGTGCTCCGAGGACTTTCATTTCATGCAGTTAGTTCTGATAGATCACCTAGACACTTCATATTCCTAGCACCTTGATTATTTAGCACTTAGAAGAAGTACAATGCCTCCTAAAGATGATCCTGAGGTAACTCAGCTAAAAAAAGAATTAGAAGACTTGCAAAATAAAATCAAGGTAAGTTTGGATTTAATTTTTTAATTAATCGGATTTAGTTGTATTCATTATGCCATTACATTTATGCCATCAAGTGGAAATGGTTTCTTTTGTGAGTTTCATTTCAAAATAAGTTGTCTAACTTCATAATCACTGATCAAGATAAAAAAGAATAAAATTGTGCTCAGCAAAATAGGGTTTGAAAAAAATGTACTTGCAGGAAGATCAAAAGAAAATGGCAGATACGACGCTGGAAACAGTTTGTGCAGAAATGGCAGATGCTCCCCGCGTCCGGCTTTCAACCAAGAAACTCCTCAAGGGTCACATCAACAAAGTCAATTCAATTCATTTCAGCGGGGACAGCAGGTACGGTACTCAAAGTAAAAGCACAACATCACAAAATTAGCTTCACTATCCACAATATATTTTAAAATCCAGTGAGTTTGGTGCAATTAATTTAAAAAAAATACCAAAACTGTGCAGTTTTGTTGAAGTCTGTACAAGTTTAACAAAATGCCACATACCTATGATATGTGAAACCCCACAGAAAATTGTTAGGCACGATAGATTTGTTTGAGCAGCGATGTATGGCTTCATTAGCATATGACTTGGATGCCAACTAAGTCAATAATCTCCAAACTTTCTTGCTGGATAATCACTCCTTGTTTTTGCCCATTTTCATTAATTAAATGAACTTGAAAGGCAAATATTTCCATTTTCAGAGCCAGAGATAACATTTATATACCGACTCTCTCCACTAACATAATTGCAAAACATAATAAAATTTAAATAAAATAGTACAAGGGAGCAAGACGAAAAGAAACAAACATCACCATGAACTCCAGCGCAGCCCTTCTTCAATTCCTTATGCAACAACACTAAAATCAAAAACTTAAAGTGAATATTCTTCTGACTATCCTGCAAAACCCACCAAAGGTTTGGTACCAAAGTACCTACCTGTACTCTGCTACGTTATTGGCTCTGGTTACCAAGTAGCATGCTCTTTGTGTCAGACATGCTGTCACCGGCTCCCTGGACGGGAAACTCATTATCTGGGACACGTGGACGGGTAACAAAATCCAGGTCATCCCACTGCGCTCCAGCTGGGTCATGAGCGTCGCATTCTCTACGTCCGGAAACTTTGTCGGTACGACATGTGACATTTTGAAATAGCCGTGAAAGATACTTATCATATTGTGCACCAATTTGTTTGCCAGAAATGCGCTTACTTCCAAAAACTGTAGTTGACTATATTAATTTAGCCAGCTGTTTCACAACAGTAACTACCATGTTTTCAATGAATCAACCTTTTAAAGAATAGGTGGTATATGCATGTAAAGGCATTGAGTTTAATTGATAGGCATCCTAATATAGACAATGATTTTAATAAGCCATTCTGCAAACTCAAATTTTTGCAGCCTGGTTAACGTAATTGGAGCTCTGTAATTTGGAAGTAGGCTTGGTACGCACTCGTAACCAAGACTGGTGCGTTGGGTATTCCAGCTTGCGGCGGCATGGACAACATGTGCACGGTCTATGACTTGAACAATCGCGACTCGACTGGCGTGGCCAAGATCGTGCGTGAGCTCATGGGCTACGAGGGTTTCCTGTCTTCGTGCCGGTTCGTCGACGACAAGACTCTCATCACCGGATCTGGCGACATGAAGATGTGAGTCGCACAAGTCAGGCAGGCAACTTTAATTCTGTTGTTTAGATTAAAAGTTAAATAACAATTTTTGCAAAACTAAAAATTTTGTGTAAAAAATATTTATCATGATGTTTCCATACAAAGTCTAGCCATGAACAGCAATAGTGGTTCAGAAATAAATAAATATTATAATCAACATATTGTTTACATGTCTAGCAAAGCAATAGTAGTAAATAATACCTAATACTTATGGATTCTCTACTCATTGACTGGAACTTTGGCCCAATGTTCAGCCCTTTGAAGTTACATGCCATGATGCCGACTTGTTTGAATAGCTGCTCGTGGAACTTGGAGGTGGGAAAGAAGACGCTTGAATTTGACGCCCATGCCGGCGACGTTGTCAGCATCTCGCTGTCGCCGGACGGAAACTGCTACGTCACCGGCTCCGTCGACCAGACGTGCAAGCTCTGGGACTTGCGTGAGCCCGGCAAGTGCAAGCAGCAGTTCTTCGGGCACAGTGCTGATGTCAACTCTGTCTGCGTAAGTAATATCGGGTCTATTATGATGTGAATCTGATTTATTTATTCATTCATCTGCTTTCTTTAATTAGTGCCAAACCTTGGATAGGGTGCTAGCAAAATGCGCATGAAAATGGCATGTTAAGGCATATCCAACTAATAATTTATACGTTATTAGTTTAAATGTTTTTTACTGAAAAACTATATGTGATATCACATATAGTTTTTCAGTAAAAAACATTTAAAATCCTTTGGCTGCGGTAGGTGTGATAACAATGAAATCAATCGTCTTGTAATTCCAGTTCCATCCAAGTGGCTTTGCGTTTGCCAGCGGGTCGGAGGACAAGACAGCGCGAATGTGGGATCTCCGCGCCGACCAACAGATTGCGCTCTATGAGCCGCCGAACAAAACATCTGGCTTCACATCGTGCGGCCTTTCCTTGTCTGGACGGTACATTCTCTGTGGGAGTGACGACTCTTCGGTACACATCTGGGATTCCATGAAGAACCAGCATAACGGTGAGCATAACAGGATAACGGGACATTTGGTCACCCTATTCTAGTATTGATTCCATTTTGGTATTGTAAGGAGATTTAAAAAGTCACTACACAGAAAGATTGAAGCGAATCGCTGCAAATCGATTCCCTAAGCACCAAAATGACGTCACAAATGTTCCTTGATTACGTCATTGAGGGCTCAACATTAATGCTGTTTGTGTCAACTTGTGTCAAGAAAATATAATCCTAGTGTATTCATTTGAATTTTGCTGTATTTTGAAACGATACCATGACTCGGCTTTATTGCCATTTATTATTATGCCATTTTGATTTGCGTGTGCCAATTTGAATTTTGCTTAGGTCGACTCTGTTTTATTTGTCAGCTACCTTTTGAGTTCAAATAATTATTTATATGTGAATCTGGCTGTTTTTTTATTTGATTAATTGACTCTGCATTTGTTTAGCCTTTTTTATTTGTGCGCACTAATTTAAATTTTGCCGTAGTTTTACTTGATTAATTGACTCTGCTTTATTTAATATATCTACATATTTTGTAGTCTGAGCAGGGAGCCTATATTCATATAACCTCCATGGTCTGAGTGTACTCACATTTAAATTTGCCTGTTTTTTTAAATTTAATTCATTGACTCTGCTTTTGTCAACTGCCTTTTTGATTTGTGTATACTAATTTGAATGTTGCTGTATTTTTACTTGATTCATCGACTCTGCTTCATTTGATGAATACTTTTTGAGCGAGTGTTCTCATTTGAAATTTTTCTGTATTTTTACAACATACATAGACTCTGCTCTCAGCCTAAACAGTACAATTTTTTAAAATAAATTTCCTTCGACTCTGCCGCAGGTATCAACAAATTTTGGTTGTTTTATTGCATTGTACTCTTATTAATATTTATATATTTTTTAAATCCATTGACTCTGCTCTCTACGTTTACAGCATTTTTAAAATATATTATATCCATCGACTCTGCCATGGGTATTTTTTTAACCCATTCAATCCATCGAATCCATCGAAAACAGAGTCGATAGATTTTTTAAAATACAGAAATATTGAAATGAGTAGACTTCGATAAAAGTTCAAAAAGTAGTTGACACCTATGGCAGAGTCAATGGATATTGTAAAATTATATAAAAACGCTCTTAATTTAGAAAGCAGAGTCGATGTATACTTTTAAAAAATGGATATTCGAATGAGTATAATATGATAAAACTACAACTGTAGTTAACACCTAAGGCAGAGTCGATGTTTATTAGAAAAAAATTAAAAAAACTGTTATTGTAGAAAGCAAGTCGATGGATTAAAAAAAATATATACATTTGAATGAGTACACTCCGATAAAACTACAAGAAGATGTTGACACCCATGACAGAGTCGATGGATATTATATTGACAAAAATAAAAAAATAACTGTGAACACAGAAAGCAGAGTCGATGGATTTTTATTTAAAAAAAATATATATTCAAAAGAGTATACAATCCTAAATAACAACAAAAATTAGATAACACCTGTGTTAACACGTAAGGCAGTGTCGATTGATAGTTTTAAAATAATTACAAATTTAAAAATTGTCAGATAACATTGGTCTAAGGGAAATTGAGTCGTGGTCGGGTCCCTCAGTACGTTGGCGTAATGTAATGAATGATCCCACACACTGCCACCAGTGTAGTGATCCCACACACTGCCACCATTGTAGTGATCCCACACATGCACTGCCACCATTGTAGTGATCCCACACACTGCCACCAATGTAATGATCCCACACACTGCTACCAATGGCAATGGACTGACATCCGTTGCCATTGGCTTTTCAACGGACCATATTTTTAAAGCCTACTCATCCATTCTGTCGATTTGTGGTGTATTTGCAGGCTGCTTGAGCGGGCATGAGAATCGCATAACGTCTCTGTCGGTGGCTGGTAACGGAATGGCCGTCGCCACATGCTCTTGGGACAACAATGTTCGAGTCTGGGTGTAGACGAAAAGCTCTCGTGGTCCTCAAGCATCTATCGGTTTCGGTATCGCATTTACCCGCAGCTTCCAATCTAGTCGAGTCTGGGTGTAGACGAAAAGCTCTCGTGGTCCAAAGCATCTATCGGTTTTGGTATCGCATTGACCCGTAGCTTCCAATCTAGTCGAGTCAGTCCTGCCATCTACTTTTAAATTTCTTGGTCTTTCATGTGTAGTGCCGCTCAAACATATTGTAGAACAGTTGAATCTTAAAATTAGCGAGCTCTGAAATTGGACAGCAACTGTGAAGGCTTCACGCTTATTTGTTTAAGGAATAAATGAATCTATTGAAATCCGGCAAATGTTTTAAATCCATAGCACACAATTAGTTCATTTATCTCCACAAATGATACAAGCAGCTATCCAGCATTCACAATATTTTGAACATAATATATATTATAAATCTAAGAAAAATGTGCAGTAAGGAACCAAGGATGAGAATTTGTTTCGTGGTAGGTACCTATAGGAGCAGAATCTAGACAAAATTTCATGGGATAATTTTTATTGTCTCTTACAATCCTATTTTTAAATACAATGCTTAACTAGCATGCGATGAACGTAAAAAACTGTTCACTGAAAACATTATTGACATTTTGTAAGATTCAACGTTGACTTCTACCTGTTAGTTAGCTATTCTGACAAAAAGGAACATGAGGAAAATGTCGCAGTAACGCTCTCGGAAACGTCTAGTAATAAAGTGGCTCTGAAGCACTGAAAAATATTAATTTTGAGGTTTGAATTGTGATTTGTTGGATTTCGGTTGTATAATATATTCCCCTGATAAATATTTGCTCTTTGATTGGAGCCTGTTAAATTTGTAAAAACCACGTCACTTGTTGATAAATGAATAGCATCAGTCTCCCAATTAAACAGAAAAATATATAAATTACATACACTATAGTACCTACTAACAACTGAGAACAATGATAATAATAATATTCATTAATAATTAATAATATTATTATGAAAATACAAAATTTATGCAAATATACTTTCGTATTGAATACAAGAGAAGAAAGGCTCCATTTGAACTTTTAGACCTTCTTTACAATGCTAATAACGACTTATTGTTTTGTATCTCAAATCACAGACAAGGAATTACTGTTAACTAGTACGTTATCCATTGCTTCAAATTTACACTGTGTTGTTAAAAATGTGTTTGTTTATATAAAATATTGTCCATATGCAAATCATATTGTGAGAATGCACCTTTAAAGTACAGCAGAAATAGAGCACATGTTATATACCACCAAATCCAAGAAAAGTTTGGATAATTACATGCAGTAATTTAATTTATTTTCTGTCAGTTCAAGTTGCAATATAATATGAAATATTCAAGGCTGGTTCATGCTAACCTGGATTTGGAGAGCAGTGTTTTAAACTATCGGATTGTTTCCACAAGATCCTAACGCGGACCTTGTCTACTTATGTCTCGTTACGTTCTTCTAAAAAAGAACTGCAAAATGAGTTGACCAAAAATAAATCAAATTACCCAAATAATATAAATATGTCTTGCATCTTAAAAATTGGATGGACATAGTATGTCCGTGTCATGAAACTTGCTGAAAATGACAGTCTTAAAAAAAAGCATATTATCGTTAAGAAAGGTCATCCATGCGGCAGAGTTATTACAGAAACCAGCAGTTAAGTACCGGCAGCCAAGCGGCGGCGATAAAAGCTTCGTGCCCTCGGAAACAGAATTTGTACATCAAAACTATTTACATCATTCGCTGGGCATGCTTAGCGTGTAAACCTCTAGCATATAAAAATATTTTAACATAATATTTATGATAGCTTTTCACGAAACTTGTTTTGTTTCAATTGTCAATACTTGCTCTGTCTAGGCACTCCGTTTTCACTCACTGTAGATTCACGTTTAAAAGGCACATCTTTCCACGCCGAGTCACGAAGTACAGACGATAAATAAATCGATTCGAAAAAATCGCATAGTGTTTTCATCGCTAGCCTTTCGGCTAGTATACAAAAAAAGTCTTCCGATTATAGTGACTTGATAAAAAATTTATCAATTAAAATTGCACCGTAAAGAACGTCTATTTAAAAAAGTGATTTCAAGGCACAGGGAGATCCCATGTAGAGTTCGCAGTAACTCACTTGGCCGCATCACGGTACTAAATGTAAACAGGTTCGAGTCCCTTCGGCATCTGCCCACTCATGGAATAGCCGTTCGCCACCGGACTGTGGATCCCCTCGGACCAATCCGAGTTGGAAAGCGGCGACGACGACGACCAGTGCCCCGGAGAGGTGGGCGACGGAGTCGAGTAGTTCTCCGCCTCCTGGATGTAATGTTGCGGCGAGACCTCCTGGCTCTGTGAGTGGTGCGAGGGCGGCGTGAGGAACTGCATGTACTGCTGCTGCTGCGCGTTGTGTTGTTGCTGCTGCATGTGCTGCTGATGGGCGCTGACTCCGACGCCGTACGACAGCGGCAGCTCGCCCGCCGACGTGAAGTCGAAGCCGAGCGTCATCGGCTGCTGCTGCTGCTGCTGCTGAGGCCCGCCGTGCTTCTGGTGGGTGGCGGCGCGCATGGCCGCGATGTGCGTCGGTGACGTCGGCAGCGACGGCCGCGTCTTCGCCGGGCTCGGAGATCCCATGTAGCTGGCCGATGGCGACAGCGAGTTGACGGAGTGCGGTGGCGACTGCTGGTTGCTGTACGGCGGAGACAGCGTGCTGGGGGGAAACGATTGTCGTTAGGGTAAGGCTCAGGTTTGCACATACGAGGGAGTCATTTAACACTGCCAATTGTTTGTTTCTTTAGATTCTATGGATTTTAATGAATATATAGAAGAAAAGTGTTTGCAATTCCACTGTCAACCAATTATTACTCCCTGTTTGAGCTCATTTTAAAACACCTAACACCCATCAGGAAGAAATTACAGTGCATCTAGGTAGACATTCTTATTCCAATGAGAGAATTAACCATATGCAGTATATTAGAAGAAAATGGTTCCATAAAGCAGATCCATACCTTGGGTGCTGTAGATGCATGGCAGGGATAGTCAACGGCAGCGATGTCTGCCTTTGGTGCAGCCCTTGGTCCTGGAAGGCAGGCAGCCCGCCGTAGTTGGTCGTGCCGTAGTCCAGTCCAAGATTGTGTAGACTGTGCATCGACGGTGCCCCCTTGATGCAGTCCTCGTACGCAGGCGGCTGTTTGCCTGCCGACATGATGTTGCTCTCCATCACCGAGTGGTGCATCTGCATGCGGTTGGCACCGTTGGTGTACATCGACCCGTCGTACGGGCTCTCCGCCGAGTCCATCGGCGAGGCCGCGTTCTCCGACGGCTCCACGTGGATTGGCGCCGGCTTCTTGTTGTTCTTCTTGACGCTCGGCTTTCTCCTGACGACCGCGGCGCCCTCCACCTCGGGACTGGTGGGACAGCCCCCGTTGGCCGCCGCCTTGGCGCGCTTCTTGGACTTGGAGGCCTTGGCGCCGATCACGGTGGGGTGGCTGATCAGGTGGTGGTGGTGGTTGGGCGACCCGATGATCGGCCCGTTGGGGATCACCGACACCATCTGCGGGCTGCGCGGCACATGTTCATCCAGCAGACGCACAATGTCGTGGTGGATGCGTTCGCCTGCCACGTCACGCGGCAAGCGGTCCATGTGGTCCGTGATCTCGCGGTTTGCGAAGTTGTCCAGCAGCGCCTTGCACGCCTCGAAGCTTCCCTCGCGCGCCGCTAGGAACAGCGGCGTCTCGTCCTTGTCGTCCTGCGCGTCGCGGTTCCCGCCGTGCACCAGCAAGATGTTGACGGCGTCGACGTTGTTCACGGCCGATGCCCAGTGCAGCGCCGTCTTGCCGCTGTTGTCGGCGGCGTTGATGTCCGCGTCGGCGTTGATGAGATCTTCCACCATCCCTTCAATGGCAAGCCGCGCGGCCAGGATGAGCGGCGTCGTTCCGTCGTGCATTCGAGCATTGAGATTCGTCGCCCGGTTCCGCAGCAGGATCTGGAAGACGCCCATTGCGTCAGCAGCGACGGCGGCGTGGAGTGGCGTCCTTCCCGTGTTGTCTTGTGAGTTGGCATCGGCGCCCGCGTCAAGGAGTCGCTTGGCAGCGTCAGCTCGGGCATATCGTGCGGCGAGGTGCAGCGACGTTTCGCCCGTCTTGTCCATTGTGGCGTTGAGTTCTGCACCCTGTGCGACCAAATCGGCGATGACAGCCGCGGTGCCGTCCTCCTCTTCGTCCTCGCCCGTGTCCATGCCGCCTCCGCGCACGGCGGCGACCATCAGCGGCGTCATGCCGCACGGTCCGCGGGCGTCGGCGTCGCACGGCAGACCGTCCAGCGACGGCGGAGTCAGCATCATGGGGCCGCGCATGGACGCGTCGATGTGCATCTGCGACCATCCGCGAGCCTCTCCCTCCTCGAAGTCCGTGACGCCGGTCTGGTCGCTGGCGTAGCCCGAAGGTTCGCACGCGCGAATGCGTTTGGGCGGCGGCAGTTCGGACTCGTCGTCGGACCACTGACCGCCGTGCGGGCCGTGTGCGTTTGCGTCCAGCTCGATGCAGTTCACCGACGGCAGCTGGTTTAGGTTGCGCATCTCCTGTCCGTCGGGCCCACGGCGCCGCGAACGTCGCCGCGTCTGCCCGCCGTTGATGTTCAGGAAGCCCTCGGGGAACCAAGTGATGCCGCCGGCCGCCTTCTTGCGCTGGGCCGTCACCACCATGCCCAGCACCAGGCCGATGAGCAGCATGATCACCACGCCGATGAAGATGAAGCGTGCGCTCGGGCCCTCGTCCGTCGGCGGAGTCACCGGGTCCGTGGTGCCGCTCACCTTGAAAATCGGGAACGAAGAGGACAGCTGGTGCATCGACGCCGTTGCCGCGAGGAAGTCGGCGGCATCGGACGCCGAGGGGAAGCATTCCTGGCCCTCGACCACGGTGCACTTGCGGTTGTCGATCTCCAAGTAGACGATGATGCCGCTCGTGGAAAAGGTGTACTCGTTGGTGCCGACGATCATGTTGGGCATGCGGTCGCCCAGAGCCGCGTCCGACGCCTTCCACGGGTAGATCATGTCCGAGTCTTTGGGATCCTTCTTGATTCGCACCGTAGTGCGCAGCTGGTGGCCGACTTCGCGCAGGAAAGCCACGATTGTCGAGCGGAACATCTGCATGTCCATGAGAAGCACAACGGAAATGGCGCCCTCGGCAAGTCTCGGCGGCTCCTCCACGTTGCAGTCCAGACCGTCCCAATTGCACTCCTCGTTGTTGCAGCCATAGTCGCAGTGGCCGTTGGCGTAATGCTTCTGGCAGTAGGCGTCGTATATCGGGTTGCACGGGCTCAGAACCTTGGCGCAGTCGTGTCCGTCGAAGAGACACTGAGGATTGTTGCACTCCATGTCGCACTTGCCGTCCATGAACACTTCCCAGCAGTTGATCGGAGCCGTGCAATTCCGCCACGGGTTGATGCCGAGCGAGCAGTCGCCGCCGTCGTAGTCGCACTCGTAGTTGTTGCACTCCTCGTCACACTTGTCGTTTTTGGCCTTCTCTCGGCACCGGTTGGCGATGCACTTCTGTCGCTCGACGTTCGCGTTCTGCTGCACGGGTCGGCGCGTTGACGTGATCTTAGGGTTCTGCCCGACGCCGCCGCGGAACGTCGCCTCGTAGGTGTCGCAGTTCTTGCCGGCCCAGGTGCGCGGACAGAAGCAGATGTAGTCGCCGAGCCGGTCTTGGCAGGTGCCGTCGTTCTGGCACGGGTTGCTCAGGCACTCGTTGCGCGAGTTGAGCTCGCAGTGCGTGCCGTCGGTGCCGGGCGGGCATTCGCAGCGGTAGCCGCCGCCCTTTAGTTGCGTGCACAGGCCGCCGTTTTGGCACGGGTCAGAGTCGCAGTCGAAGCCGGAGAACTCGCAGTTTTTGCCTGTGAGGAGAACAAAATAAGTGGTTAGATCAGGAACGACAAAAAAGGCGGTTTGACCGAATTGGGTAACCTATATACTAAATTATTACATATATTTTATTTGCCTCGACTGCACAAAAGATTTTTTAAAAATGATGCAGAAGTTGCCTTTGAGCATGAACAAATTTTGCCTGCCAGCTAACTTAGTATTTAGATCAAGAAGAGGAACAATGTCAATTGATTTATGAAAGCAATGCACACTCACCATAAAATCCATTGTGACAGATGCACGAGTGCCCGGCTTCCAGCGCGGTACAAGCGCCGCCGTTCTGACACGGTGACCGCTCGCAGAAGTTGACCTTGCCCTCGCAGTGCCGCGACATGTAACCGGGCTTGCAGTTGCAGAGGTAGTTGTTGACGAGCTGGACGCAGTCCTGAGTGCCTTGCCGCGAACAGGGGTTGGAGAGACACTCGTTGATGTCGCCCTCGCATCGGGGGCCCACGAAGCCTGCGGGGCAGCGGCACTCGAACCCGCCCACGCGGTCCGTGCACGTGCCGTTGTTGTGGCACGCGCCCGCCACGCAGTCATCGACGTTGATCTCGCAGATTATGCCCAGGGTGCCTAGTTAGGGGAGAGTGAATGTTAGACTAGCTGATAATTTGTGGCGTTTGCATCGTGTTTTTACATTTGAATAGTACCTATTCAACTAGTTCACAACACAGTGTTATTGTCCTGTTAGACCATCATTAGTGCCTTTAATGCATTTCTTTTTTATATAAGCACAGAATTGAGAGTATAAAGTTGTTCCAGAATGCCTAGGTGCTAGCCATTGATTTTCTATACCACAAAACATTTCTTTGCTTTCTCGAAATGGGTACCAAAATCGAAACAAAATCCTCTGCGTTACCGGTTTGCAATTACCTGGCGGACAGGAGCAGCTGAAGTTGTTGATCAGATCGTGACAGGTCCCGCCGTTCTGGCAGGGATTCGGGCGGCAGTCGTCGACGTTCAGCTCGCAGTTCTGTCCCTGGAAGCCCTTGGTGCAGTGGCACGAGTAGGAGCCGATCAGGTCCTTGCACGTGGCACCGTTCTGGCAGGGCGCAGACTCGCACTCGTTGATCTCCTCCTGGCAGTAGCTGCCCGTGTAGCCGTCCTGGCAGTGGCAGCGGTGGCTGTTGCCGATGTCCTCGCACGTGCCGTTCTTGCACAGGTCTTCACGGGTCGTCACTGCAAGCGCGAGTGCATTGGGTTAGCCAACAATTTCGGTTGGCATTTGTAATGGTATCAGATTCTAAATGAAAAACCCTTTGAGAAACTGGGTTTTGAATGCTAAATAAAGCCTAGCAAATATCCAGACGTTTTGTTACATATACAGTAATAGCTTGACTGACAAAGACAGGCCCAGCACACACGGGTCTTAGGAATTTATTATCAGATTCAAAATATTTCTGCAATTTCTATCCAAACATCAATTTACACTTTAAGACAAATGAAGACTGAAATTTTGAAGGTAAGAATATTGTACGCTGTTCCCTTCTTACGAGTTATGACTGTCACAATGTTGATCGAAATAAGACACTTTGAACAATAACACATAAAGGCGCTTACTTTTCCTGATGGCAGCGTCGCTGCACGAGACCATCTCGACGTCGCACACCTTCCCGGTCCATCCGGGCTCGCAGACGCACTGGTACATGTTCTCCTTCTGCTCGCAGCGCGCGCCGTTCATGCAGGGCGTGTCCGCGCACCAGTCGACGAACGCCTCGCACCGTTTGCCCGTGTATCCGTACGGACAGTGGCACGTGAAGTACTTGACCTCGTCGTGGCACGTCGCGCCGTTCTCGCAAGGCTCACTGTCGCACTCGTTGATGCGGTACTGGCAGTTGGAGCCGGTGTAGCTGGGGGGACGACAGGGGGACAGTTACGGATTGGTTCTTGCCTTTGATGCTTTATCTCAACTGCTATGGTGATCAAGGACGAAATTGGGATTTTAAGCTAACATTTCGGCTTAGGTTTGAATTGGATTTTCAATCATGCGGACATGCCATAAGTTATGATTATAAAGATAAATGAAGATCTTTACATCACTGAATAGTTTAGCTAAATTAGCTACATTAGCTAAGCTAAATATCAAATTGCCCTGTGGCTTTCTGAAATAGGTAGTGCTGGATATACAATTTTTGTTTAAGTTAGTACTGTTTGGGCTGAACTTGCCAATTAGACATGATTGGCTTCCTCCACAATATCTGTGGCATTGGAAAATAGAATTGCTTGGTTTCACAGCCGGAATGCAAGTTTATAACCATTAAGGTAAAGTCAACTAAATGAAATAAAATCGGTTATCCATATTAAAAGAAAAACGTTGCGTTTGCAAAACTCACCCCGGCTGACAGATGCACGTGTAGCTGTTGATGCCGTCGACGCACTTGCCGCTGTTCATGCAGCTGGTGGCCGTGCAGTCCTCGTCGTTAGTCTGGCAGTTGATGCCGGAGAAGCCGAGCGGACACGTGCAAGTGTAGCTGTTGACGTACTGGTTGCACGTCGCTCCGTTCAGGCACGGGCTCGACTCGCACTCGTCGACGTCGGTCTCGCAATGTTTGCCGCCGAAGCCGTCCACACAGAGGCACGTGTAGTCGCCGATGCCGTCCAGACAGGTGCCGCCGTTGTTGCACGGGACTGCAAGGAACCAAGCGAGCGTCAGACGGGGCTGGCAGAGGGTTGCGGCGTTTGTGAGTGCCAACAAATCAAATATGTGGTTCTTACGAGTCAATGTTATGAGACGGTATCTGTTGATTTGAACGTAACTTTGCAACTTATCCATCAGATCTACCAAGATAAATACCACAGTGGGATCTTAGGCATAAGGATTCATACTGCAGCTGTTAAATAACCGTGTGATCAGCAAAGCCCAAACTGCAATAATCGATAACTATTTAAACTATAAAGTGTAACAAATTATTTGCTCCAAGACTGATGCATGAGCTAAAAAACCAATGTTAGGCAAAGCTAGCCTAGCATATGGCTTGTTTCCAATCTGAAACCTCGGAAAGTGAACGTCAAACAAGCCACCTCCAAGACACAAGAGCAGCGCACTCACACGAAGCGCAGTCGTCCCGGTTGATGACGCAGTCCCTGCCCTCGTATCCCTTGGCGCACTCGCAGTGGTAGGAGCCGTTCGTGTTGCGGCAGGTCGCGCCGTTGCGGCACGGCGACGACACCACGCACTCGTCCACGTCCTCGTCGCACAGCCGGCCCGTGTAGCCGAGCGTGCACGAGCACGCAAAGTCCATGTAGTTGCTCGACGGGGCACATCGCGCTCCGTGCCGGCATCTGTGGCAACGGGAACACGGGGTGTCATCTCAAATGTTTCGCTGTTATCGCACGGATTTTGTCGGAGATTTGACAGGGATTTGTTGTAGTCTCGCTCAAGTTATGAGATGCAATTCGATGTTTTTTGCTGAGCATTTTCAGAGAGTTTGAAAACATGTTAGTCGATCCTTTACAAGGAAGGTAGAAGCTGTTTGATATATAGTTTCAATTGCTTACAAATTGAATTTTTGTGAATTTTCAGTTTTAAGCAACTGAAAAAGTAGCTTGATCACAGCAGAGCAGGCTACGAATTAGTGCGTCACCGAAACCAGAATAAATTGAGCAACGCAACTCCGCTTGGCACTGACCTGTTCGGCGAGCACGGGTCGAGCTTCTCAAGGCAGTCCCTGCCCGTGTGCGGCAGCTCGCAGACGCACTTGTACGCGTCGACCAGGTCGATGCACGACCCGCCGTTGTGGCACGGGTTCACGGCGCAGTCGTCTTTGTTGGTCTCGCAGTTGGTGCCGCTGTAGCCGGCCAGGCACGCGCACGAGTACGCGTTGAGCCGGTCGATGCACGTCCCTCCGTGTTGGCACGGATTCGAGCCGCACTCGTCCACGTCTTGCTCGCAACGCTTGCCTGCAAGGGATGCGCTCGGATTAGCACCGTCAGTAATAACCGCTTTCAATGTGTTGGATGTGCATGTTTAGTGTGTTCATTTTCAATCTTATATATAAAACACACTAATTTCCAACAAAAACACAGAATAAATGTAATGGCATTGGGAGCTGGAATGATCTATTAGAAACATAGAAAAATAGCAGAACTATGTGTAGGAGAGTTGCTAGGTAATTTAGAAATGTAGGTAAATGTCAACCTTTAAATTTTGTGAACTTCTAGACTCTCGAGGAATCTCCTAACAATGGTTTAGAGACTGAAACTCGAGAAAAAAAAGGACAATCACACGTCCCAATTTTTGTCTAAGACCTCTGTTCGGTATCGAGTAGCTAACTCACCGCCATATCCTGGCAGACAGTGGCAGATGAACTGGTTGACGCCATCCTCGCACGTTCCCTGGTTCATGCAAGGACTGCTGGCGCACTCGTCAACGTCGCTGAGGCAGCGGGCGTCGTAGTAGCCGCGCGGGCACTC
Source organism: Nemoura dubitans (assembly GCA_921293005.1). Lineage (NCBI taxonomy): Eukaryota > Metazoa > Arthropoda > Insecta > Plecoptera > Nemouridae > Nemoura > Nemoura dubitans. The sequence goes on from OV121073.1 coordinate 60,280,059, forward strand.
GCAGCGGAAGCCGTTGTCCAGGTCCATGCAGACGCCGCCGTTGGCGCACGGGCTGCTCGCGCACTCGTTGATGTTGGTCTCGCAGTGCTGACCCGTGAATCCGGAGATGCACTCGCACGAGTATCTGCGCGGGGGGGATGGGCGTTAGCGAAATCGTTCGGTGGCATCTATCGTTTTGGGGTGGTTAGCGGTTAAGTCTTACAGGCAGCAGTTTGCGTAAAAAGCAGTCTTTTACCAAGACTTATATTAAAGGCCTGCCAGATTTGCAGAACTGTGCAGAAAATTCAATGTAAGACTTTGCAACAAAACCAGCTGATGCTTAAAACTCATTTGAAAAGTAATCCATCTAAAGATGAAACACAAAACATAATGAAATGAGATGGTCACGAACGCCTCACCTATTGATACCGTCGATGCATTTGGCCCCGTTGCGGCACGGATTGCTGTAGCACTCGTTGACGTTCGCCTCGCAGTTGTGCCCCGACGTTCCCGGCTTGCACCGGCACTGGTAGCCATTGATGAGGTCCTCGCAGTGACCGCCGAACTGGCACGGGTTGCTCTCGCACTCGTTGATCTGCGTCTGGCAGAGGTAGCCCGTGAAGCCCGGATGGCAGTTGCACGTGAAGGAGTTCTTGCCGTCGATGCACTCTCCGCGGTGGCACGGAGAGCTCTGGCAGTCGTTGATGTTGGTCTCGCAGTTGGCACCTGGACCACAGTAAGTATGCAATTAGGTAAGGAATGGTTTGTGTGATGGTGTTTAAAATTCAGGTCTCAGAATCCATAAAAACAAATGTTCCTACTACTTGCTAGAGATGAAATTATTTCAAATTAAGCTTAAGCTTTTGTTGTAAAGCTTACACCAAATAAACCACTACACTACTAACAACAACATCTTGCTAACTATGGACCCACAGGCAAGTACACGAATTATCTTACCAGTGAATCCAGCAGGACATTGACAATCGTATCCAGCAATCGAGTCGAGACAGAGGCCTCCGTTTCGGCATGGCTGACTCATACAGTCGTCGATGTTGGTCTGACAGCGGTTGCCGGAGAAGCCGATGGCACAAGTGCAACGGAACGAGTTGATCATGTCGTTGCAGATCCCGCCATTGAGGCACGAGTTGTTCTGGCACTCGTCGATGTCGATCTCGCATTGCGTTCCGGTGAAACCTGCACAAGAAGAAACAGATTGGCACTATTTTAGAATAAGGCTGTAGATGGTGATAGAATTTAATTTTGAAGATCCCAGTACCAATGAAAAATGAGAAGTCATGTGGTGGGCTAGTCAGCATTTGTGCTGTATACCTAATGCCCCAACTCATCTGAAGACAAGTCATGCATTTAGGTAAAAGATTTCCTGTAGATTAAAACAAGGTATGTAATTATCCAATACCCCTTTATGCTAAGCTTGCAATAATGTAACGAATAGTTTTCTAGGGCATGTAAAAAACCACTCAGCAGAATGCAATCTTAAATCTATATAAGCATATGCAAAAAGACAAGGGTAGATAATTGCAAAATAATTCGTAGCAGTGGCATGGTCAAGACCGGCACAAAAAATTAAGTGACTAGACAGCAACCGCTGCAGCCATGTCCGAAACAGGACTCTACTATGTTTCAAGAGTCAACTCACTGGAAACTAGTCCATGTTCTTCCACAACATGTACACCATCCACGTCTCTTCGATGCAAATCCAGTCCGTTTAATCCTCGACAACCATTTCTCATGTAGACCTTGCCTCCAACATTCTACATTGGCCATATTCAATTCGATATTTTCCTGAGGCTACTATCGTGATTTAGCATGACAGGTCTGGACAGTGTCCAAGATTGCAAGTCCCTGCTCCTTACAGAACATTGCAACCCACTGTGGTGTGTTCTGAATGTTCCGACATGCAGAGCTTGTCGAAAGGGTAAGATTGTGCAGCATGCATAGTTAACCGCCGTCGACTGCTGGCTACCGACGAGTCGCCGCTCGCTTTCTGGCCTTGTGTACCTACACGGCGGCAAGCTATGGCCGGCCACTCTTTCATCGACTTCTTCTGCTTGTCGAGCGACCAACTTGCATGCCAGGAAGCTCCCAGAGGCCATTCCTCGCTGGGGCACCGTCGTCGCCGTCGCCGCCGCTGGCCAAACCAGTTCCAGTCTCGCCGCGGCGCACGTATTACATCCTCTCTATCATCATCCGAATATAAAGAGCAGAGTTGCCATATTCTCGTTAGAATCCTTGCAAAGATCCTGTTCTGTCCACAAATTGTGTGAGTCATTATTTTGTTACCAAAGGCTGTTTGTCTGTTTGAGAGTATCGGAAGCATGCGTGGTGTAATTCAGGAGATGCCTCGGGATGTACAATAGCAGTTGTGGTAAATGTATTGCTGTATGTATGTGTGAAGAATGCAAAATGATTTTCTGCGCGAAATTGCAGTGTTACTTGTCGGGAAGATTATTTGAAAGATTCCGTATATTTTTTTTGAAAGATTATTTTGAAAGATTTCCGGACCTGATGCGGCGAAAATTGAATAAATTAAATCTGTAGTCGTTATCTATCATATGCGCCTGAACGAGAAAGTTGCTGCTAGTCTGAGAAACTGCGGGAGTCAAGCTGCTATTCGTGTGTTGTGAATGATCTAGTGTGAAATTAAGGGTATTTTTTAAGCATCCTGGTTACCGGATATCAACCGATGCCGCAGTTGTGCAATATGATTTTCAATAAATCAAACTTTAGTCATGGACGCTGACACAGAAGCTGAAATTAAACCGGGCGTTTTCCTGCGAAATAGCATATCTTTTGTAACTGCTATCAATCTAAATATCCATTTCGGATTCGGTATTTATTTTAGAACCTTTAAAAAAACCAATGTGGTCGTTTTGATTGAAAACGAATCTTTTGCAATTTTTCTCGGTGGTTTTTGGCCCTGCTGAAAGATGCTAGTGGATGACTGATGATGACAATCGACAAAAAGCCTAATCCCTATGAGCGACTCGAAAAGCACTCGAAAAGTTGAGAGCCAAAATTATCACGCTGCCTACTTTTTATCCCAGTCTATTCAACTATGTCCATTATACATTTTTTGTTCATTTCCATTACTTTTTGTTCTGAAAATGTTTTATTACAATGAAATACCATTGAAATTTCTTCAGAACCAACGTCACGACTGTGATATTTTTTTAACGCACTCTGACCATTACGGCCCTAAGGTTTTCGTGTGACTAGTAAAACTTTAAACATCTTCATCATCCTGTGTGACTAATCTGAGCCAACATTTGATTCCATCTTGAGAAATGCGGAGGGCTCACACGAGTCAACACTCGAGCAGGACGATAAGAGGGTATCATCTACGTTCCAAACAGGAAAGAGTGCCAATATTTGCCTTCCATCCTATTCTTGCGTTGAACTCTCCCGCACTGTTAGGTAGCGCACCGTATTTCCAGCATTCTCATTCTCATCAACATCTCACGCGTTCACACGCACACAACTATGATTTATTCTAACACAAAACAACTCAGTTGTCACCTGTCATCAAAATCTGACAAAGACAATAAATAACGAGCAATCAAACTCAGCCCAAATCTCATCCGAGTCATCGTTGTTCGCAGATCTGGCTGGCCTCAATCGCACAGCTTGTAACTAATAAATACATCCCGGCGATCGTTTGGAAACATTCCGTGTGCGGACGACGGAGCCCCGCCCGTCCCGCCCTCCGTCATCTCCTCAGGCGACCGCATCTGCCCTCATTAGGGCGATATTCACACAATCTGGGTCTCGTCCCCCGCGGCAGGGGACGACCACTCGCCAGATCACGGCAATCCAGATGCACCTCGCAAATCAATTTCTATCAGTGAATAATAAACGCTTTGCGACTCTAGGCTATTTTATAATCAGGTTTAGCTGTTGATTGGAGAAGCAGGTGGAACCAATGCTGGAAGCACAGCATAAAATCTGCATTGCCACTGTACGCCTACATCTACATTGCTACTACAATAAGCATTACAAACACTGATCACTGGTTAATTTCAACCAATTATTTAACACAATTCGGAAGTTATTTGCGGAGGTCCTCCAGCTGCCCAATCACTGTGATTTCAATTCGACACAGACTGATTTATAAAAAAACGATCGTACTTAGTTAGACAGATTCTTGTTTTCTAGCAAAATTGTCGACTGCAACCGCGTATGAGTCGCATTGTCGGAGCGTACAGAGTGTACGTAGTGTGGGAACTGCGAGGCAGCAGTGATAAATTACGATTTATATGCAATACTCGATCAGACTCAGCGGACGAGTAATGCATTTCGAATCAATGCTTCGAGACCTGTAAGGAGCCGCGAAGTAAAGAAACACGGCGGAAACGACATTTTTACCATTTTGCGTCGGTGCCTAGCGGAGAGAAAGCCTATACTTGGAGTAATTAATACTTGGTTAATCAATGCTTGGTAGGTATGATGACCAAGATATACAAGCAAACTCTGTATATCTTTGTACGTCGGTAAAAAGTAGAACTATACTTTGGTAATGGCCATATTTCTTTCTCATATATGTTTAATGTCTAACATTCTGAATTACTGCATTTTTTGTTTCATAAGCTGAAACCAATTGACTCTATATTTTTTACGAGCTACACAAGAGTTCAAGCAATGCATGATACATCTAACCCTGTTGTTCCGACACGATTGGAAAATTGAATCCCATCTGAATTATACGACGCTGTCAGCTTCCTATTCCTCCACGTTTTACAACATGCACTTCTGTATGACCTGTCCGCGTCCGAGAGCTTGATAAGGACTCGTTTAATAATCGGCCGCGGCTGCAGAGAAGAGAACACACACGAATGACAGCGAAAAACAACACACAATGGACAATTACGATGAAGAATAGCTCGAGGAATGTTCTTGTCTGCGCCGAGCTGGATTCGAACTCGAGACCCTGAGCGCGGGCAAAAGGTTCTGCAATCGACTCACGTATAATTACACATGCGATGTCCATGAATCATAAACGAGCTGAACAGTCACTCGAATAGCGCGGAGACGTCTCGGCAGACACGTATTGGGAGTTGCCGAACAAATCGCGAGGCATTGCAATATTGCCTGCCCTTTCGCCGCAACGCGCTTCCACGAAAGATCGCTACCAATTGGGGTGTTTATCATCAAACATTGGCGTTCGCTCAAAATGTTCCGTCAGTCGCTGCATTCTTCCGTCGCTGTTCTGCGAGCCAACTCCCTGCTCTCTGGGGTTCTACATCCAGGCGACGGCCGCAAGAGTTCAAAGTTTTGCCTCTCCTCCAACACGCAGAGCAATTGAATCGAAAGAGATTTCTATCTCCCAGGTTAAGTGGAATGGCAGAAAAAAAGTCACACCTCACGCACACAGCTTGTTTTCAAACTCTGGAGCTATCCATTACTTGGTTCGACGTCTCATCCGAAGCTACGAAAACGCATGCGAGCGTCTTCGCTTTAATTGATGCCCACATCAAGCGGCCGGTTGATGATCGCTTTTGTGAATGCAATGTTATAGTGTGGGCAAATAAATAAACGCAATTTAAAAATGGCAGCTGGATTGTGGTGCCCCGGCAAAGAGAAGAGTTATTAGATATAAATTGCCTGTCACCGTCTTCTCCATGTAGACGCTATTCTCTTCTCTAGCACTCCACATTGGATGGCGCAGTCTTCATGTCGACCAGGCCTGGGGACCGAGATAGCGGCGAGCACGTTCGCTGGACATCGCCCCTTGAGCTAACAACGCCATCCGTATCGCGGGCCTGCGCGACCGTCCGACATCTCTCAGCAATGCAACCTTGTCCCAGCCGCCAGCAGCCGGCTCTATTCTTCTCCGCGCTCATGCCGCTCATTTGTCTTGGCATCGCGCTGCAGTGGCGTGCGAGGGGTGTGTGCCGAAGTTTCACATCAAGATAGAGATGATACATCAACTGGTCCATCGAATGCATGGCACGGAAGGCGCTGCTGTTTATATGTTAGGGTTTAAACTTAAACCCGACTTGAAGCAACGATCAAACGACGATAAGTAATGATCAAAAGTTAATCAGTTTTGTCGTGTGAATCGAGAAAATTGAGCATTCCAGCTTTCACTATAAGCTTTGTTGCGACTTCGAATACAGCAACTGAGCATTGAACCATCGACGGTTAGCGAAGATCTACGGCGAGAGGAGCACGAAAGAGACTGCAGAATGACGTCCATGTCACGCTGTGCGGGCGATCGTTTGCACACGGGAACAGCGAGCAGTGTTTTTTCGGCGCCGCTCTGCGCGCGTCGCGCAAGGATCGACGCATCGCGTCCACCACATTGCTGCGCGGCGCACGCTCAATCGCGCGGCGGCACACCTTGACCGAAGGATCGCCAGCTTCCCATGGTCCATTTGCATCTCGACACATCTCACTGGCCACGCTGACGATCGATTCGTCCACGGTGGAAACCCGGAAATTCCGCGCCGTTTTAGCTTACAAGTGGTCGAACTCTCGTTCATCACGCAAGGGTTATGGAGACGCCACTGGTGTCGTGAATCACCCGGGACATCAATGCCCGTTGCCCACCTCACAGATTCTTTAGGCGACAATCCTGTGATGTCCTCTCTAAGATTACTACGAACCTTCTTTTAAAAGGTGTACAATCAGAAGAAACCGCAAGAGCACAATAATATAGTAAGAACTATAAGGAGGAACGTAGCGCGGTCAAATGCGAGATTTCCTCCATCTTGAGTTATGTGCCGTTCTTTTGGGACGGAATAGCTATACGAGATTACGTGCAATGACAAAACACGACTCTTCTACGTGACATTTCCCAAGGACGGGTGTCAAACGTGGGTGCAAGGCACGGACGAGTGGTGCACGCGAGTGGCGTCCATTTCGACACCCCTGGACCCCGTGCCGGTCGTGATAGTGATCTGCTACGCCGATCTGCTTGACGTTGGGTACCTATACGGATTTATGGGTGATCGACGAGCACTCGTCTATCACCGTTCGCGACACGAGTTCTTGACGCTCGTCTGCTCGGTGCAATTTGCAGACATTCATGCTGGAGTCGCGTAGCATTAGATTCATAGCGGTAGTTATTGGGGAAATTCGGAGTCTTCTGTTTGCTCTACCTTTACACTGTCGCGATATGTATGGCGGGTTCCTTAAAATGTGTTCTAAATCCTGACTGAACGGTTCGCTAAGTTGTTATTCAAAATGACAAGTTGCAAAATGGTGAAAATCTGGAAATTACCACAAAGCGCGCTAATGTGGAAATGTCTGCGTCAAGGCACGCTCAACGATGTCACATTCAACTCTCAAGGGAAGTGAAATACAACAATCTAAACTCCTATTGAGATACTTTCAGAATGCCTGGTTTTGGAGTCCGCATTTTTCAGGCAAATAAACACTCCAACACTCCGCAGCAAAGAAACCAAAATTATTAACGATAAATTGAAATTTCCTCCCAAGTTCGACGCCTTTTGGCGCACGAACTGTCACTTATTGGTCGGTATGTACGATTATTAGCTGCCCGAAGCGCCGAAACACCACAATTCGCACGAGGAGGAGGACCCTCGTATGACCCTCCGACTCAAATCTATCGCCCGACAAGCACCAATAATGACCATAATCGACGACCATCACTAACTGGAGAGCACCGAATCCCCAAGGCACCACCATACCGCGGGCTGCAACGTAATCACAGTGTCCAAGTAAGACCAAAGTACCTACTAAAGTTGTGGACATACCAGGCATGCACACGCATCGGAAGGTTCCCGGATCGTCCAGACAGGAGCCGTCGTTCTGACAGGGATGCGACTCGCACTCGTTGACGTTGGTCTCGCACCGGGGTCCCGTGAACCCCTGGGTGCAGTTGCAGGCGAACGAGCCGGGAGTGTTCACGCAGATGCCGTCGTGTTCGCACGGAGAGCCTGGCGAAGACAAGGACGTGGGTTAGCGCGAGAGGTTCGCTCAAGTGAACGGTGTTTATGCACATTGGCAGTAAAACACCTTTGCAGACGAATTCTCCCAACGATTTTCTTTCTCAATGGTTTGTGTTTTCCACAAACGAGTGTTTTATGTAGATATGAGGGAAGTATATTACAAAGAATACCATGACATTGACAAACTTCAGCGAAACAAAGCACCTTCTTGGCTTTCAATTACGATTTCAAACAATATCAGAACTAAATTGCATATTATGTGCGACGCTGCTTCACAGTTTAAAACTCTTGCCATTGACTTATAGGGGGCAGTGGGGGCAACCTTCTATTAGGAGGCCCCCGCGTGTTGGAGTATTGAATGATTGGTTTGTTGGGTGTCTATGCCAATTAGTCCCATGGCAGTGGGCTGGTCTGCCGACGCCGATAAATGGGGTGCTAATGAGAATGCATCCGAACTCAGTCGGCCAAAACTGATCATGTAGCTATCGTGCAAAAAGAAACACTCGTTTCGGTTAGGTTCAAATCTCTACAAATGGGAGGTTCAGAAAATGTCATTTTAAAATTTATCTGAATTCTAAACTGCAATTAATGTATGCTTTGACCCACACGCGAGAATGCAATTAAATTTGAGATACCCATTTGTTATGCGTTTCCCATTTCCGTTGAGAACTCGTTGGTTTCCTATTACAATAGTTTAAACACACGATAAAAAGAAAGTAAATTAGAATTTATTTGAACAAAAAATATTTACTGCTCTTTTTCATGAGCTTCACAATATAAATTGACTGCGTTTTACATTACCAAAAACATAATAAAACTAGTAGAGTAGGGTAAAAAATAGGGATTTAGCTAGTCAAGAGGCTGGCACCACATTGCAGAGATTGCGCCCGATCCCCCAGATCCTGGCCATCTGTCTGCCACTTGCCCTCTCCTTCCTGTATCCTGATCCTGGAGGACCCACGCGACGGGCTGGGTTACGCCGGTTCTCACATATTTTTATAGTTATGGGGACTAGAACCGACAAAGTCCCTCAGAAATGGAATTTTTAGAAAATTGAAAAATATGCCAGCGTGTTTTTCTCCGCTTGTTTGCGAACAAAAAATGATCCTATCATAGCCGCAGCTCTGTTAACGAGAAACACGGGGATTTCAAGAACAAGTGGTTTCGAGGTAATTATTTCAGACATTGATCTAATGTTGTACACAGGATCGGGTGCACGGGAGGAGATAATAGTCTTTGTAATGCACTTCGATGATTGCAGTTGCAGCCACCTGTGCAGCTATAATGCTCGCGCACTGTTTTCAAGCCAAATTAGAAGCGCAAAACTTTATTGGAAAAAAACGCATGTCGAGATGTTTTCGCTCGAGGTTGCGTCCAACCAAGCAGCAAGACGAATTAATTGACTTTTATTTCTAATTCATATCAAGAAAAAGTGCATTTAATTGTAGTACCAGAGCATTTATTGCAGTAAAGGTCATGTCGCGAGAATTTCAGAGATTTGAAAAGTCGTCCGATAATTTGTAGCTTGAAAAGCTTCATGTCAGTCTAAATTCCAGCAGCATAAAAAAATCGCTGATGCAGACGAAGAAAAATGCATTTTTTGCATCGCTGTCTTCTCGAGACTAAACAAGAACGGAACGTTGAAATCATATTGCTCCAAAATGAGGCAGAAAAAGGGCAGTCTTCTTCGTACCGAGAACGACGAACGCAGCATACGCTAAAAAATATTTTACGAATTTAACCAAAGACTGGCTAAATGCCAGCGGACCGTTTAAAAAATTATTACGGAATGCGCATTTTCAAGGAGAAAATCTTGCCGAGGTCCAATCATAGCGCGATTTATGAAGTTGTTTACGAAAATGATGGCCATGCACGCACACGAGCGCAAGATGTCATTTTTAATTTCGCTGCGTCGTCGTGGAGAGCATTGCAAGCGACGTTTGGGAAAGACCGACAATGGAATTGACACCCGAGACCTGAAACTTCCTCGTCTGGTCTGCATAATCACAGAGAAGAATACCTCCAAGACCGCAGAGAGAGTAAAACGGAGGAGGGAGCGGGAGGCGGTGGGGTGTACCGTGTAACCCACGTGTGAGTTAGTCTAAAATCCCAGCCCTTTGTTTGAACAATGGGGCTTGACCCGCCACGACACGGTCGCATCCAGATGGGTGGATCACATGCCAACCAAACTGCAGCTCGAAGAAAAGAAAACGTGCATATTGCACTGCGTGCATATTGCACTGCGTGCATCAACTGAGCAAAAGAGTTCATTGTTTGTATCCAGAACGAAAAGTGCAACACACATATGCTAGACAGATGCAGCATATCATTATTCAAATCAAAGTTTGTAATTAAAAAGCCGCTTGAAACATAATCATTTTCCAAGCCATTCATGATACCATTGTGGTGCCAAAACCTAAATATTTTTGCATGTGTAGGACCAACACCAAATACGAAATCTCTATCATCTTTTTAAAGGAAATTTCCCTCAAACTTTTCTCGGTTTTGGAATTCTCTATAACACAGAGTACTGCAATTTCAGCCAGACAACAGAACAGGGACTACCCCCACGCAAATCTCCGCGTGGCAAACGCGTACCCGAGCCTCACCCCTCGCAGACACATGCCCAGGCGCGGCCTTACCTTGCTTGCACTCGTCGATGTCCTCGGAGCAGTCGATGCCCTTGTAGCCGGTGGCGCACGAGCACGTGTACGAGCCGTTGATGGGGCTGGTGTCGCAGATCGCGTCGGCGTGGCACGGCGTCGAGGTGCACGCGTCGTCCAGGTGGCACAGCAGTCCTGCGGGGGAGGCATACAAGCGTCGACGGTTAGGGACGGTATACACGACCGAACTACTTGCTGGGTGCTGTGACGGCCGACGATGGGTCATATGTTTAAACTGCTCTATGAAGTAGTATGCAATTTATAGTCATTTGAATCGTTTGTCAATTCGTGTGTGATTGAAAGGTTGGTGATGAAAATGAGCCCTAAAGATGAGTGCAGGGATGCAGATATAACCGGAGGAGGAAGAGGCCCGTTTTTAGTTGTTACCCGGTTCGTTCCCTTAATTGGAGAGTTCCATGCACGCCAAAGGAACGGTAAAGATCCGGGACCAGCCATGAACATGTTCTTGCATACGCGAACCTGGTATTTATTAATGGGATTAGTTATCAAAGAATCCGAACTATGTGGTTCAGTATCAATTTGCAAACTATTTTTGGCAATCACTATGAAGTCCCAAAACGCAAGCAAGTTGAATATCTACGCGGATTTCACGACGGGGTCAATAAAGTCAGTCTGCGTTTTTTCTTCGCAAAACGGTGCCAAATTCCCAAGAGTTAATCTTCAAAACTGGTAATTTTTATCACATGGCCCAAGATTGCGCACAGATTGCCAATGACGTAGCCAAAACTTTGACTTATCTTTATGGACAATCATTCGCAAGCACCTTTTTTTAGCCAATTCGGAAACAGGTTTGCAAACTAGACTGAAAAGAGGAATAATTCGAATCTACGCCGGGCAAAGCGTTGTCGCCCATCGAGGGCCCCGGGCCCCAGGCCCATTACCCCGGTCACGATTGCCATGAATCGTCGGCGTGGGCGGTGCCCCCATCGCCTGCCCCGTGGCACTGAAACCAGGACCTTTCTTTGACATTTCGATCCTCACCTTTGGCACGCACACGCCGTATCTACCGGATCAATTAATTGAAATTGTCAATCAAGACTCGCAGTCGACAAGAGTGAAAGAAACAATGACCCCCTTATTGGAGTCTGCGTCGGGGTAACGTGCGTTTTGGCAAGCTGATGTGCGCTTGCTGAACCGAGAAGAGACTAGTTGCATGAGCTGCACCGATTCGATCGTAAAATGTAAACAAGTCTCCAAGTTTATTGCGAAAGTGGTAGAAGAATAATTATTTTGATAAGAGAATTATTCTAGGAGTGATTGATCAAAATTGTCATATACATAGACATATACATAGAGAATTGCACTGTAAGTGTGTCAATTAGGTTCGCGTAAAGTAATTTTGCGTAATTCAGACTCTTGAGATGACAAGCAATAGTAAAATTAACCGAGTAAAGCACACAGCTTGGCGTTAAAATGATTCAATGTTACGCGTCAGCCAGTGCGCAAAGAGGTCAATCTGCTATAGGGGTGTGTACCTTCTGTGTTTTTTCTATACATTTTAGAAACACAAGAAGGGCGGTTCACTACTCATAATAGCAATTGAGTAACCTCTAGCCAAGAGTCCGAATGGCATTCACATTTCTTTCATATAGCTTGCCATTTTTTACGACTGCACATACTTAACCTACGAAATAAATAACGGAAAGTGAGCTAATTAAAAAACAATTATTATCAGCAGACATCGGAGCCATTCGAGTCTTGTAATTGAAGCACAACATTAATGTCAATTGAATTGAACTGAATTGCCCCCAATTGGTGTCGATCTGTCAGCCGAACGCCCCAAGGACCGGCTGTCGGGCGCATCTGCGAACGCGTCGCGAAACCCACTGGCGACCGCAGGCGCCAAGGACGCGACGCTCTCAGACGAGTATCGATTGATTGGAAATATTGGCTAGCCGCTAGGGGACACTTATAGTCGCCGGCATCCGATATCTGATCGATTGGAGGATGGATGCTGGCATGGATGCTGGCATGGATGCTGGCATGGATGCTGGCATGGATGCTGGCATGGATGCTGGCATGGAAGCTGGACCGCATGTTCGTCACGTTTCACTTTGAAACTGCCTCCAGAGTACAGCGATAATGATATCAAGATTTTATGTAGTTGGTGAAAACTGATCACGTCTCCAGTTTTGATTCAGGATTTTCTGCAGTAGTTACTAGATGCAGTATTAATTGCAGCAGCTATCAAAAGCGGTGAAACCGTCGCTATGAGATATCAAGATTTGATATTGTTGGAAACAAATCTGATAGGCTCTTGGTTGCAGCAGCTCACCGATAGCGACGCAACCGTCGTGACGACTCGCGAGCTATCTGCTCAACGCAAGACGAGAACGCCTCCACCAACCATTGAAATTACCTGTCTTGCCCGGCGTGCACCGACAATAGAAGCTCCCGACCCGATCGATGCACGTCGCCCCGTTGAAACAAGCGGCGCCCTTGCAGTCGTCGATGTTCAAACTGCAGTCGGACCCCGTCCAGCCGTTGACGCAGATGCACGAGTAGCCGCCGATCGAGTTGGTGCACGTGGCGCCGTTCTGGCAGACGCTCGGTCGCAGCGAGCACTCGTCGACGTCCTGCTCGCACAGCTCGCCCATGTACGTGGCGGGACACAGGCAGGTGTAGCGGTTGATGTCGTCCAGGCAGGTAGCGCCGTTCTGGCACAGGTTGCCGGGACAGTCGTCGATGTTCTCCTCGCAGTTGGGGCCGCGGTAGCCTGCGGAAGAAGAGATGTTAATTAGGAGGATAATATGTATGCAGAAGAGGGACCGGGATAACTTCCATCCCTTAGGCCCTGCTTTGCTATTTTCTAAGCTCAGTACGAACCTGGAGAAGAAAAGCTACATGTAATATAACAAGAGGAATGCTGCAGGAAGAGCATGAGCCTGGAATTTCAGGTAAAAACGAGGGATCTGGGAAGAACCTTCCATCCCTTTGGTCCTGATTTGCAATTTTCGAAGCGCAGTGCGAATGGCCTTCAGGCATTTAACCCAGTAAATGTGCTGCGGGAAACGGAGCAAACATTTTTTTCATTTTTTGGTTCACCGGTTCAAGAACGTGTCCTGGAAAGCAGTTCAACTCTCGTGTTCCGCTGCCGACACAATGGCGAATTTAGTTTTGTAACCCATTGTACACGAAATCAGTGTAATTGTTCTAGAGAGTTACAAGTATGCACCTGTTGATATCGAACCTCAGAGCATTCAGAGCACCTGTCGGCAAGGAATCTCCTCTGAATGCTGTTACATGGCACCTCCACCGAAGAACGCCGTCCGAACAGCTTCCACGGATGGGCGCAGGAAAGTACATCTTTTACAGGAGTCTTTGTCTAGCGAGCAATAAATATACCCGCGAGGCTGTACTGACAGAGTACAGTGATGAGCGCAGATTTGTATTTATTGTAATTGTATTTTGATCACGTATGTGCGAAGACGAACAAGACGGGTATTAAGGAACAATTTCCAAAACAAGTTTCCCTCTCTATCTCTCCTCTCCCTCTCACTCTTTTACTACTGTCTTTATAAATGCAATTGAGTCCACGGATGGACAAATGAGTTTTAGCTTTTTTATGATTGATGCTGGAAACAAATGGGTGACCATTAAAATAAATCGAGTAAACCTTTCCTACATAACCCGGCTTCTGTATACTTCACCGCGTAATTCAATAACAAAAAGATTGACGCCCTAGAGAGAAACACTAGGCTAAGTAGTTAGTATGCAAATGACTACAGTGAACCATGTACCAATGACAAAATATCATTACTGCCCTGCGGACCTCACAGAGGCACGAGTGTGCTGCAAGCGCGAATTAAAAACACCACGAGGTATGCTTATCCAGGATCTTTCATATCATATAATAGGTGTGCGTATACTGGTACGAATAGTTCATATACATACATATGACTGGCCGACAAGTGTGAAGACGTAAATTTGTGCCGTAATGAGGATTCATCTCGTCCGTGGCACGACAAATTACACACACGAACCAGTGTTTTCCTGGCGTCCATGACGTGCATTAGAACTGCTCCCACGAGAGGAACATCGCTAGAGGCGCAGGACAAGCCTTGGCCAGTCAGTCGAAAGCGAGCTCTCTCTCCCAGGCCAACAAAACGTTGTCTCTGGCTGCTATAAATGTCCTCTAGGCTTTGATGCTGATCGTCATCCAATCCTGATTCTGAATCTAGCCGCCTGCAGCTGAACAATGGCTCTGGTATGCCGAATCTCGAAACGCTTTGTTCTAAAAGGGTAGCGCCGATGGCACGTAGATGCGATGAAATGTTAGCCAAACTTTTTAGCAAATCGTTGCGACTAGTGCATATTTCCGATTCGTGGATTGCTTTTTGTTACAGCATTTAATTGATTGAGAGCTAGTTTGAATTTGAAATCATCTGGTCAGATCGCCACATTGAATGAAAAATATTTTTCCAGCGATAAAAGCAGTGTCATTGTTTAATGTCTACCAAGAAATGAAAACCACACTATACTACATTCATGTCAATTGAAGATCGAATGATATTTGAAATCAAGCGAGGGAACGACTTTGCCCGGTTAACACGCACCGCTTTCAAACCTCGAAACATTTGAATTCGACGCGTGGAAAAAGATCGTTACGTTGTGTTTGTGCGTAGGACGGCGCAGCTTCCGGGCAGTTTCTTCGGTCCATACTGCTGCCCGCCGAACTATCGTCGCTATCGTCACATATACGAAGTGACCGTTGAGATTTTTTCAAACAACGGAAATTGTCAATCACTAAATTACTTCCGATGTGTCCTTATCTAAATTTCAGGCTCAACGACTCGTATTTATAAATAACTAATTCCCATGAGATGTTCACAGCTTCCACCCCTAATTAATGCATTTCTGTCCTCCAATAATCACTGCTATCAGTAATCACTGCTATCAGTATCGAAGGAGTTGTGTGTGAGTGTATCTTAGTTGTGTACATGTTTATGATAAAGAAGTGAAACCGTGAGAGAGCGTCCATGATGTGGAAATGCATACAATGCAACTGGGTGGATAGCAGCCTCCATTCATGCACTCCGCTGCTGCTGCACTAGATTTGTGAACTTCCGACCGCGCGCAAGAAACCCTAGTTTTCTAATGCGTCATTTCTGACTGAGATGTTATTCTGTTCTGTGCATATCAAGATGTGGCAAATTTTGCCAGACACACGTGCGCAATGTATAACGAGAGTACTTATGACTGCGATTGTTAGGAGAAAAATTGAAAGTTCGCATTTTATTCGTGAGTCGAGAAAGTGTAATTGTGCAGCTCAATCCTTCAACATTTCGATGCAAAAACAGGGCTGGTTATTTTAATGGACTCAAAACTTTGATGGCACACACGTTGAATACACTAAATCGATCCAAATTTCCTTTAAAAATGGCTGAAAAATCTAAAAAATCTGCATTTTTCAAATGCAACAAAATGCAAGCTCACATCAAACTACGGATTTGCATCTAAAATGTAAATTACAGCGACGTGCTAAAATGCACAAAGCCGCAATTGCCCATGCACTTCAGCGCAAAAAATTGCTTTGTCGTTGGCTTAATCGCGTGGATAAATTCGAAATTCCAGGTAAATAAATAAATCGTGTCAATCGAGACAACCCAAAGCAATCACGACTCCGAAGCTATCGGTCTGCACGTGAATCAAATGACCACAGGTCATCTCATTACCCGACCGCTCTAAACATTACTCGCATTGCTCTCTGAGAGCATCAGAGCTGTGTGCTCAACCGACGGGACGGCCACCGATCTATCGCACAGAAAAACTCTGCATAATGAACGTCGATGATTGACTGGGACACAAAAGTATAGCCGTAGAGCCGTAAGATTAGTTACTTATAATAATAATGACCACGACGTCCCTCAGGCAAGACCACGATTGATAAGCTCTGAAAATATCACGACTGCAATACAAGTACCTCTAATAGAGGGCACATATAAAAAGGGGGAGGCTGGGCTTGGTAGCCGCAAGCATTTGCATGAGCTCAGTCGCCATTTTTATTGCTAGATTTTGATTTACTTTCATACATTTTTGTTGTGAATGGCCCACGGTAACATTAAACTTATTTCAATGTCTATTTATATAACGTTGGTGTATGTGTTTTCAGTACTCGTGTAAAAACGAGTTGGAAAAGAATTCAAGATAGATACTTTCAATACAATGTAGAATAGCGCAGGTAATCCCGCATTTAAATTCCCAACACATTTAAAAGTGAAGTCAACATTTAAATAAAAGATATGGTAGCAAATATTATGGTTTAATCTGGCATGCCAATTGCCAATGCACACGTAGCAGACACCTGGCGCGAAGGGAAGTACAAAGAGCCGGGACAGCAGGAGGCTTCGGTAATATTTTCGTTCGGCAGCCCACTGCGCTGGCCGGGAGAGGCAGCCATTGCTATTCTACATATCTCCTGTTCGAATCGAGATGAAGTTCAGATGAGCTTTTAGGCTGAAAGTGAATTAGGCCATCGGCCATTGTCTCGGTGAAAAATAGCCGTGTCTCTGGTAGAAACAATGGATGCTCAGCAGGGATGCTGCCGCGGGTAATATCGACCGGTGGCCATGTTCGAAATGAACGGTTGTCTTTAATTGTCAAACGAGAGTTGAAAAGAAAATAAACAATTTTAATTGTTTGCCATGTAAAAAAAAACGATGTCTGTAAAATAATATGTTACGGTGGCAAACTTTGATATTTTTGTATAGGCTTACGCGCATAAAACGGTCAAATAGAATCTAGATAGATCTACATCTTGGCTTATGCTTATCGAAGCGCATGACAAGATTTGTCCATATTTATTTACACAAAGTAGAAAAACGATCAAACTCGTCCCCCTCAATTCAAAATTGACACAAATCTGACATCTACCGATCCCGAAACTCGCATGCAGACTTTTCCCTTCTGTTAGTCGACGCATAAGAAGTCTCTGCCGCCTTGGGGTCTTACGGTTCGATGGCCACGTCTCCCTCGTGTGAGCCGTGAGCCGGACAATAACGGGCAAAATTATCATAAGCACAAACTGAATCCGGCCGACAATGCGGCCCTTTCGGTGAGCAATGCTTTGTGCACCCGAGCCCCGAGCCCCGAGCCCCGAGCCCCGAGCCCCGAGCCCCGAGCCCCGAGCCGAACACGCTTTCGAAGGGACGCTCAAATTAATAGGCCTCCTTTTCACCCGTGTGATGAATCAAAATTAAATCTAATACACTCACATTTCTTTTGTACTGCGAGTTAGTCCGAATCACAGCATACAGATGAGGGTAGTTTACGTAATGTGAATGAAATACGTGAACAATATTCGTGAATTGGGGATGAAATATCGGTTATTATCATTTGATATTCAGAACCTCTCAAAGGCATCTGTCGGTTGAAATCATTTTTTACTTATTTTCTCAATTGCAATTCGAAAGCGTCCAAGCTAATGTAAACCGATTCATTCTTTTCGTATTCACGAAACAAAAAAAGGAGTACGTTTTTGGGGAGCCATGTTCTTCGTTTCGTCGTTGCTTCTTTTCGTCTGAATGGATCTGAGTAATCATTGCTTGGCTTGCACTGAGCACAGCCACCGGCAACTCAGGTGATACATCAAGCTATACCTAGTACCCCATGGACCTACGTGCTAACGAATAAATAAAATGGTACATTCGCAAATGTCTGGCCGGCGCCCATAATCCCCACAACAATGCAATTTCAAAGACGATGCAACGCAGAAGACTGGCTATGAGCCTCTTTATCTACCCCGTGCACACTTTTTTAGTCTTGTTCTAGTTTACCCGAAAGGAAAAATGCATTGTCATCTAAATACCTGCCTATACATATAAAAACAGATGCTGTCTGATATCGAATTATGACGATTTATGGCTAATGCAGCAATATGGCAATATGGCAACATGGTCAATATAAAATGCAAAGTTTTCTTCATACAAGCTCCTCAGTGGTGTTGTGTGGGAAGTTTCTCATGGTCTGTGTCCGTCTCTGTTCCTTGCATTCACGTTGCCCGCTCTCTGTTTCGCTCTTTCGCTCCGCACCGCTAACTTGAGCGCGATAAAGAAAGAGGAGCACCATCAAGCCCTGTTCACTTGCACCAGTCTCGAATGCGACTGTGTGCTAAACAAAGGCACAGTTTAGCACCTTGCGTGGGAGATTTTAGAGGATGAGGTTAATTGGCTACCGAAGAAATTACCTAGATATCCAAATAAGGTATGAAATAATCTCATTTTAGAATTTAGCGTGAAGTCTAGAGAGAAGTCACACTGTTACCCCTGTTATGTTCTCAATGAAAATGAGTGCAGGCGGTGGCAATTTTTAAATCGATGCTCGTGCACTGGGCCTCAGAAATATTGAACATTTTCAGACATGCAATTAGAAATTGTTATCACAGCACATGAAGTTTAAAAAAACATCAACAGCAAAGAGAAAAGCGCGAAGATGCCAGCTCCAGAAGTCCCGAAGAAGCCAAGCCAACGAATCAATATTGACATTACACAACTTCAATCACTATCTGCCAATCAAATCAATACCGAACCAGATTCCTCTTATTCAGCCATCAACACAATCAGCGCGCGATACAATCAAATCTCCATCTCCCATTCAGCCAAATGAAAGCACCAGCCGGAGCGCAAGTTCGATGATTTGATTGCTGCGACAGCGACCGGTCCACGAGCGGGAGGCTGCGTGCCTCTCGCTATGCATCTCAAGCGGCTTTGACCACTAGTCCACGTGGTTTATTAGAGGATGCCTGTCTACCAGTCTACCTTTGTTTAGCGACCCGAACCTGCGAATAGGATGTGTCACCTGAAAGCTTCACTTTGTTTCAGCCGCAAACATGATCTTTTTTGCACAAATCATTTCCTTTGCATAATGAATAATTTAGAATATAGGTAGTACGACCATTCCTGATTATAGGTATAGTTAGCTGTTTATCTAATTTTATGAACATGATGGCTTTTTATTGTGATAGTAAAGAATTGATTGAATAAGTGTTCCATTGTTTTGAACCGGTGAACAATGTGATATGCCTCTGAGCATGTGCATTAAAGGGCGCATCTATTATTGCAGCTTCATGATGATAATAAATGTATCTAACAGTCGAAATATAATGCATTTTTGGCGAGTGACACTGACCACCCCGGTGAAATGCATAGCGGTATTTCCGCTTTAGTTCACGTTCCAGCGCCCCACCACGGGAAAGTGTGCGCCTTTTTGGATCGCAGGTAAAAATGCAGTTATTACGCGCTGAAAAGGTCGATAATTCACGATGGCGGCTCAGCAATGCACTTTTAATATTCCACGATTCGCGATTCGCGATTCGAAAACCAATCGAGCATGCATTTTAATGTTTTATACAAATTGTTATGGTTCGTATTTTCGGATGGCTCACATTGATAGTTGAAATCGGTAATGGTACATGAAGGTACTGGAGCAATTTTAGCTTAAAAATCATTACGAAATTTCAAAGTATGGTAAATTCTCTTGGGCGACGTGTACCCGATCTTCGTGCCGGAATGTTTGCTTTAGATTATTCTCTCGTGTGTTCTTGCCTCGTACACAAGCCAGAGTGTATCAAATAAAAGTGCATGATTTGAACTGTTTCATTTCAAGCATTACTTCTTTCCACCTCGGATAACCGCGCGGCGAGCGCAAACCGTCGACCGCCGAGCCAAGTTTCATGTTTGGCTCTGGGGCATTCCCGATGCGAATAGTTCAACAATAACTTTCTCCCATCCAATCACAAGCACGATATTATTTCAGCGAGCTCGCAGCCAGACGCCGCGAACAACACTCGACGCGATAAAAACCACGAGGGGTGGTTGCAAATTTTAACAAGCGAATAATTCATCTCCTCATTAGCGCTAGCAGAACCTGCACGCGGTCGCCTGCTTGATCAGACGCTATCTATTGGGAATCTATCGACGTTCGATTCTCATGACCGTTTTCGAAATACCTCCGTTGACATTTTTACGCCGCGAAATTCGCTAGTTCGAAAAACAGATCGATATTTCGTGTAGGCCAATGAGCCCAATTCACTACAAGTGCATTTGCATGCATCACAAAGCCACATTATCAATTCCATACGAACGAATTTGGTATGCACTTTGGAAGATATTTCACCGAAGCGGTGTTCCCCAATTATCGAGGGTTTGTTTTAAGATTAGTCATGCAGCGAGCAGGACGTTCGAATTTGTCGCATTCTTTCGAATGAAGTGTCCGGCCCGCACTCCGAGTTCCCGCGAGAGATGCTGCAATCCACGCAGACTAATCACGGAGCCGGCCATTGTTTTTACGAGATTTACCGTTCGCCGCCTGCAGATCGAGCCATGTGAGCGAGTACAATGCCTACACACCGAAGAATCAATCTACCGATCAGATGAGCGGCCAATGCCATCCGCCAAAACCAAAGAAACGCTGAATTTCAGCGAGAACCTTTTTCCGAAGACGGAACAAAAACGATCACATGGCTTATACCTTTCATCTAATCTAATTGTTCGGGTCTAATCTAGCAAATCTGCATCGGCGAAATTAATTTAAATATTTAATTGGAAAATCTATTCGGCGTTGACCTTGGGCATCGAGGGCCCCTACAATTTGGCGATGTATTTCAATTCAATGCGCGTATTTCAGGTAGCCCCGAAAAAATGCATGCATGGCCAACATTTTTTACTACACCAACTATTTTAATTTGGACAAAAGTTTGGGCCAGCCTTTCAAGTTTGGAAACTCAGTGCCCCCAGCGCCCAGATATTGTAATTTTGTCGAAAAAAAAACATTTGCCCTAAAAAATCCTTATTTATTTCGTTCCTAGAACAGAAGGGCCCCGTTCTTTTGTACTGCGGACACTCTCTGAACAATGCTCGTCTGCCCCAGAACATGCAAACATCCATGCATCGATAAAATCTGCACTATTAGGTATAATTTATAATTTATTGTGGGCAGGAATTATCTGCGCCGAAGCACTTACTAACGCTATAAAATTACAGAGCACATAATCGTGTGCTTAAAACAACATTAGCGAAATTGAGATCATGCATGTGCAATATAACATGCTTGCTTTACCAATAAATCCTCGTGTTATTATTGGCAAAGCGACAGATATCGCCAGCTATTATACATTTCATCCATCGATGTAAAGTTCCTAACTCGTTCTTTGTGAAGTGACCCGTACAATTAAGTCATAATTGCATGGAGTTTCAATTAAACTATAAACACCTGTTATGGCATAAATTTATTCTTGTCATATCCGCTGGTAACAATTTAAACCAATTATTATTAAATATCATTATCAAAAACTTATTGGGTATCGGTAATGTCAGGCAATTTAGAGACAACTTCTTGTCCAAATAGAAACGGGTTGACAGATTTCGTGGACCATTAACACGCATGCTTGCCATTTGGTTGCAGGTACCTTGCTTCACCCTCAGGGTGCTAAATTACTTCATTAGCCATTCAAGATCACAGAAAACCACTGCAACTTCACTAACAATCACGTCCACACCTGTTTGGCGGGAAATATTATGAAATAACAGACGAAAATTATTAAATATACTGTATAGAATGTCACCATCGAAGGGACAATTTTAAACAGGGTGCAATTAAAACTAAATCAGACAAAGGCCAACTAGTTATTTCATTAAAATGGTCCCGCCTAAAGAAATTGGACAAATGACAACGTACGTCATCGAGTAATCATATTGTGCTTAGCATTGATAATAAGGCACATCGTTATTAAAAACCACTTAAAATTTGAGTATCTAAAACAATTAAAAATTGTCTATAAAAACTTATAGGGGAAAAAATCCTGCTTCAATTTAATACAACCAAAATAATACTCTTTCAATGTCTATAAAACAGATCCATATATCTGCTGCAACTGCAAATGGCTTGCAATTGAATATAGCTATCTTCGGTAATTGTCTTTACTGCTATACTAAGACGCTATACGCACACAGATCAGCGCGATTACTCTTACTTTCCGAGTGATTGCAGGCACAATAAAGCCACATGCAATAAACATGGGTAACGAGCAACGAGCAACGAGCAACGAGCAACGAGCAACGAGCAACGAGCAACGAGCAACGAGCAACGAGCAACGAGCAACGAGCAAAATGAGCAATAAGCAACGAGCAACGAGCAATGAGCAATGAGCAATGAGCAATGAGAAATGAGCAATAAGCAATGAGCAACTCTTACCGGTCGGACATTGGCACTGGTAGCTGAGCGAGTCGACTTGCTTGCAGGACCCGTCGTTCAAGCAAGGCGAAGGGTCGCAGGGGATGTACTTGTTCTCGCAGTTCTGTCCCGTGTAGCCTGGATTGCATTGGCATCTGGAACAAATCGAGCACATTCAGGATCAGACCCAACGTAGGCCAGTAAGCATCACTCGGGAGTCAGGAGTAGGTCGGAGGTCCTTACATTACTAGACCTAGCATTTCGGGGAACGAGGCGATATTACAAAAATGCAGAACAATTTATACTTTGATAAGCATACTTGCTTCGCTATTTGTAAGTGTTTAGATGTTGGGGATGAAATTTTGTACTACATTGTAAAGCAATAATATGTTATATGATGCATTGTATATGCGAAAAAAGACAAATTAATATATAGATGATTGGAAAGAGCTCAGGTCATTTTGCTTGATGAAGTGATGGCATTTTCTTTAGACTAGCTCGTAAAGATATAGAAACAGTGGTGGTGAAAAATCCACCGCGCTTATTGATTCCACATGGAAATGCCGATGTATCAAGTGCAACTTACACTCATCGAACAAACCCTTTTAATACATCCGGTACCAACTTACGGAGCATAACAAACTGATGTGAAAGGACTAGAACGCTCATTCAAGTAAATCTTTTAGGGGTTGAAGTTGTGCGTGGAGTTAACCTTTCACGTCGGCCGGACCTTGATAACTCATTGATAATAACAGGGTATCGAGGCGGCCTCGAGCGAGCCTGAAATGTTCACCTCCCATAAGCTAGAACCATCTCGAAGTAAAAAAAAATTCGCCCACCCTTACCATTCCCGAATTCCCCCTTCGAAGACCTACACTTAGTTCACCGAGCAGAAACGAATCCTTCATGGGTATGCCTCCGACACCTATGTCCGCTTGAAATTGTCAGTAATAAATAATACAACGAGCCATGGTCTAGTGAGCATGCATGCTTATAGATGGTGTACACCTGGCTCGCTAAAGTCACCCAATAGTCCCTTCCTTCCGCAAGAATTCGGGATCGAACATAAAACATTACAATAGCAAGAAACGTATCGAGGCGAATAATTACGCGACTAGTTATGCAATTAACTAGTTCCTTCTATCTGCACACGCCGAACACATGTTTGCCAAGAAGTAGCTAGTGGAACCGAACTGGACCTCGAAACGATATGTGCATGGTGCCAAATAGTGCATTTTCTGCTACCAATGCTAAGCAAATTATTTACCTGGAATTTCGTAATGTACATTTTCTTTACGTTATCTTAAAATGCAATTAACGTATCACGTCAAGTTGTCTGTTGTAGACATTTCTTGTAATTACTCAGAGCTGTTATTAAACGAATAACCCGAACTAAGAGCTGGACTTGGGTCTGTGATTGCAGTGCGTGTTTTAGATGCGTGTACGTGAACGCGAAGACCACCTTCCGAATCACGACCCACCGACAGAAATACCGCAATGTGACAAGAAAAAGACCGAGGTGATCATGAAACGGTGTTCGGCCGCTGTCGATCATCTTCTCGATCAATCACTAACACGCTCCGATTGCCGAAAATCTCTCATCTCATCTAAAGCGACTTAATTAATGGGCGAAATTTTCAAGTAGCGATCGCAAATTAGATAAAGCAATCAGTTGGCCCAGCGATATTTAAATTCGGATGATCGAATCTTGATGTGAACCCATGCATCACGTTAGCATCCTTGAGCCGCGAGTGTGAATACCTAAATCGCCAGTGGGACTGAGCGGTGGCGTAAAACGACCACCTGCAGCTAAAGCAGTTCGGTTGCTCGAAAAGACGACGACGACGCTAGATGAGAAATAAAAAGAGCAGTGAACACACGCGATCGCTGGCATAGGTACGCGTTTCGAAAAACTGCCGCCGCGGGCGTCGATGTACGTTCCATTTCCCGGTTCCCACAAACCCAAAACGAGAAGGCCCGTTGGGGATGGGCGACCGATCGACTTGGAAACGTTTAACGAAATTACAGCTCAGTTTATAATAATCTACGAGGGCGTATATATAGGTATGTAAATGTGATGGAAAAGAACTGGAACCGATCATTGATCACATATAATATGGATCAAATGCATATCGAAACGGTTTTAGGGATAATTTCTATACGGGAGCCGGCCACGAGTGTGTTGTGGCAATTGTGTTGATGATAGTGTTCTGCGTTTTAGGGGAGGCTCCACAATTTAGCATTCACAAACATCTGTACAGTAGACGATTTCTTGAATCGGACGAATAGAAGTTTTCACCAACTGGTTAGGAAACGTTTAAAGGAACACATGCAATTCGTATTTCGGCTTCTTTTATGATTATAGCCCTCGAAAACAATACGTGATGGGGAGGTATCGCCTTTAAATGATCGACACATTGAAACATTTGGCTAATTTAATACATTCTTTCCGATCTCTTTTTGAAGATGCACAAGAAAAAGATCGGAGTAAGACGCCAAACATTTACCGTAGCCCCGAGGAAATAGCTGAAGGGAATTCGGAGCATGGGCAAGGCAGCAAATTGCTATTTTTCTATGTCCAAAAATGGGAAGCAATATCATAATAATTTGTTACTTCTGTAATTATACAAGAAAAAAACGGGCGTTCATTTAGTCTCGTGCAAGCATAGGTAAACACCTTGGGTTGAGAAAGAAAGCTCGGCTTGATTCCGACTCGAATTTTATGATGATGACGAGAATATAAAAACTTATGAGACCGAGATATGAACCTTTAAAAGTCTTGAGAAAATGTTTCAACAACTAACGAATAACGTAGCCTAATTCAGGGCACCCCCCACAACTGTGTGATAGCTGTTAATTGAAAAAGAATCTTGAAATCGATAACCAACTAGATACAATAATTAATCTTCTCCAAACCCCAACGCCCTTTTGGTGTTCTCATAAAGTCAAAAGCTGAACCAGCTCCAACACTAATCGTCCATCGAGTTTCTGCCACGGTGTCGATGGTATGCGAGATACCAGTTTGTTTTTTCATCAAAGACTAGGTACATTAGGCATTCAAATTATTACATGCTCCGTAATTGGAATTCATTTCATAAAATAATTACTCATAACTCGAAGGAAACACGACTAGATTGAGATTTAGCGATGTGAATTCGTTTCTTTTAGCACGCACCGCATGCCAGATTTGTAACGGGGCTGGGTTTCGCATGGAAACTTCAGTGCACTTGAGTTAGACTATCCAAAATCGAAAAACACCTCAGAACTATTCTTTACATGTTGACATTTTTCAGGAAAACCGCCACAGTTCGTCGAAATAAAATCCTCTTGTGAGATTTTAAGTTGTTCCATGCGATACTTAGTATACCTCAGCGGAAAGTCTACGAATCTCTCCAAGACGTGGAAAAGAATGTCCCTCTTCATTTGAATTTCACAAAATAAGAGCCTCTCCATTAGAGAACCCCTACACTAGCGCCGTCTCGAACGACATTAATCTACTTGTATAGCAATGAAAACGGATTCATAAAATGTAAATCTCCTCCATAAGTACACACGACAGCCACGATAATCGAAACCAATCCCAACAATCACACAAAATCGATTAACCATCTTGCCGCTCGGCGAGCACCTCTCAGTCATAGCCCAGCACAAGTAATTTCACCGCCGATAAACGGCAAGAGCATCCACCATCCAGAGCGTGCTCCACATCTTCCCACGGCCCGCCTCGCCTCGCCGCGCCGCGCCAAGCTTCCTCATCCTTATAAAACACTGCACATAGCTGCATAAGACGCCGATGCCAAGAGTGCCACATCTCAACACTCGCATCTTGTACCCCATGGCCGTACATGATACCACTTCCTAGCTCATCTCCGACCCGTTCTGACGCCCTCCATCATTAGACCCACACCCGGCCCGCGCTCCGTGTGAGTGCGATGATATGTGGCTCGATGTGATCGTGGGATTGGGTGTCGCTAATCATGATTTAGTGCGCCAGATCGTTGTCTACACTCCGAGAGAGGCGTTACGAGTGCTACGGATAAATTGGCCGTCGAATGTGCGATGACCTCTCGTTAATGTGCGCACACACACACACACACACACACACTCACACACTCACTCAGATTTCACGGCCGCAATTGGCACCTCCGTTTCGATCCGAATAAGAGTGTGATCGAGTGCATTCTGACGCACTGGATCAGTGATTACAGACACCTATTTTCCACGGCCCGTGGACCGGTTTGTGTGCTAACTAAAGGTACACCATTTTGCGCGACTGATATTTGTTTTTGAGTATGGGAGCTGAAAGTCACATTCAACAATATATGCATGCAGGGTGCGCGACTGTCAAACGAAACGCAACATGTAATTTACGACCAATTTCGTTACTGTGGGTACAAAAAAGAAAATTCGGATACCCACACGGATTTTAAATCGCAATTAAAACTAGCTGCCAGCGGCAGTCATACATGCAGATACCTTCAATGAGAATGTAATGTGGTGAAATTCAACTGATTAGGACTTATACTGCTAACAATCCGTTAACACCCTAGCATAACGCCAAACAAACTCCGAGCACTGTCGAGGTAAACGACAGCAAGCTTACAGAGGGACTTATATTGAGACGAATGCAGAGTACTTAGAGCGCATTCACTCTCGGTCTGAGTCCGCACTCAGTGCACACTTAGGAGGGGGCATTTCGCATTAGCAATGACAAATCTGCACTAGGGTCCAAGACAGTGTAGTGACCTCACAGCACGCAAACTCTGACGCTCAAGACAAACGACACCGAAACATCGACTTACGCGTAAGATCCGTGAGTGTTGAAGCACTTCCCGTGCACGCAAGGATCGCTCCTGCACTCCTCGATGTCCTGCGCGCACGTGGACCCGCGGAAGCCGGGCGCGCACGTGCACTTGTACGTGTCGCCCAGCGAGCGGCAGTTGGCGCCGTTCAGACAGGGCTTCGACGCGCAGTGGTCTTGAAGCTCGCAGTGGCGCCCTGCGAGGTCAAGGAGGGAGGCGTTTTACTACCTAATGCACGGATACTTAGCAACTTGGCGGGCGCCAGTCAGACAGGGCTTCGACGCGCAGTGGTCTTGCAGCTCGCAGTGGCGCCCTGCGAGGTCAAGGAGGGAGGCGTTTTACTACCTAATGCACGGATACTTAGCAACTTGGCGGGCGCCAGTCAGACAGGGCTTCGACGCGCAGTGGTCTTGCAGCTCGCAGTGGCGCCCTGCGAGGTCAAGGAGGGAGGCGTTTTACTACCTAATGCACGGATACTTAGCAACTTGGCGGGCGCCAGTCAGATAGGGCTTCGACGCGCAGTGGTCTTGCAGCTCGCAGTATCGCCGTGCGAGGTCAAGGAGGGAGGCGTTTTACAACCTCGCTACGAAATGCACTGAAGGTTTGCGAGATGACTCTGGGAGTTTTTAAACCATATTGGGACAGTTTGATTTAGCAAAAATGCAAGCTGCAATGTTCAGCACCGTTGAGTACTTTTAGGTATACCGTTGAGGTACCTACCGACAGGAGTACCGTCTCTGTACAATTTCTCTCATAGGATTTGCTTTAAAAAACCAAGTCTGACCATAAAACATGCAGGTACTCTAGCTATCATATTTCATGACATACACTTTTACAGATTGTTTGCTGTTCTGGCATAGTGGCATTACTTCAGGCAGATAATTACCACGGATAGTTTTCTCAAGCTGTGGACGTAATTCAAATTAGTTGAAAGGGGTGAGGGGGGAGGGGTTGTTATACCTTCCAACTGATCAAAATTTGTGGAAGTTGACCAAAATCGCACACCGCACAACCACAAAAGAGCCGCCGCCCTGCACACTCACCTGTGTATCCCGGCGCGCAAGTACACGTGTAGTTCTTGAGACTCTTGAGCGAGCACGTGCCGCCGTTGAGACAGGGATCAGAGTCGCACGAGTTCTCGACGGGTATCTCGCAGAGCGACGCCGAGTAGCCGATCGGACAGGTGCACCAGAAGGTGGGCGACGACGTCTGCGAGACCCGCACGTTGCACGAGCCCCCGTTCTGGCAGCGTGGCCCGGGACCCGTGTGGCAGGGGTTCATGTGTTGGCAGTACTCGCCGACGAACATCGACGTACAGCTGGAAAAGGGAGGGGGACGCGTTGGTCAGTGTCATGTTGAAATTCGAATGCATTTTGCTTTGGTCGATTGTTTATTTTTGAATATTTTTGAATATTTGGTAGTATACGTGCTGGCGACGGTTGTAGCTAGTGCATTAAAGGGACGAGGCTAGTTCTGAAATACCGAAAAAAGGTAGCCCAGAGTCAGACAACAGTTTCCACACACGACAGTTGTGAACTTGTAGACAAACTTTGAGGAGATTTGAGGTCGAGTCGCGAAATGCAGCCTCAAAAACGATTTTAAGAAATTACCAGATATTCTCATCTTCTTTTCTGATCATTTTTTTTTACTATGTACCTATACGTAATGAACCTGTGAACCTTTAGAATCCATTAACAGCATTTGGTGAAGTATGGAAGACTTCAGTCTCACATAATTTATAGCAATCAGGGATCAGCCGCCAATGATCATACGCTGCAGTTTCTTATTATTGACGAAATATATACCATTATTCAATTGTAATTCAGTCACGTGCGACGCAATCTCACCACTAAGATAAAACTTATAATGGATTTGATTCGCAAAAAAATCAGAACATGTTCATATTTTACAATTGCTGGTACAATAAAGTGGACGCTGCATACTTTTCCTAGTGTCAATCTTGACGTTATTTCGCTGTCAAAGTTCCACTCCCAGCTTGTAACTCTTCTACACGGCGTTGATATCTTTTATGAAAGTATAAAATAAGACCAAAATAAGAGCGCAATTGTACGGCACATAACACCGCTCGTTTTGCAGTACACTCTCCTATAACTCGGGGTGACTCGGGCGAAAAACACCGTCCGAACAATCATCATGTACATGAAAAGCTTTTAGAAGCTGAATTGCGCTGCAGAGATCTTGATCTGTAATTGCAAAAGGCTCTAGCGGCTAATGGCACTCACTTTGCAAGATGGCAACGGAGAGTGCTATCAGATCATGTAACGCAGAAAATACGCCTAAGAATTGGCAAGCGTTGCTGGCTTTAATGGGTGATTTACAATACCGTCACAAAAGCACTGTTTTTTTCAATGGACTGTTTACGACAACGCTAAAAGGAGGTAATTTTTCACTTCAATTGGCATAATTTTAGCACTTGTTATCGAAAGTTTTGATCAAAATTGCAATCTACAGGTACTTAAGGGCTGGGATGGCTATGAGGCTCTATTGACTTCGTAACGATGATTAGGGTATTTTGACCTCTAAAAATACCCCGATATCCCTTTAGGATGAACCTCTACCCATCCAAAACGTCAAACCTTCATTAAATTTTATGACAAGCGATTTTTATCATCATGTATAGACGAAAATTGATCGAAAGTTACGAGCCGAAAAATTCAATTACACGATCATAGATGAATGAACCGCGTGATTCTAGAGGCATCAGCCATCAATTTCGAAATTAAATTATACAAAATATTCTAATAATATAGATCATATTTAAAGCAGTTTATACTCAATGAACGGTGTCCTTCAGAAGGTAGATTCTTTTGTTACAACCGTCGTGACTGAGTTGATTTCTTGAATCTAGTCTAAGCCATCAGATCAGAGGCAACATAAGCATCATCGCATCAACATCTCGAAGTGAACGCTGGATGCCCAGCATCTCGAATCAAACTCGTTGCTCTGCGGTTTTCCGAAATGATTCTCTACGTGATTTCCTGGCCGATGATCGCGCGTAGCTAGAGCTAGACGTCCCTCGATTCTTTTCAGGGCCTCATGCCTACAAAGCTACGATACTACACAGGTAGCTCGTGGGCTACACTGTACTGACTCCACGTAGCTGAAATGGTTTATTTTCTCAAGAGATCGTCTGCGATTCGGTCAAGCCCTTTTACACCAAAAGGCAAGCAGCTATTGTGGTGAGTTCTACAATCGAAAGCACGTATACTATATACGAGTGTGTTATCCATGAATGGATTTAGGAGCACACTTTTATCGACAAATCATTGACTATTCGCGAACGCAAGTACCTATATTATTGTTCACGGATACTAGCAACGCAACCGTGGAGGTGCTAGGTGTTATTTTTTTCGCATTGAATTGAAAAATCACTCTTTATAATATGCAAAGCGATGAAAAAAGAAACACGCGCAGACATTCGCACGTTGTAAGATAGGGACGGTAATTGTTTGCCATGTTTGTACTGAGTTATGAATAAATTTCATTTTAAAATTTCAATGCCTAAATTCAAGTGTACAAATATTAAATGGCCCAGCCATTCGATCTGTCTATCCACCACGTGTGCGAGCTCTGTGGGCGTATGAAGAGATTCGGATGCAATTGAAAGTGTTTGCTCAATGGAAACATGACGTGTCTGCTAAAGAATCGCCATGCACAGAAGCCAACAGCTGCTTGCATATCAACTATCATCCTAACATAACCATCCTACATCATATTCACCGAGCATTACACTTTTTGTTCAACACACTTTTTGTTCGTCGTTGTTTTGCTGACAATCTTTTTTTAATTCGGGTCCATGATCTCAGCGGTGTGGCCTTCTAAGTTGCAGTGTCCACTTCACGTGCCTCTCTGTACACGATTTAAAAAGTAAAAGGTTCATTTTGTATTCAAGAATAATCTTCAGAGTTGATAGCGATATGCATATCGAGTTTTGCAGCATTCTTGAATATGCATCCACGTATAATAAAAGTAATCAAAGTGTTGGGTACACAGAATAATGAGACTAATTAAACAAGATGTATTTTGAGTACGCTATGGAACCATCATGTTGCCAAACCAGCCAAGCCTTGCCATTTACAGCGTTTTTATTGCTTTATTTTCACCTTCTAATGTATATTAAATATTACGATCAACACCTATAAAGTGGCCACACAAGACGAATATTACGAATTTGTAGTCCCCAACCAGAATTTAGAAACTTGAGTTGCAATTAGGTAATTTTTAACAAGAAGCGTCTTCACATAAATTTTGTCCTGGCGCCCACACTTCTGGACTAAATTTCCTCAGAATTAACAAGCATGGGGCTATATTCACGTTCTCTTATAATTGAGGAAACATATCATCAAAACCACATAACTCTCAAAGTATGAATATCTTATATATTTTTTACAACACATTTAGCCCACACCCACCAAAAAGCACCAATAAAATTACAAAACCATTTACACAACTCCATCGTGTAATGTGCCAAATATTCATTCCCAGTTCTAAATATCATTTTTATGGTTATTATTTCAATACATTGATTTACGAGGCATGATCGGCTGTAGACAGATAACGAGTAACAGATTCCGGGGCCCAGATTAATGATTTGTTGGTTCTGTTTTCTAGAAGCGTGCTCAGTCGTGACTAGCCCGTGACCCGGGGTCAGCTGACCCGAAACAGAAAGAAACCTCTCTAATTGGCTGATTAATTTCACCAAATAACTTACTGGATAGACTATGCACATGCCGTTCATAAGTATATTCTGTCAAAATGTCTAGTAGGATATTCATTTGCGATCGTGTCGGAAGCGGTTCTTGCTGTAACCGCCAACGCAAAGGTGGAATTAGATGGATGTGAGGGTATAGTGATGGCCGATTGAGGCGACGACATTATACATCTTTAAACTTGACATTAGAATACGTTATTGAATTGCGGAGCATCTAACGGTGAACGTACTGCTTAATGGTGCACACCTTCATCTTAGAATACATATAGGTTCAAACAAGAAAGTGTAGCGGAAGAGAAATAACAACTGGTATTTAAATTTTTAATTGATTCCATACGGCTGGTATATTGACAGTTTGGTTTGTGACCAGATTGCTGCGATTTGATCGGTTTATGTCTGTGCAACTCCTGCTTTTATTGCTTCTTTTTCTTCTCTCTGATTTCGAGTCTCTAAATATCCAGTTTTAAAAACTAGTCTTCGCGACAATAGCATTTTGAAGTTTATTAACCGCAAAAGAAGAAGTAATTCGCATAATTTTTTTCAAGAAATTCAAGAATGACTAGCGCACCACAACGCTCTAGCAGACGAAAAAGAACCATCAGATTGTATTCGTCCATCGATTTTATTCGTCCAATAAATAAATCTCGGTTCACTAGCCTACTAATTGCTTCTAAAAGCCAACAATAAACAAAGAGATCAGCCTTTTTAATCATCAATTACTGCCGATCTACTTGCGCCGCGAGAAACGGGTTCTGCAGACCGACGGGGCGCTGATACGTCTCTGAGAAGATGTTCGAAGACGCTGCGCCCGCCAAGCGATTAGGAGGCTGTGTGGACCATCACGGTCCAGGATGCTGGGTGGGGGTAGTGTCAAGACGCAGCAGCCGAGCGCTGCGCCGAGTCCAGATCGCGTAACGGTACCACACGCCAGGCAGAGCGCAGGACTCCCCATTTGAAACAATGTTTGCGAGAGCATGGCCTAGGTGAAGGTGTGATTGATTATCAGGTTATGCGCGGAACTAATTCGAATTTGTCAGCAGTGTTTTGAATTATCGCGCAGTTATGTATTGCAACGTGGAGGAGAAAAGATACGTTTCTTTTTTTTTAGTGAAGATGATTAAAAAAACAAGCCGAATTAAGTATTGGTTTTGTTGGTGTGAGAACGTACAGAAATTGGTTAATTTATAGCAATTGACCCCGGCATCTTGGTTTACCTAAATGTTACGTCGGTTCTCTTGACAGTATTTACCAAAGGCAACAGGGTTCTGCGGCCAAATTATTTCAGCGGCATTTTAATAGGGAATCATAATTTACTACTTTGAAACTAAGTGCTCAACTTTACAAGAACAAAACTCGTGCCATATTCATTTTGACGAAACTCGCCTATCGATTAATGCAAATGAAGTACTTTTTTGTCTAGTAGCCAGAGAAATAGTTTATACAAATCACTTTACGACGCCCAGATTGTTCTTACGTGAGAAACGTACGTCGAAAGCCAATTAAATCTAGAGCTGATTGAAACAATTTCAGAGCAGAAACAAAAAAACGATTCGCAGTACAGCAAAGTGAAATGGGAAGGGCTCTAAATCAGTTTTACTTTCCACTGGCGCACAGCAGAAATCACCTGCCTTTTTCTGATGAAATTTCATTCCACTATAAATGATTAAGAACTCGACCGAAGAAAGATTTCTCTGCTTTATTATAACGTTGATTGCCTCCCAACTACTGTATTCCTCTGAAGCTTCAATTGCACTATAATTATTAAAATGATTATGACATTGTACTCTAAGCATCATAGAGTCACAAATTTTTTAGCGGCTTAACCAAGTTTCTCATTCATCTTCACTACTGCTAGACAAACTAGGTACGGCCAGTGGTCAAACTACATGCCATTTTTTTATAAGTAAGTTGTACGCCAAAACCGTTTTATATAAGATGATGTTGATGAGACGAATTTTTCCCATAGGAGTCAGATACTTTAGCCACCGGCTCCGGATAAGCTGCTGTATCTTGCATCTGACCTAATAGCCCCATGCACGTAAGGCGTGGTGAGACCAGTGAGTCGTTTTCTACTTGCGGCTTCCATGAGCTGAGCTTGCACACTGCACAAAACAATGCGGCCCATGGTGCTTTTCCACTTGCTGACTATGCAATTACAACCACCCAGTACTGTTAGTTACGAGCCTGACTCTACAAAACAATCATGCATGTTTATAATAATACAACTAATAACGTAGGAGAGCTTTTTGGCCGGATAAGCAGCCCATGTACTAACTACGGAGTCGTGCCTGTTAAGAGCTCGTAACCCATGTTAACTTTAATGCATTTGCAACGCCCTTAGCATGCGATTTTTTCAAAATATTTCATGAATTACATCTTTTTATTCATAGTACAACCTTTTTACAGAACCAAAACATCCATAGCCTGATCAAAGTTCTCGTTCACGTATCCGCCATTTTTTGTATGTGTATATCATTTAGTAATGAACTCTTCACTACGGTATAACAAAAGTAATACTTTATCAATCCGTAAAGACAGGTGACTCGGAAGATGAAATGAAGTTGACCTAATAATCTCTATCTGCACAGGTCAAGTTGGTGAATACCACCTCAGAGAACAGTACGACGGCATTCCCACCCGCTAGGCCCCGAAGCCCGCTCTATGAAGCCTCCAAAACTCTATATTGTTTTTTATTCACGTCCGAAGGGATATCACGAGTGATAGGTAGGCAGTCAGCACAGATAATCACCATGGGCCGACGTCGTGAATGGTGTCAAAAACCGCACAGCATCAGGATCTTTGAAATGATCCCATGTTGTACTTCATGTGGAGATCTGTACTTTTTCTTTTATGCTAATCTAGAAGACTGATTGCACTGTGCTGTATGCTTCTTTCGTAATTATCGACCATTGTCTATTGGGATTTTGGGTGCTTGGTTTTCTTGTATACAAGGAACTGAATGTAGAGGTTTGAAGCTCTTCATAATTTCTCTCAACATTTTACGGTTGAAAGTATGAAGTACGAAAAGAAGCTACTTGACATGGCAAACACATATTTGCTAATTTCTAAACACTCGAGACAAGCAGAAGATGAGGCTTTATGGATAGAGAAAAAATCGAAAGGTTCGTTAAAAAATCTTGAGTGATGCGACAAGTCAATTTTCTTTTTCTGTTGTAAGTTATAACATGACAGGGGATATGAGGACATTTTTAATGCTCTGCTCATCTGGTGACACTATAAACTAAACAGACGGCAGATGAAAAGATCCACTTTTTCCTATCATAACTCGAGCCGCGACGTAAATTACTAAAATGCCACGTTACGAAATAAAAAATGCTTACTTCTTTAAAAATGTGCGGTTTTTTCAGAACAAATGCTGCAACTAGAAAAGGCTATCGAATTCTTAGCATTTAGTATTTATAATTTTTATGATTTGTACTCGCGTTCATCTTGTTTGAATTGCTGATTAACACCCCAAGGACGAAGGTGGATTGAAATACTTTGCATATAACTAGGCCCAAAAACACAGCTTGCAAACAAGCTGAAATTTAAAACGGCGGAGGCGCCGGGTCTGCTTGCAAAATACAAACGCAATTTCTGAAACTCATTGTCACATTGCAATCTGCACAAAAAAGGTAATGTCACAACAAACATCCAAATAAAAAACCACATAACCCAATTACTAAGAAAGAGATCGAAGCCCGGATAAAACTTGACAAACCGTGCAGCCCTTAAACTCATCCTGTTCTTCTGGCAACCATAGCAGCCAGGCAAACATGCTCGCAAAAATCCTTGTCACGAACATTAACATTGCAGTTATACATCTCTCCTGCACGCCAATTTATTAAACGCCACCACGCCCATGACCTAATCGGTACTAGAACTCAACACTGGACCATTTCGAACCATTTCAGTCAAGATGGCTGCTGCCCGGTGCAAGCTACAGCTGAACGTGGTCCATACCGAGTACCGACAAAGCTGCATAATAATATCATCAACATACTTCATGCTTGTCGACAGCTAGAAGATAATACATGCATTGCGATGTATAACATTCATCTGTCTATTGTTACTTATTATTCTCATTACAGATACTTCACGGAACGGTTATTACAGCCATGTGTAGCAAGGTATGCATATTACTAAGCGTTAGATGTATGGAGACGCTGATGACTAAGTCTTTGTCTCCGTAACGAGGTTAAAGTTGAAGAAAATATTAAGAAATTTGCCTAATTATCATACTTTTACTCCAAAGTGTGTACCTTGCCTACAGCCAATAAAAAAAGTTTTCTGTTAACAAGCTTCTTCAATCACTGTAACTTAACAGTGTGGAAAAAACACGAATAGTTATATATAAATTGTTCAAAGTAATTATTTTAATAGGACACTGGACAATCCCAACTGCCCAAACAAAAACACGGTTTTCGTTTAAAACGTAATTAGAAATGGCATAGCGCACGCCCATCCCACTCGCCATATTCCTGTCTTCCAATCGCGTTATCAAAGTCAAGCATATCAAGTCAAGTCTCTAATTAACCCATTCAACTGCGCTCCTCCACAGCGAGTGGAGTCTGGCGGTACCAGATTAGATCACGCGCTACCCTGTGTCCAAAGACGAAACTGACCCCAGAGTTCAACCAACATCTGGTACACCATACACCATACACCATACACCATACACCATACCATAGCGTACCGTGTGCGCACTTTTGTGTTGATCAATTACATCTCAATCTGAGCTCTGCACTCGGCAATCGCCTTTGTGCGACATGACATGAGTATCGCCATGCACCATGCCCCGTTTTTTTTTTAGCTAAGCCAATCGCCGAAGACATCCACCGTGGATGTGAAACCCTTTCAAGAAATCAGTCTCAATCGGGTCACGAACCGGGTACCTCTGCCTCTGTTAATGAAGTCAATTCAGTCAATCCAGCAAAGAAATCATCTCACGACAGGGAGGAGTCGAAATAACGAACAAACATCGCCAGCGATCAGATGCATTAATCAATTAAATGAAAAGAAATTTATAATCATAGTTTAGATAGTCGTCTATAAAGTAAATAATGATCATTTGAGAACGTTACGTGTTAACTTGCCAGAACGTTGATGTCTATAAAAGGAACTACTGTGTCTTTTGCATTGGAAAATATTCCGCACATGTTAACAAGTGGTATTTAAAGTTGAAATCACGTTAAAATATCTAGGTAGGCCTCTGGAGCTTATTAGGAAGTTGTTATTAACATGGAGAAAAGAAACCGAGACAAACGGTACGATTATCTACTGTACGAGTACGACGAAACTATCCAAAGGAAATAAATCCATTATTCGTTTCACATGGCACCTAAACAACCGAACTGATTCTACTATACAGAGATGGCTTTTTCCATCACTCATTATGCCGATCGCAAAACAATCGGACGCGAATCAATCTGCCGCTAGATGGAGCTGCGGTGCGACCATGAACGCGACAAGCCCGCACCTGCCGATCAAATCAAAGCGCAAAGCCCCGTCCGTCGTCCAAAACCAGCGCCACATGGCTTAATCTCGGACCGCGAAACACCTGCGCACCAACGTGGTGGACCCCGCGCGCGGACTCGCTCCTCTGCGAAGACACTTCCTCCCTATCGAGTTGCAACAAGTAGCAACTATAGCAACCACCACTTGCATCATCGCATGTTGCGACATTTCACCGTGGATCTTCGAATCGTAACTCGTTATTAAAATCATAAATGCAACTCAAATGTTTTACCATCTAGACGCATAAAAAACGAGCGTCTTTAGCGTTTATGACTTTGATTGAAAATGGTGCATCTGTCTGTGGAGGATGTTTTTTCCGTGCGGCTGTGCGGCCGTGCCGCGTACCCTTCATCAAGACGCTCGCTGTGCAGCCGAAGAACTCGCAACAGCTGGCAGACGCTACACCGAGGCTTGAGCCTCTGTCCACGATAATATGCGTGCCGCGGCGTGATACGACCGACAGAGCTGACAATCACTGCCAGTGGCGCTCACAGTGGACTGTGGTTCTTCGTCGGGACGCCCATCCCTTCGGTATAGGGTGCAAAAGTCACCCACCTCTCCCCGAGTTTACCGATCGTGGCCAACTCGCTAACAAACTCCCCTCGAAAGCATTGCCTTACCACGGCCGCTCCTTTGGCAGAACTATTTTAGCCCAAATGGAGCTAGAGGAATCCATACTTTTGTTACATGTAATAAAAAAAACCTATACTCAGTAACTTTTATTTTGTATCTAAATATGGGAAAACAGAGCTCCAGCCATGTCCGTTGGTTAATTCTCCCTCAACCCCCTAATTTACTTGAACGCTCTTGCCTATACACGCCCCCACGTGTTCACCACTGCCACACGATTGCCCCCTACTCCCTAGCAAATATACACCCAGCAATCGAGGCTCGATCGAGGTAGTTTCATCTCATCGGTCGCACAGCGTCCGCGGTCCACGGCGATGATGATGATGAGGTGCTTATCTCGGCGTCCCGATCAGCACCTAGCCACCGCCAGATTAGGGCGAGTCCATTAATTAACACCTTCGTTACAGCACCGGCCTAGGCACCGGCTCTGCCACCTCCGGCTGCGCGCAAGAATGCTGCTAATTGAAGCGCTGCGCAGTCAAGCAGATAGCTGCGCAATCGGTATAGGCACCGCGCCGCGCCGCGCGCACTTTGTTCTCCCGCGCATTCAAGTCCCCGTGCTAATCGCACCGCGAGACAATTGATCGGTTCACACCTACTGACCTACGCCAGTCGTTAGATAAAAATACTACTTGCTTTTACTATTCTGCCGCATAAACATGACATCATCTCGGTTCAGTGGCACTGATTTTTATGCGGGTGTGCATGTCTAGGAACGTTATTAGCAAATTTGTAAGGATACATAAATATCTATACTGATTTAGCGCTAGTGAGCTTTCTAGCGATTTCGAGAATGAGTGCTTCCAGATAGACTTTGGTTGGGGTAAGGTAAGGTTAGGTTACATTAGGATAGGTAGGGTTGAACATCCAAACGGTGTCATTTTTTGGGGAAATCCGGTGCTTTCTGAACCATATACAAAATTTGTTCCGGCCTTTAGACACTTGATCAAAGCCATGTTTTTGGCGCATACATGAACTGATTTTCGAGCGTTTCGCTGCCAAGCGTTTCGGCTAGTAAACTTGCACGTTGCATGCAACGCAGCCACACAGACAAGCGGGCTCTGATCGATCCCTTTCAGTTTTCACACATTCATGCATCGGTTCACGATCTAATGGAAATCATTTGTCTGGGTGTTTGCTGTTCGCTCGCCACTACCAAATCTACATGTTAAAATACCGTGACACCATTGATGATTATACAAATCTTAGTACAAATCACGCCTACGATACGCGATACGCTGGTTAGGCATTCTCTGTATAAACATTCGATTAGTGCTGCTACTTGTAGATGATAATGGGATATCTTGGCACCTCCATCTGCGATTAGTCGAAGGTGAGAACTTATTTAGTGAGCTGTCATTTCATTTTAACAGATGACTCATTTTAAAAGAGTATGCGAAAATATCTGTTTCATGGAGGCGAACTTTAAATGTGGCGTTCCGAAGTGGTAATGGTTTTGACCAAATCCTCAAAATGCAGTCGCATGCAAATACCTTCTGGTTCTTTCGTCAAGTGAGTAGGTTTTTTTTTTAAAGTTTGGTCGATCAAATGTCCGCACCTAGAAATCACACCACGGTCCACACATGTCCAAAACCGAACCGTGACAAGAGACAGCTGTCATCGTCGCGGTATTCAAACAAGGCCCACAAACGCCAGCAGGCAACACTTGGTTCATAATATTCGGTGGTATTTATTTATTTTTAACATGTAATTAGCATCTTTGAACAGAAGTGTGTTCATTGTGCATTGAAATTCAAACAAAAAGAGGCGGCCAATGTTTTTCTATGTCGTGCTAAGTAGCTAGAGTTGTAAAAAAGCGATAAAGAATCATACGAAAAGTGATTGGAAAAAATAACTGGTAAATCAATAATAGAATCTATAGAAATTCAAAATATGCCACTACACCACTACATTTCACAAATAGCGCCAACAACTCATATTTTCTTCTCGAAACTGGAATGCTAAGTGAACAGAGTAAACAGAACAAAGTACAGAAGTTATCTTAGAGAACACGTTAGGCTTTGCAGCTACGTCATGAAAGTTCTTGGTGTCATCCGAATGATGGAAAACCAGACCTTTCACCATCTTGTCGCTCAAACGTGCAATTCAGCCTTTTCTTGATTAAAAACTTGATTTGTACCAAATTGGAATCACCAGCAAACTTTCAACATCATCCGAGCTCAAATTACTGCTACGACGTGTACAAATCGTGGAATATCTTGAATTGCTCTTCAGTGTATACAAATAGGCATGCGCCCCAATATGGCAAGCATTATGCTTTTTATTTTCATTAATTTAATAAAAATTTCACAAATATTATGTTTTGGCAAAGTTTCATTGAGAGCGGTAAAGTAATCTGTCCGATCACAATTTTCTATGCCACGTAGCATAATACACTTTCAGACTTTTCTCAGACTTATAATTATGCGACTAATTTCTGCTCGATGCCAACGTGCTTTTCGAAAATAAACAGTAATATGGAGTCCCACATAACATGTGATTAAAATTGAAAGCCCCATTACAGCTTTCAAGATCCCGCTCGACGCCAGGAGACCATGAGAACCGAGCGGCGTCCAAGCACCGCCAAGCTCCAGTAACTCGGCGCTGCACAGATTCTCACAATGCTTTAACACAAAATGCTTATCTCTGCGGAGAGAAGAATGTAATCTGCATCATTGAAATTCATTGCCCAGCTGAGAATGAATGAACGGACGGCTCGTGAGACCGTCCGAGTGATTCTCAACACCTTCCACCGACCCTGGTGTACAGGTGAGGTGCAGGTAATCTCCTAATCAACAAGATAGTGGGCATAATCAAAGTCTCTCGTCTGAGACTTGATTACGAATGCATGCGTTCCCTGCCTGTTCGATTACAGCCACCTGTTTTGGCAGAAAACCAATTTTTTCACGTGCTTCGATACAAGAAAATGATCGACTGGTTAGATATTTTAAAGGGTCTAGTTCGGTCGTCCGTCAAATACGCAACTAGGTAATGACTTTCCCTTTCTCAATTATACGATTGCAATTAATTAGATCCACTAATTACTCGGACGCGGATCGCGGGTACCTCGTACACTGCTCAGATTAAATCACCTTTGGTTTGGTATGCAAGTCCCAATGACAATTACTTGATTCAATGGCCAGCCTCTACCCGCCCGGGTAAATTTACATGTTGCAGCAATAACCATAATACATGGATGACAATCCCTGGTTCTTCCATAAATTTTCAGAGATCTGGAGATGAGATCGGTAGTTTTAGCGCATAAACATTCCTTTTATGACACTGATGGAATTAAATAATCATGTAAAATGGTAAATAAAATTAAATAAAAATGCTGGTAAACCAGCTACGAAACGGCAAGAAATCTAACATCTGGAGGAATAACGGCCTATAATTGATTTTATCTTGAAAGAGATAATGAACTAGGTATTAATGATTCTATCAAGAATAATGTAATAATGTATTGCTAATTTGTGAGATGTTCATAAATAGAAAAACATCAAATTAATTGTTTCAATGAAGATATTTATGAATGAGTTAAATGATATATAAGCTTGCCCATAAACGAATACGTTTTTATTGAGATAATTTATCAACATACTATTTCAACGAGTTATTTTATTTCTACTTTGTTCCTTGACATTTTAGCTCAACTATACAAAACGTTGCATTCATAAAAAAACATTTCAAAATAACACCTGTCAACCTTACAAGATGATTTGCTGATATATTTTTAGATCTATATGCAAATTCTCAATCACAACTAAAAAATCTGTTACTCTCACAAGTGTCAGCCGGTGCACATATCTTTAGTAAACGAGAAAAATAACGAATCTCGAGTCCTTTTGCTTCTGGCTCGAGTACGAACTCCGAACGTGCTTCGCAACAAAACCCAGCTGCACCAGCACTCGAAATAATGGCCACATACTCTTCGAGACCACTTCGAGACAGAATGAAAATCACAGATTGTCGCACCGATTTCCTCGCGGAGAGCATGTCACTCACGACAACCATAACGACGTGCCAGCGACTAAACAACCAGCCATGTACGCTGGTTCGAGTGCAGTTTAACAAAATCCGAGACAACTTGCAGTATTAAAATGGCACACCACGCTCAAGACTAAGAATGTGAAGGTGGCCAGTGCCTGAGATAAGATTCTCAGCAGGCATTTTGAGCACATTTGAGTTGGCCCCACGTTCTATCGGCCAACTTGTCTGAAGGTGTCAAGTACTTTAGCAAAGGTACAAGGAGATTAAAGGCCTTGACAAACTGGCCAGAACAGAAAAGAAACATCACAGAAAAGGAACTCTCTCGTCGTAATTACTTCAAAAATCATTATTTTATCCCACATTTCAGCATAACACTAATAGCACGATTAAAAACGAATCCAGCTGCAAGAGCGACCTCTAACGAATCAATCTACGTCACAGGCTGGACCAAAGCATCGCATCTCATCACATCGTCAGTACCAGCATGAAACGCGTGTGAACCAGAGAGCGATCTGTCAACTCTCTGACCATTTACCTGGGCAAAACAAACATCTCGTAACAATCTTAATTACAAGAGCGTAGCCTTGATGCGCGTTGCGTACAAAGTGCGTGCCGGCTCGGTGGAGTAGGTATTGCCGAGAGCATGCCGAGATGACGAGGTGCGTGCGTGTGCGTGACACGATCAGATCTCGCCGAGCGCCGCGGGTCGGGTCGGGTCTCACTCTCCTCTCCTCTGCTTCTGTGCTGGATGCTTGGGAGTTTAGAAACGCTGTGCTTGAGCGATGTCAGTGGCGGCCGCGAATTAAACGAAAGGACAGATATTCACCGTACTGGGTGACTTCAGAATGGCTGGAACGTGGCATTTTGGTTATTTCTAATTATTCCCTACTCGCCAAGGGAAATTAATCGGTAACAGATTTAAACTCTTTCGTCATAAAGGGGACTTCATATATGCGCACTATTTTCCAATCAAAGCCTTTACAGCAACTTGGCTGTATTATAAAACTGGATTTAATTTGTTTGTTTTAAAACCAAGTGCTAATGTTACCTATAAACAAAATGCAATTGTCCAAGTATCATTTAAACAAATTTTACGATGGCATCTGCGCAGTTATCAACTCTAAGTCACGATTTGTCACGTGCGAACTTTGACAGCCGTTTGGACTTTTGTCGGGGTTGTTATCCGAAACCGGTCGTGACTGCTCGTGACAGGCTAGGGTAGCGTGCCACTGGCGCCTATTCGAGCCGAGGGCTCAGGCGCTCTCAGAACGCCTGCATATTATGCGCGGACATGGCACCGACCGACCGGATGGCCTCGGTCTGTCCATCGGCAGTCCCACAGAGATCTTATGTCATCTCGAGTACCTTTACCTATGCCGAGTACAGTGCCGGGCACAAGTAGATTGCCAATTACCCATTGTCTTTGACGTCGAAACTCTAAATACAAGTTCGGTGCCGCGATATAATGATATGGTCAAGATAATTTGGCTGGTTATGCAGCTCATTAGTATGCTAAGTATGGTGATCACGTTATCAAAGCCAGGCGAATATTCGGAAATGTTTTCTTCAATACGTGATTGGCAGAAGTGATTTGTTCGTTTCGATGTTTGAATTACGGGTTTTTATTGTTTTCTTTCTTGTGTCTTGCGGCTGGCTACAGACAAATTTCATAAAAACGCAGCTGTATAAAATCATTGAGATTTGTTCAAACCGA
Organism: Nemoura dubitans; assembly: GCA_921293005.1. Taxonomy (NCBI): domain Eukaryota; kingdom Metazoa; phylum Arthropoda; class Insecta; order Plecoptera; family Nemouridae; genus Nemoura; species Nemoura dubitans. Next base: position 60,324,206 of record OV121073.1, read on the forward strand.
CCGAGTGAATTTTTATGAGATTTGTTTCCTTCCGCTTTCCTACCCATCCTACAGGAAATAGTTTATTAAAATGTAACGTTAATGATAACAAATTACTTTCATGCAACGGTACTCGATCTTCCATTTCGGGTTCATGAAACTCGCATCTCGACCAATTCGCATTTCGTCCAGCAATTTCCAGCGACTCCCAGAAGCATTCAAACCAATTATTCGAACCGCGTCAAAAGAAGTCAATTGCGCTGATTTACTACGACCTACTCCCCCATTGAGAGGAAACGCACGAGGCGGCGGTACTTTTCAAATTACCCAGCGATACGCAATGAAGTGACGGTAATTGTATCGCAATTGCGCCGCCGCAGAACTTCAGAAGGCTATTCATCTCTAGAGTTGTACGGTTGTACCAAGTTTCTACAGAATTGCTGCAAAATGTCTGCATTACATATAAAAAATATATGAATGGGTTTGTTCTATTTGCAGTTAAAGTGACGTAAACTTTGTTGCATTACTCTTCTGCTATCATTATCCATTTCCGTGTTGTCTCGATGAGATTTATGTTAAAGGTATTAACGAATTCCTACTTGCACTGCATTATGTACGTTTATGGTGTCTGTTATTGCATCCTTAGAAACATGCATTCATGAAGTTATAAATTATTTCAAATATATAGGCCACAATAACAAAAGGTTCGGAAAAGAAACACCAAATTAATGGCACCATCTGGTATCGAACCGAGACCTCCCGTGGGCATCGACAAGATTCACAATACGGGTTTGCATCTATTCGCCTTTCGCAAAGGTAAACTTTTGATATCAACTTATTTATAAAACCGTAATATAAATCCCGATTTCCTGTCAATTTTAAGGGTAGTAATTTTTTCTTCTCTCAATCTTATCAAAAGGGACATCTACGAAGGCATTGTAAAGAATTGAAAGGCAGTAGGAAGAGACCAAAACTCGGCGTAAATGGCACATATTCACATAGGCCCACTAGAGGGTGGCAGGAGGTATAACCAGAGCACAAAAGAATACGCCATGAGAGTCTAAGATCTATAGCATCTGGGCCATTCATTGTATTTTTCTGGAGCTTCATCCCTGAATGCTGCAAAGAGCGAACACGCGGGTGAACCCGATCAGGACTCAGAATCCAGGACTCGCTCACGCGTGTGATGCCACACGATCACTCACCATTCACAAACACGGAGACTAATCCTCGGGTGGTAGCTCGAATATCTTCGGCCATCTTCGCCGCGAGATGCTGGGGCCACAGAACCATCGCGAACCACTTCTCGACAGTGAACAATAAGGTAAAAACTAGTTTACTTGAAGATTCTGCTAGATCCTTTATATCCGACCCATATAAGGATGTTTCATAAAAGCCGATGGTAAAGATTGACATGAGGATCAATGTGCCATTACTGTCCACGACATGCAATTCGAAACCGGGAAGGGGTGATTTATTTTTGCAGTTTTTCTTTACTCGAGAAGCATATGGGCACTTGTTGATTCGAATTGAAGCAGGCCGATTGTGACTGTAATCCCGTAATGCAATGTCAAAGGAAGTTGTTAAATTCTGGTTAAAATTGTAGGATAATTGTGACTTCCGGATGACCGATGCAAAGAAGGTGCTGGTGTCTCCCTTTATTCATGAACGCCACAACATGCGACGGAAAGGTTGCTTTTAAAACGAGGCGGTTGGATTTGGAAATAATTTATTTTAACCGTCGCCTGAGTCAACCCGCATGGAAGAATCTATCAACACACAAACTTTGTATCACCTTTATCTGAGCCGTGATTTACTCGTAGAAACAAAACAATACAATAAATACAAACAAACAAATCGTTACTTTGGTAATTAGTTTGGATAGAAAACGAAACATTAATTATACAGCCATCGCTAATGAGTTGGATTGCCCACGCATTGAAGTCTCTCGTATTTCTTATCCCCTGTGCAACGAGCGATTCCACACATACACTAACAGAGTAACGAGCCCCGTGATTGGCATACTTAATTGGCACCCACAAACAATCGAACGCGTATATGATATCAAGCAAAGATGATGATAGCAATATCGCACCGAAACTGCCGGAAACATAGGAGACAAAGCAATGTTGTGGTCAAGTAGCGATAAGACGTCAACTATTAAGGATGTAACGGTTTTTTCAATTTCAAATATTCATTCACAATCATTTTGAGTACGAAATTAATTAAAAGATACGCTTAATTTGACGGGTATACGCATGCATTACGATAACACACCCACTGATGCGGGTCGCCCTAACAAAATAATGAAGTTATCAGAAGGGTTAAATAATCTCGAAGGCAATTAGAGTTCGTCATAATTGTCATCAAACCATCTCCAAAGTTCATCGTGCTCAATTGAAGCATCCCCAACAAACGTTTCTTTGCAACGCAACGTGCGGAGCTCGAAATCACACATCCGCAAAAGATTCTGACATTGGCCAACCATAGGATTGAGGTCTGAGGTTGATTTCCTACCTCACGGACAGCTGTGGCCTGTTGCCTGTTGCCTGTTTAGTGGCACCTGCCGCCTCGCCAACCTCCGAGATTTGGCTTCGGAAACGACGTATATACACCTATATAGGTACGCGTATAGCGGTCTTTTTCTACAAGGATATGTTGCAACGCTATCGATGGCACCGCGCCGAGGTGCGAGTAAGACGGAACGACACGAAGGAGAGGTCCAGCTGGTGGAGCTCAGTCCAAGATGGGCAGATGTTCGATAGCGCGGACCGAAGAGGTGGGCGATCTGGATCTATTATCTTGTAGGTGCTCTTTTCTTGTCAACCGGCCTTGGCCATTTTTTTGGTCGAAATGTCGTTCGGTTGTTGTAATCGGATAATTAACAATGGGAAATTGATAGTTGGTTTTAAACGAAGTGTGTCGTATTATTCGTATTCATCGACCAGACATCTTTTGATTACTTAACCCTTATGTAACGACACATTAATCGGATGAAGGATTCCACCAACTTGTGTCATCCTTCGTCTTGAAATGGTCAAGGGTTTTTATAGATGCATTTTAGGCAACTCTCTCAACGTATAATCAGGAAGAGGAAATAAATTAAACTTGAAATCAGGATTCCTAAAACTCCTTAACAACAAGCTAAACGCATCGCAAATATTAACACGGTTTCTACCAACGTAGTACCTGCTGGCCAACACCCAACACAAAGAAACGCTAGGGTGCATTCGGTTCCGGCACCTTAAAATTGTTGACAACGAAGAGGACCAACCGACATTCCACTTCAAAACAATAACCTCATGGGCCATTGGACACAGCGTCTTAGCTGCGTTTAGAGGCTACTTGATCCATTAGTTCGGAGCAGCCCTGACATCATCATTACCAATCAAGATCATCATCAGCGATGAGCACTAAAACAGGCTAGTATTACATGCCTTGCCGTGATCCGAAGATGAAGACTTCGTTCGAAGATAACAATCTCTGTTTCGGTTGACAGGCGACTTCAAAATAGTTCACCCTAGACGTGACCGTCGTAAAGTCTTCAAGAATGTATGGGTGCTTTCTTTATTGAATGTCGAAACGCCTTGCTGGTCACAGGTAGCCAGGTAGACAAGAAACCGAAGTGCCTTTAATTTGGATCACATACCTGCTGCACTTTCTTGAATAATTATTGAGATAATTATCTTTCCGTAGAGTAAAAACGATCTATTGTGTTTATACTTTATAACCACCGAAAGGTGGACATTCAATGTTGCATTATATAGGTATCTCGAGATATGATGCCATCTCCACCTTTTATTCGTAAGAAACGCTACCACATAATTTATACAGGGACCTATAATATCGATCATTAAATAATCAGATAACTTATTCCAAACACGAAAAAAAGTATAAGGTGGTCTTAACTTCAATCAACTGCCATCATTTTCGACCAACTTGTAAAGCAGTTTCCCGAAGAGAAAAAAACAAAAACAAAAACAAAATCAGAAACCATGCACTATGCAGTTTTGAGCCCATGTGCGTGCCCCATCTTTACTATTGGCGTTGCCACCTCCAAACACTGTTCCGCAGCTTATTCTGCATGCATGCAGTGACGATCTTGTCCGATTATTTTCGACTGCAGTCGACGGCGAACCGGTCCAGCAGCGGGCAAATCACGAGTTGAGATTTCCAATTCTGCTAGGTGGCATCCAAATGCACGTAATGGTGCACTACAGTCAGGGTCATCTGTCTTTCGACGCTCTGCGAAGCGTCTGCTAGCTACACAAAATGCACACATGCTCACACGTATATATGTTGCAGTGTACAAAGTGCATTTCAAATAGGATAACTGCACAAAAGGCATTTAGGTATATCACTCTGAATCGTGTTCATCTCAATAAGGTGAAATCAAACATTTATTAAAATCATGTATGACAGTTGAAACAAGTTACGAGCTACACTGGTATCAATCAATCACGCGTGTGTCAATCGACGATGGAATGACACAAGGTTTGCGCAGCCGTTATTTTTAAAATTACGGAGCTTTTGGATCGAATTGCGCTGTACTAGTAGAGCGTGATCCATGAAGTGATCGACATAGATTTGACGGTCGTTTTCTGATTTATTTAACAACTGTTATTGACTACTGGGTTCATTCTGAAATCATATTACCAAAGGTAGTTAAACATTTTATTGCAGCTAAATCCCATGGTTTAACGGCTTAGCCAAGTTCAGGAATGAAGTTCGGCAACTAATTTACCCAATTGTTACGGATAATCAACGTACATATTTAGAAAATCTTGGTGTAACGGTGAACACGTGATTTAAAATCTTGGCTCGCGCAATTTAATAAGATTTTTTTTTGTCGGACACATTATGATTAAATTATATATTTAATACATAACAGGTGTTTGGAGCGGCCGTAAAACGCACGGGAATCATGAAAACGAGCAAATAGCGAGGCGACGAGGAATAGAACAGTTCACCGGTCAGACGCGTTCATAATCAAAAGGAACTGAATCAATCTAGGTGCCTGCCGTGCCGACCGGCATAAAGAATCAATGGCAAAAAACGTAGCAAACAAATATTGCAAGCCATGCGGCCATGTGAACCACCGTGTAAGGCTGTAAGCCCAGCAGAGAATGTGTTGAGAAAACTGTGATGGATGTAATGAGCATGTGACGGAGTAGAAGCGAGCAAAAACGTGCTGTCATAAAAATATTTAATAATTGAATTTTAATAATAGCTACAAGTCGAAACAAAATCAGGCTCGTCCAGTTCAGCCGGTAAATACATTTTTTTCCCTTCAATCGTCACAGAATTATTGCTCTCATTCCTCGCTATACTTGGTGTAAACAGGTATGCTGAGCTCCCATATTAGTAAGGTAGTGTTATTAATATTTTCAAGCAGCTGCAATATCGATTACTTATTCTGATCGGCGCACTCTAGCTTCGATCACAGAATCATGTTTCATTTCACAGTTTTCAAGAGAGAACAAAAACTAAAAACAATAAGAAACTAAAGAAAAATCGCGCGTTCGCAGTCAAGAAAATGGCATGGCCAAAGAGAATACAGCAGCATGCTTGAGGAAAACTTAAATTCTGACAATCAAACCATGCGTTCTTTGTGTACACCGTTTACTAACATTCCCCAAGCAATTATCCAGAGTAGAATAAGAGCCCGTTTCAAACATAACGATGACGTCTGCCTTCCCGTGCACTTACTGACACAGAAAACTGCAACAATACAATATCTGAATGCATTGTCCCGAAGCCCGGAGTGCACGACTTGACGACAAGTTGAGCAACTTGTTTAAATGTCAATCCAGGACGTCGACTTCGCTACGATTTTTACCGTACATTGGACACAGTACGAACAATTAGTGGGAAAACGGAGTAATCGTAGAGCATGAATTCATACCATATGGGGGTTGAATCGGACATTACTTATCAAACATTCCACTCATAATAATCTGTTGTCAAACGCGAAGGTAAGTTAGAGCACAACGCCACTTACGAAAGTGTATATAGCAACACGACGAATATAAATGAACAATATATAACATGCAAATCAGATCCATTTCACACACAATAAATTTACTCTCTAGTCTCTAGTTATAACTGTATATAAAAGAACCAATAAAAAAAAATCACCATTGGTAAAACACCGTCCTAATTTGAGCAAACCCGTCCAGCGTCGACTTGATCTTCTCCAACTCCACATCCATGTTCAGACTGTGCTTGTTAGCAATCTCGCTGCACATCCATCTCGTCCGAAGATTGCACACACTGACATCTGGACTGTGGTCTAATATTTGGGCAAGGTTCCTGCGCCAACTCGGCCCTGTTATTACAGCCCATGCACAAGGTAGCACACAGCAATCCCACTGGCCGAAGATCACTCCACGATTGCAGCCGCCCGCTACGACTGTTAGGTGCAGTGGCGCGGCGCACATGTTTTCTGTTTCAACAAGTCCAAATTCAAAGCGTCATCGAATGTGACAATGTCTTCTGAGACACGGGACACAGTAGGACAGGTGAAAAAGAGACGATTTTCGTTTAGGTTCCGTGTGCAATTGAGTCGAAAGGTTTAAAGGACACATGCGTGCCACTCTCGCTAGCCAAGAGGTCCCAATCCACCACTGAATCTGCGTGGCTCTCGTTGATCTCAGCCACGATTTGACTCGGGCCAGTGGGGGTCTGTCTTGCTCGAAGCTTATCGTGACTCGAGATCAGTCTTCTGCGGACCGCGCCGAGAGAAATCTCGGCCCCACACCTCATGATGCTGCTCGCCCTGTCCGTCTCGAAGACAAGCGCGACCATCGCGAGGAGCAGCGGCTTGCGATTCGATGCATTCGCGAGTCGCAAGTCGCAACACACCGGATACGTAACTACGACTCCAATTATACGTGATTTCAATGCGCGTCGCTCGTTTTTGCGCGCCGAGAAGCGCAAAAATGTGGCCACCGCATTGTGTGTGTGTGTTGCACACCGCGAGTTATCTGCGGTGCGGTCGCCCCGAGTGCCCACTTGGCTGTTTTTATGAGGCAATTGGTATTTTTTTTCCAAAGAGATTACGTAAAATGCACCAAAAATTAGAGTAATCTCTTGACGATAATCGCATTTTTTTTTGTACATTTCGGTAAGCGACTTATAAAAACGACACTGGAAACATCCAGTAGCCTAAGGACGATGTTTAAAAACCCTCTCACTCGCCGATAACATCTTCAATGGAGCTCTAATTGCAAGCCGTGAGGGAGCAAAATGACAGCGCGACCACTCCATGCTTCACAGTTCACACACGAGTTTTTGTCGTCCCAAATGGACGCTTGTGTTTTGTTACGGGGACACGAGATGAGGGCTGTTGGCTCCATGGTCCATGGTCCATGGTCCCACCGATGCTGCTGCGCGCAGACAAGGGAAGCTGCATCTTCTCCGCCCTCCACCACTTTCATGGCTGAGTGTGCAGGCAGTGGCACCCCCAGATTATATTACATCTGTGTCGTCGGAATTCAACACTTGAGACGCGCATGAGGGAGGAGATGAGGCAATATGTCCTTGCTCTTTGTGTGAAGCTCAGTGCTACCAACCACTGTCGAAGGAGGAGTGGAAATGTGTTTGGGTCCACCATCTTTGGCAGAGAACCACAGATGAAGGGTGGTACAACTCTATATAGGTATGCGCTATTTTCTTGCAGTTATAAAGGTTGCGAAATATAGTAGAAGATAGATAACGGAATATCATATGTGCCAACTTTAGAATTAATGTATTTATAAACTAAATTGTCACTAATTTTGATGCAAATTTCACTAAATCATCGAGTGATAGATCTGCTATATTGAGCAAACTCCGTATACGATGCACATCGTTACAAAATGAAGCACACACCCAATTATTTGATCTGTCCGTGTAGATCCGTAATCCCGTTAGACGTCCGCAACGGGCAACGATAGCGACATGCTGAATAAATCGGTCGGCTCGAAAAGCGAGCGAATCCCCGCGCCACGGCCGAGCATTCGAAATGCATCGATCAATTGATGCATAGCCAAGTTGACAGTGCAGGTAAATACGGACTTGATGGAGATTAGCGGTCAGACGAGCGGAGATCAGTCAAGCGCAGTCGACGCTCATGTTCAGTAGTCGGCGAAACAACATCGCAAATGATTCGCGGTGGTTTGATTGATTGAGTTAGGTTATCAGAAAACGATTTGTATGACAATTTTAATCGGCTGCATAAACAGGGACGTAAGACATTGTGAATGCGAATGGAGGATAAGAAAATGAACAGGAATTATCTCGCTGAAAATTGTTGTACAGCGGATGTTTAGAATCGAAATGAAGCAATAATCAACATTTATTTCGCAAAAAAATATACACACGTTGAGCAAATTGTTCGTTCTTAGGTTGGAGTCGATATGAAAGGTGTTCACAAACCATAAGAACGAGCATAATACAGAATGCAGAAAGCACTATACAATACAGAATCACAGTTTCGGTCAGCCAACTGGATGATCTTTGCTCTCTTTATGTCTGAGAAACGACTCCATCTCTTCAGTCAGCTGCAGAAGATATTCGATAACAAAAAGCGCTATGATTTATTTAACAGCAATCACGGTGAGCTTTGAAAACGGTGTCCAGTCACCCGCATCCAGTCTGCGATCAGCATCCAGCACGGAGCGCTCGTCTAAAGAACAGGTCGCAAACAAACATCGCCAGAAGAATCTGACCAGAGCGGCCTGCAAATTCGCGCATTTATCAAAAAAAAAAATTCCCAACTCAAACAATCGTCGCTTTTGTAGTCGAGACAATGACCGCGCGTTTAAAATCTTGAGTTTGCTTTGGCAAGAAGCGAAAATACGGTTGCTTGCACTTCCCGTCCAACTGCCGATTGAATTTGAAAATCAAAAGAAATTGCGCTCTGGCGATGCCTGCACTAAGATGATGGAGCAGCTATTCTGGAGTTTTTTGGCGACTGAACGGAGGGACTTTTTAGAACATCTAGACTCTATACTCCATGTAACTGTGAGAAGGAGGCGCATAGCTCCTGGACCAACATCCTCGAAAGTTCCAACCGATTGTATACCTCAAGACCTCCAGGACTAAAAGCTTTGAAACCTTCCGCTATATAACGTCTGGCGTCCCAATTTCTAATGTCTCAGATAATGCACACCTACTCAATCTCGACTGAGAAAGCAACCCGTGAAACTGCAGCACAGCTATCAGCATACCATGAAATACCACGCCATTTAGAATCCACTCCGCACAACCGTGGAGCCATCATCCACCCACCAACCGACGTTGATGTAACGTTCTTCCACTACATTCGATGTAAACACGAGTCGATTAGCTGACCGTCACCGAGTCCAAGTCCGAGTAGCGACCGTTGGCTGGTCACTGCACAGTGCCAAGCCGAGCACTCCGCAGTCCTCGCGGTTCACTGGCGTCGACCGATTAGCATAGCATATCAGACCGGCCGCGGCACACAAAGGGTCACGTGGCTTGAGGCGAGGATCCGGGGTCCGACCAGGCGCACGGTGTGTGTTCAATTGATCGGAGTGATCGGAGCGGGGACCGTTGCTCGAGACGGTATCCAGCCGCGAGTTTCAAAACAACTTCACAGTTTACGCAGGCACACTTCAATGGCATTAATCAAGGCGTTGCTTTTTTTTTTTGTTTTCAAGTTGGCGACGTATTTGAATGTTAGACATGACGTTTAGCGTTTGAAATAACGGGCTGGTGACTTTTAAAAGCAATGTCTCGGTTTCTGTCAATGCACTTTCGGTGTTTTTGTTTTTGGAATGACCTTCGAAAAGTCTTTAAAAATCTGATATATGGTTGTAAAATAAATACGGCATCGAAGATGATATCTCCTGGCCTTGGCGATTTGTTTTTACCAGACAAACAATGATTAAATCAATAAATATAAAGAAAGGTGAGATATGTATAAAGAAATGTGAAGTGCAAATAATAATAAGTGTGCCAGCCACAGATAAAATCGTGGACCCGAATAACGGATCGATATGATACGAGTATGACTCTGGAAGGCTCAATAGAATACAATTCACGACAGGGAATTAAAAATTAAGTCGTTTACGATACAAGTAACCGAGTATTTAAATCTAAGTAACCTTTCACATAGTTACCACTGATTTAAAACAGTGTAGGTGAAATGAAGATCATAACTCGAAGCTTTCATTTTAATGTTCGCGAAATGGCTATTGAAAATCCTAAATATGGCAAAGCGTATCACTTTGATCAAACATAAAACCATGATTCTATAATCTAGTACCAGCAAACCACACATGCACGCCCGAGATAAAATGGTAATTCAGTCTTTGCCACACTCGACTAGTTATAGAAGTACGAAGCGGCACAGCTAAATCCTCCTCTCCTACACGTTAATTGTTTCTTGGATCGCCATAAAACCGAATGCAGGTCATTGTTTCCCCAGTTGATATTTATCGATAGCGTGATAGGCGTTGCTTCGGTTTTGAATCTTATTCCATTCCCCATGATAATCGCAATGGAGTCGCAGCATACAAACGATAGATACATTATTTTCAGCAGGATTCCATGCAACTTGAACTCGTGTTGACCCTGTGCTTTCAATTACAGAACAAGTGGCAGAGTAAGTGCAGTAGCAGAATTACGCTTGGCATTGCGAACAACCAGACATACGTAATTGGACATTTTAGGTATATAGCATTCTTCACGAAAGATGCAGAAGAAAATAAAACAATATCAGAGAAGAAGCTCAAAGCTGTAACCCTTACATCGTGATCCATGTGGATAAAATGCAGACGAAGATTTAAAAACCCACGCAATAAATTGGAACGAATTAAAAAAAACCATTGTTGATCTCAATTCCAAAACTCGAAATGTTGGTAAAGCACCTCTGCTCGTGTAGATGTAAATTTGTGCAAAAATAACCACGAAAAAAATGCAATTCTACAGCGAGACGTCCCACGCAAGCTGTCCCAACATTTCATGATTTTCACAATGCATCCGCGAGCGCAGGAGATTGCTCCTCTTTGGATGCTGGCGTGGAGTTGGCGTGGACCGCGTGCGGCGTGAGATACCCGTTCCACACCTCGGGCGGAGGCGTTGTTAGCCACAACAACGATGTTTACCATTGCTAGGATGCATGTGCTGCATAATTGCACTGTGTACAAACTGCACGGTAACTGCGCATGGGAAAAGTGCACCAATCTGGGTTGGCTCGGTGAGGAGAAGGGTGAATTGCATTTAGAATAGAAATGCATCTCGGTATCCACATATTTGATGCAAAAATATCGATCGTTAGGTGTACAAACGTTTCGATGAACTGATAAATATTTTCCGTTAGAAAACGTTTACCTGTTGGCAAATACATTCGTTTGTTTGATCAAGATTCTGCTAGATTTTTTAAAACTATCAAACAGGATTTAATTTTTTTGGGGGAATTTAGTATCGGTTCTGTATGATTGCGATGCGAAAAAGCAGTGGTACCCATTTCACTTATTGGCATGGCTAAATGCATTTCAGTTTTCAGCGAACAAGTAACTGCTGAGCGAAGCATAGCAAAATGAGCAGAGATATTCGGACATAAAACGCGCTGGCTGAAAGAACGGACATTCCTGGTTCCTCCGGGTTGCATGATGCATTTCAATTTGTCACAGCGCAGAATGCAAGCTTCAATCGACTTGTTTTTATTCTCGTGGGATGCAAGATGTATACGTTGGAAACGATGTGCTGGAGCAAGAAATTCTATCTCGTCTCTAATAGGTTTTTAAAGCTCACGATCGCAGAGTGGAGTGCCGAACTTTGTCGACCGAACTCGCGCCGAAAACCAAATGCCATTGCAGATGCGGTACTTACCTAAAAGCAAACAAAAAAACACAAAAATTAGTCACGAAGGAAATTTGAAAAAATCTACAAACACATTCATTCGATAACGTCCATCGTGCGCAGGAAACTCTACCCACATTTGGCTTTTAGGACAAATATGGAACAACTGCACAAAGAAAAAAAGTATGCATCTGAAAAATGATGCAACCACATATTGATTCACGTGCAAAATGGTGCCACAAACCAAAATGTACAAGAAAATACATCGACAAATCCATATTGATTTGCAGCGGAAGTGAGGTTATACTCCACAAAATTACGACCTACTTTATGTAGGTGTTGTGTTTGCATTCAATATACCAACAGAAGGCAAACATCTTATCAGCACTCACACTTCCCTGTCTTCCTGCTATGATTGTTCCCTTATCACCCCACAAAACCCGAAACTCTAGCGCGCTTACTCTGAATGATATGCGCAAATAGTCATTTTTTATTGATAAAATATTATCACGTGGCACGTTTTCCAGTCGGAAAGCACACGCGGCTGCCTTGATTTACAACGGAACAAAGAGAAAAGACCTTGTTCGGATTGACACAGGATATAGAAAATTACAAGCCAACAGTAACGTGCCGCGCGGCGCGGGTTATTGATAGCAAACAGAGAAAAATGTAAATGAACTCTTCGCCATTCGAATCCAGGATGCCTGCAATCGAAAACACAATTGAGAGTTGGCAAGAGAAAAGTACGCTGAAAATTGGCGCCATCCGGGGCCAATTGGCGCCAAGAACGGGATGCGCCGATGTTTGAAAGAAAACTCGCAAATGAACGAAGACCAGTAATTAAAAATGCATTAGTGATGTCCGACGTGTAGGTACCCATGCAATGAAACTTTCAATGGAAAAAAATTGGTATGAATCACAGTTCATAAAAAACGAACTGACTTACACATCCTAGTCCCATTTCAATTAATCGCCGGTAAACTACTAATCATTTAACACTTTCATTACAACTAAATCATTGCACATTTACTTTCAATGGTATTCAATACTCAATCAATGCCCGCCGACAAAAATTCGAAATGCGCAACAAACGATATGCACGAATCTGATCGGTAAGTAATGTGCATCCAATTAATTAATCTGCTGGTAGCGGCCGCCGCGGCGGCAGGGCAGACGTCGACCACCCAAAGTGTCATTAGTCCAGCGTACACGGCACACGGCACAAGCTCCTTGCGCGCAACCGAAGGCAATCAAATGCATGGCGTAAGTGCGGAAGCGTTCGCTGGAGATCGAACACGCGACCAATGAGCGTACTGAGATTATAGATACCATGTGGTCAAGACAGCTCGTGTTAAAGATAGGGTTATATATTACTTTCAGTAGATGTTTTACACCTTGGGCGTCGCTTTAGAAATTGGTAAATATGAAATTGGGCTTTTTAACAAGAAATGAAAGTACGTATTATTATTATATTATTATATTATTATACTATATTCTTCGTGGGCGTGCAAAACTCAAAATTAATTGTTCCTTATAACCTTTCCATTCCATCAAACAAAAATAATTACGCAAAATAATCAGCTCCAATTGCATTTCATTTCGCCGGGTAGAGGTGGGCAGGTCAAGTCCGCAGACAAACCAGAAGCCACCAGAAGCCACCAGAAGCCACCAGAAGCCACCAGAAGCCACCAGAAGCCACCAGAAGCCACCAGTTGCCACACGGACCTCCAACTCGAAAAATCCAGGCCACATCAGACCCACATAAAACCCAAAACTCCCGTCAAACAATATCCAAACAGGAGCTAGCGCCAGCGCTACCATCCGCAGGCGGCGCCCCTCAGCGAGCACCATCCACGCGACCCGCGGCCGCTCGATCGGGAGCATACCGGGTCGCTGGCAGGCCGCTGACGGCCGACGGTCCCACTCCCCGCCATGTGTTTGCCGAGAGACACCGGCTCGGCTCGGCTCGGCACAGCGCTCCACGTTCCCACGGTCTGCTCTCGCCACGCCTGCATAGCCTCAGCTGCCTGCCCGTCCGCTCGCCCTCTCGCCCACCCCCTCCCGATCCTAGCGACGCGCTCGCTCGCACACTGCTGCGCGCTCGCTCGTCCAGTGGCGGGCGCGCTCTGCTAAACGCGGGCGTGCGGATGCGATGGACTGCGCGGGGAGCACAGCTACCCCTCTGGGTGACGGCGTTTTATGTAGACACGTGTTTGGAGCACGACCGCTCGGCAACCGCGGCAGCATGGCAAAATACGCCCGGTTTTGGGTATACGATCTTCTATAAACGATCGGAATTATCTCTATAGTCTTCTCCAGGGTTCGGGTTGGGTCTCGTTTTCAATGGGAAAGACGAAATTCATGTGCACACCTGACCAAAAGCGGTCAAAACAAATTTCTTTGCAATTTTATCCGACATTCTGTAGCTGCGTCGTCAAGCTAACAGACAAAACAACTCGTCTTTCGTCCTCAAAAACAGCAACGCCAAACTGCGCGTTGTCCCACTGTTCCACACCGCGCTGCACATTCCCCGTTCCGCCACTGATCGCCGCCTATCTCGGCGTGCCTCGCTCCACGCCACCCACTTCTTGACAGTGCGTTATCAACTCCGCCGCGACGCGACGCACCGCACTCGACTCAGTCGCAGTGCGTGTCATTGACATGGGTCGCACTACGCATTACGCATTACGCATTACGCACTACCACAGGCTCTACGCGCGCCGCTCGCTGATGACAGCTCAGGTGCTCGGATCGTCTTACTTGGACGAGGCAACACAGTGTAATTAGGTTCGAGTCTAGCGGGGTATTAGTGGTCGTCAGGTATATGGGGGACTTCCGATGCATGAAGTCATTTTCAAGATTGCTTACAAATGTGGAGATGAGGGAGAGAGGTGAATGTCTAATTCGTGGAAAGAGACCGCACATAAGGTCGGAAATCGCTTGAAATCGCTGTATCGCTTGAAAAGAGTATCTGGGGTCACAAGATGAGTTTATTATATAAAATTTGTTTGAAATAAATGGCCGGGACCGGGTCGTATCTTTTTGAAGAGTAAACGCGAGTTTTTTCCCCTAATTTTGAATCAGCTACGGTGGGCATCAATGTCGGTTGGCTAACGAGTCAATGTCTCTTGCGCAATCATTCATGATACTGTACCACGTGCATTGTAATATAAGAATGAACGAAATTGCTGGAAAGAAGATTCGGGAACCTTCAAACTTCAATACGGTGCGAAACGAGAAAGGCTCAAGTACCTATACTCAGAAAAGAAACACATAAGATAAAAAATATATACCTTTTGCACGCGTATTTTTGACACAAAAAACTGTGTTTTCGGTACAAAGCCAATTGCAACTATACGCTCATCTCTGTGTTGGCTGAGATGATAAATGCTTCATCGCGATCCCAAGACGCGCCGCCCATCTCCCCTCCCACCCCCCGTTCTCCACGATTGATTGACGAATTAGTAATCGTTTGATGGCTATCAATAAGCCATGCTAATTGGCTCGGCCAGGCATCTCTACTAAGCAAACAAAGCACTACATTGTACGCCCATTTCGTCAGCGACTAATTCGACTTCAATGATGCGCTTTACACAAGGAGTCGAATAACACACGGACGTGTTGATTCACCGATCCATGTATAAAATAAAGTTAAATTACGGCCATTCTCTTTTTTCCGACGAAAAACGTGGATCTCTTCTTTTATTGCTAAAGATATTTTAATGTAGTTGGTAGTTGCATCGCAGTCAATGCACGATCATGGCGAGAGAAGAGTGGTAAAAAAGGCTAAATGCAAATACGATTGAAAAGAGAACGTGAGCCGACGAAAAAAGATTCGGTTTCAGGCATTGAACTCTCCGCGCGCAACCGTTTCTCGCGTTTCATCGCAGTTGGACCAATTTTTCCCTTTTGTCATTTTAGTCTTTCGCGCTTTTATTTGTATCAAACTGCATAAAAACTGGTCGATCATACTGCGCTACTGTGCTGCACTGTCACCAAGGGAGATCGTAACAGAAAAAATCGGTAATCTTAGGTTTTTTTGCGGAGTGAGTCCGATATCAGTTCATAAAATACTGCTACCAACTACAAAATCAAGAATACTCGTCGCTAGAGCGAGATTTGGGAACATTTTGGACAAGATCTTACTTCCCATGTCCGTTGCCTGTAAGTAATTCAAACTTGAAGTGGTCTTGAACTTACAACATACCCAAAGGGGTGAAAGTTCGCTTATCACGTCAATCCAGTTCTGTCCCCCGCGCGTCTTCAGGATAGAAGTGATGCGGGCCCACATTTGCCAGCGATGGGCACACGTGATACAGAGTCCCTCTGGCCGGGCAGACGCACGTCCGGCCCCGCTTATCGCACGCGTTATCACGCAAGACGTGCGCACTCCACGCACAAAGCACGCACCCCCAAGCGATACACGGTACCTGTGCCGCCTATTTCGCGCAATCTTGGCTCGAAAAGTTTGCTCGCTAGTGTCGAGTCTTTCAAATGCGGTGTACATAGGCAACGGATAAGAATATTTGCTATATCCATTGTTTCTTGTGTGCTTTCCGACGATCAAAGAAGCCCCTTGTTGGATGATATTGATTCTGGATTGATTGACCTTACAAATTGTGTTCCCGATTAGATAGGGTAAATATATGAAGATGCGGCACCGAGTTTTTACACTCAATATTACATTTCTGCCACGCAAGATTGAAATTTTACGTGTGGTCGCAATCAAAAAGTAAGAATGGTTTTTAACGATCTTGAAATCGTATAGATTTACGTGTTACGATGTATCGGTAGAAAAAAATTTGATTCATGTACCTATATATTATCCTTTTTTTCGACATTGTGATACGCTGAATCGTAAAATACGAAAGAACTTGCGTGGATTGAGGTCTTTGAACAAAGCGAATGTCTATATAACAGGAACAATCCTTTAGAAATCAGATGACATGGAGAAAAAAGGGAGGCGTTTTTCTTTCTCGGAAAAGCTATTCCAATATACACAGGCGAGCCATAGTGAGGTTTTTGATCGACACTTCTTGTTGAAAGGACAAATTGTAAGTACATAGGAACACGTTAACTTTCTCGCTGGCACTAAATAAATAGAACGCCATCGGTTTACCTAACTGTATGATGAATCGAACAAGCGTCTCACAGACAAACGAGTTTGCAGTGCGAAATAGATCAACGCCGAGACTACGTAAACCACTTAGCGGTCGCGACTCGCGAGAGAAAAACGAAATACCTTCAGAAAAAATTAATTTATTATAAAAACCCACTATTTGTTAATTATAAAAATTTCTTCCACATTTAATTGGAGGAAATATTCTCTGTTAATGTGGCCTAGTAAAGGTGTGGGAATCTCGCCAGAGTTACGTTATTTGATGGCGTGATTCAGAAGAGATCGCTGCCTAGCGGCGGCAGCGGCAAACTGACAGGATACGCAATTGGGAAGTTTTTAAGAGCCTCGACAAGAGTCACTCCCAGTCCCACGGAAGTTTTACTCGAAACTCCAATAAAACAACGGTCTAAAATTAATTATTATTGCGTAGCTCCTTTGTGTACCTATTTCAATACAGCAATTTTATGATCACTGTGATAACTTTTGTCGTAATGCTTGTACCCACCGTTGACCAACCAACACTCAATTATACCAGTACACACACTCGGAGCTTTATTCAGTTCCGAATCGCATCTTCAATCATCTCGTGGCTCTGACAAGACGACACAAGAATACCAAGCACGCGATCTGATTACAAATTAATAATTGCTGATATCAATATCAGTGTCCGCACAATGCATTGTATTCGTGCGCCATTTGCTTCTCATCAGACTGAGCCGTTATTTGAGCAATGACACTGCATTAGAGAGATACCATTGTAGCTCCGGACACAGGACAAGAAGAAAAGCAAGTAAAAAAAACCCGAATTCGTCGAGGTTGAATATTTTAATCAATTATGCCGATCGCGCCAATATGATTAACGACTGATTAATGATTGGGTGTCGGCTGTACGAAGATCGCCGTTGATCAGTGGCGACTCACAAGCGTCTCGTTCTAAGCACAGCCGCCACTGTTGGCGCAACACGTCGCGCGAGTAAATAATTAGAGCGGTCCACGGTTGTCGTGGTGACACCAGTGATGCTGCAGACGACATCTGTCAGAATGCGTCACAGAGGCCATTATAGAAGGCGTTCTTTCCTAAAACAAGCAGCGAAAAACCACTGCTCCTGTCCGTCACCGCACAGCATGTGGCATGCACGTGGCCCCGTGGCTGCCTCGGTTCGGTACAAATATTGAAAGGGAAAATGTGGCGCTCTTCATAACGTGACAAAGAAAATCTTCCTATTCAAGACAGGAACATATATAGAAGAAACAGATATCTGCGTTTCAGAATGCAAACAGTATGCGCTGCCTGTTGGCAGTGGGATGCTCCAGATTTCTTTCATCGACTTGTGTGATTCAAATGAGTTCTGGAGATTAAATCCCTAGAGATATCCAATGCCATCGAGCGTCTAAAGATTTATAATGCTGAGTGCGTCAGGTTTATATCCAAGTGCTTATGATATGAGTTATCCTTTTCAATGTTTTGAATTATAATAAATAAGACCACACATGTGACACCAAGATAGTGTTCGATAATTTTTTAAATTACCATCCACTATATTGACCAACCAAATATATATATATATATATATATATATATATATATATATATTCATTTATACGAGTGAAATATTACGATTTACTCTCAAACAATTGAGATCAAATTAAATATGTCACACTTCCTGTTACATTTTATTCGCAACCATGCTCCAATCAGTATCTTAGCTCCCATACATATACTGCAACACCTGAACAATGCAACACCAGCCGAGCTATATCTATTGCATCAGATCTCTCAGGTGATATCAATGCACGAAAACGGAAGCCACCAGAACTGCACCGTGCTACTCCCTCTCTAATCCTCGGTTCACGTTATAAAAACAGCATTATTAGTGAATACGTCTTCACGTTTCCTCAGCCTGAATGTGTGTAGGCGCTAGACGCCGCTACCGTGTGCCCATGCTTTGCCCCGTGTGACGCAAAGCTCCCCTAGCCCGAGTGTGCGCAGGTATCGTGGCGTCGCTGTTCCGCACGGCTGCGCACGCAAAGCATGCACTCGAACACAAGTCCTGACTCGCCGCCCGCGGATGCCCGGCTGCCCGGCTGCCCGGCTGCCCGGCTGCGCGGCGACCAAAAACCACTCCACCGTCCACGTTTGCCGTGCTGCTGCCGTGGTCGGTGTCGCGGCGAGCGGGGCAAAAACAGGTGACGCTTCGTCGCGTTGCGAATGGCAACAAGCGCAACAAAACTTGTTGATGTCAGCTAGGATGGAGATGGCGGTGCGGAAAGGCGCACGGCTTAGGGTGGGTGGGGGTGGGGGTGGTTGGCCTAGAACACCATCGGCTCCGTCGAGTGTAATTAATTTGGTGTCACTTTGATTGTAATGAGTGTGTGATGTATTGGCGTCAAGGAATGTTGATGCGTTGAGACGTAATTGATTTCCAAAGGGAGATGGGATATATACAAGCATCTTTAATAAAAAATCGGTTGTAACAAGATTAATAAAGTGAACATCCGTTTACAAGTTTCAGGGAAGATACTGACCGCAAAGCAAAAACCGGTAATTGGTTGTAAGATACCATTACCGAGCTACGTGATAAATCCAGATTAATGCATTCATAATATTTAATTACAGTCCAATCTAAAGACTAAAATGACGATCGACCAGATTCAATAATCTCGTGCTGAATCCATTCGCAACAAACGAGCTCATCTGACACGAGATCGACGATCGTGCCCATCCCAAATTACAAAGAGAGCGAAAAAAAAACATCGAACGGTCACATCGCAAAACTTAATTGCGAGAGGTGATGAATCCCGATTACTTTCAAAGCTGAGCAAGCTCCAAGGCAAATTACGGGCAACAATGAATGACGCCGGACACTTACACATACCATCCGCCGCACGGCACAGCGCTGTGATAAAAAGCCTATTAATTAGATCCCGACCAGAGAGCCATGACGCGACAGCTGTGAACGATCTACGGACCACTTTCTTGTATTGTGATCCCAAAATTCGAAAATAATGGTGTCCCAATTCATGTAGCTAGTCTTCTACCAACCAATGGGGAATCTCGCATTGCGAGGCCGTATTAAAACTGAAATTAATTTGATTCAGTAGCCCGCGAGCGCGGTGGGTAGACAAAGAGTTCACATGGTCTTGGGTCTAGACTAGAGTCAGCAAAAGGGTTACCGGCACCGGCCAGTTGATTGATTGCGGGTCACGAGACAAAGGTCGCGAAGCAAAAGAAGAGGCCGATAACTAACTGATAACTAATTGGATCGGCAAGGCGACTGATTGACAACACTTAATTAGTATAGCTCACATTGAGAATCATTCGGTCGTAAAAGTCATCGTTCTGGAAAGTCGCTTTTTTTCTGGTTCTGTTGATGTATTGTATTCAAAGTGCTGGAACCGGAGGCGCATCGCGGTCTAACGTGCGTTGGAAATTGTACCAGTGCACGCTGCAGTAATGCACTGCAAATTGCAGTACAACATAGAATAATCATTGTTACAATGCCCGAGGATTTCGTGCCAAAGTGGTCCACGTTACGTGATGGCGCCTTCATAGTGCATTGAAAAACGAACAAATCAACCAGCAGACATTCACATTTTATTGGCTCTAACTTCGCGTTGCTAATAAAACCTTCCACGTTAAATGAAATAAGACGTTCTTTTTTTTTCGGGCGCATATTTGACTAATGGTTCACAAATCACAATCAAAAGAGTTCGGGAAAATCCACTTTAGTTCGGTCTATGGCCACGGCACCCAATCTGTAGAAGTCGGTTCTGGTATAATTATTCCGTTTTTATTGTCCACGAGAATGTTTTATGGTGTCAGGTGTAGAAACATTTTGCATTGTCTGTCCGTGGCTACCTGGGGATTTGGGAATCGCTTGAATGTATGTTGTACTTTTCTAGCAAGCCAGTCGAAATGTAATCCACCCAAGTCCCAAACACAGCCAGGCAACTCCCGACCGCGCGCACGGCAGTAAATCTCTTTCTTCAGGAAGAACATACAACACCCATAGCGCAGGAGAAGCTTTTATGATATAACCCCCTCTCTCATTCGCTGTACCGCTCTCCACTTTATATAATTCGAAGCCTTTAGAGGGCCAGCACGGTTCAAGGTCGAACCGCCTTTTTGTCTCTGGAAATATAATCTCGACTCGGTCCGAGGATCAGGACAAGTCGTCAGGACCAACACACACGTCATGTACGCTAAAACGCCCTGGCGACATTTCAATCAGTAAACCGTGATCAAAATCGCATGTCACTTTATGCAAAGTAAAAGTTCCGTTCCAATGTGCAAAGACTACATATTTATCCACCTAAATACATCTATAATATTCACAAACAATTTATCGAATCTCCTAGTGCCTTAAAACCCAATGTATGAAAAAATCGATTCAATCTAACAAGATCTTACTGCTCAAATAAGAAACCTTACTGTACGCGACGACATTCCTTTAGCGCGTAGCCGCGTCCAAATCATTGTATACCTGCTCGGAATTATGATACCCCCACCCAACGTGGCTTCAGACCTTTGTAGAGTTTATACGATAAGGTGGATCAGAGCGCGTCCAGCCAGAACGCACATATTATGACATCAGAGGCCCGCATGAAAATATGTTGGCCGCGATTCATGTCCATGTCCTCTGCCGTGAGCTGGTCGAGGAAAGAATGCCTGGGCGGAGCGCGGGGACAGCACTTCTTGCAGCATCTTGCCGCTGCCGGACAGTGATCACAGCAAACTCAGTGTGAGACTGGACATGGTAATGTGACAGGCTTGTCTGGCACTTTGTTACCGTGCGGTGCGTGGTTATCTCACCAGAAATCGTTGGGCGAATCTGAGCAAGAGCTTCGTGTAGGCACAGACGGGGTTTTAGATGATTTTAAAACTTTGCTCAAATGGACAAAATCAAGCGAATGTCAATTTGCTTTTTTACGATCTTGAGAGTATAAAATAAACAGGAATTTAATGCATTTGCAACCATCTTGTCCTAATATCATTTCAGATGTATATCCAATATCATAAAATAAAATAGGTAGATGTGGGTGCCTTGCGTGATGACTTTTAAAATCTTTAAAAAGTGTAATTTACTGACCAACGCTCCAAACTGGGTCTACAGTAGTCTACTCTCACAGTCGCATATAGATAACACAGGATAAACATACTTATGAGATCTAAATGAAATAACCCAAACTAGCAGTACTAATATGGTAAGTAAATCTCTACTATCCTTATGTTGTGTTCGTATTTACGACATAACTAACTAGGTAGAAAAAATGGGTTGAGTGTTGACCTTTGTGAAGAATTATAAGCTAGGTCTGCAACCGAATCGGGTATTATTTGGAGGTCAGTGACAATGTCATTCACTATGCTAGCTGATAGTCAATTTCAAAGACATTATTGAGAAACTCAGAGAACGCAAAATACGTGTAAAAACTAATAGCGTAAATAGATAGGTTATTTTTTGGACATATAATTAAGAAGTGCTGTATTATGCTCAAAGTGGTGGGTTTACCCCAAACGTTTTAGACACGGCACTTGAAAAAAACCAAAGCAGTAGACAATTAACTGTTTGACCCAGTCTCTCGTTAACACCAATCTAACCAGAATAAAAACAATCAAAATCGTATTACAATAATAGGCTAAATCTTTTCCACTTCACAACCCCCATAATAAATAACAATGTCTGGGGGATGGAAAAAAATTCGAGTGACACATTTAATAGGGATTACTGTCGTTTAGAAATGCAATTTGTGTCACGGATCATTGAGTCTCAGTTTTTACGAACACTTTTTAAATGACATCAATTCCACCTCGTGCTTGGGGAAAGGGTGTTCCAAATGTTTCTTTCGGTCTCTAGGAACTGAAAGCAATTATGATCGAAGAGATCGGTTGACAATGTTTTGCTTGTGCATACATACAATCATTGTATCTATTACAACTCTTGCTTTCTTCGACTAACTGCTAATTGGAATTGAGAATAAGTTATCACCGAGGATAACGGCAAACGAAAAAGTTTTCGTTTCCAACCAAAATTTAAGAACCGAATCGCCGCATAAATTTCTATTAAAACAGTGGACATTTTATTTGCGGTGCATTCATCTGATGGCCCGGTACTGCACCGTTACACCAATAAAACTAGTCAAATGAGATGTTGTCACTTTACCTCAAGTACTGTATCCGCTTGTATAACTGCACTGTTGCAGTACGTATAGACGTAACTACATTTGCGGAAAAGCACAGAAATGTGTGATTTTCGGGTAGGCATGGGCGTAACGGACACTGTTCTCATTTCCGTGAATAAGCATCGTGTACCGGACAGGATGGGCAGGTCGATTTGAGTAACAAATGGACCGACTTCGATTGTGACAATAAACGCAATTATTTGACACTTTTGCATCCACCCCGAACACATTTTTGTGAGTATAGACAACTACAGTTTATATATAGCATTGGCTATTTATGTATGTTGTTATGGTACTGAGTACAGACATCTAAAAAGGTAATTTACACAAAACAAAGCTATACGTTTAAAATTACTTGGAAACCGCTGGATCTTCTTTAAAAAATAACGATGCACGATTCGTTTTCATAAGATCATGGCCGAAGAAACTAATGACGGTAGCAACCTTCTCGATGAAATTTATTTCGAATAACTAAACTCGTTCCTCATCGCTACAAAGTAATTTGGTAATTAAACTCTTCACCGCCGAAATCGGGTCAGCTGGATCACAGAAAACGTATATATATATATATATATATATATATATATATATATATATATATATCCAGGGCAAAATTTGACCATGTTTTCAAACACTGAGCGCCCTGCACTGCATTTAAAAACGTTAATTGCACAAGGCGATAAAACCGCATGGGATACGACTCTGAGATTTATCAGCTCGCTAAATATGAACGGCAATTATTTCACACGAGGCATTCTCGAGATGGGATGAATGAAAAAAATCGGAATTCCTCGATCGGAGTGTAGCATGAATTAAAATGGGGCAGAACGGCAGACGCTATGAGACAGAGATCTTGGATTCTTGGATGCTGGAGACCTGAACGCGCGGCTACCGGCACGGGACACACATGCCGCGTTCGAGATGAAACGAAGCCCATAAGAAGTTCTACTTGACTCAAAACACGGACTTAATTACAGAAAAGAATGTCAGGATTTCTTCCGCTCGGATTTCAGCGCAGATAAATTTATTTTTATAGAAGAAAAACATTTATAAAACGGTGTAATACGGATGTTAATTTGACAGAACATGGGCAAATTCCACGGATAGTTTAATTAGATTTAGATAATCTATCGCGTTGAACAATCAATGTAATGAGATAAAACTAACATTTCTATTATTTTCACCTTGTGAATGACGGGAAATGTACAAGAGTTAGCGTGCAGGTAATATATTCTAAAAAATATCTGTTTCAACTATTCAAATATCCAGAACAAACAAGAAAGTAAAAGATTCCGTGATATCGATAAAATCCAGAATCTTTAATCTCCACCAACGCGCGAGCCACAGCAACGAAGATCAATTCCTAGAGGTGTAAAGATCAAGTCATGTCCACGATGCCAAGGATACGGCAATGCCGGCATTCTATCCACCAATTACCCGTTTGATGTTAAAAAAGAATTAAACAAAGCTACCTGCAGGTAGATGAGAGAGACCATGTAATGAAGTTAATCACTACTTTTCCACTCTGTGATTATACACGAGAGAGCAACTAACCAGAGCGCACCAGCCGCGACTCCTCCGACTCTTCACTGACTTGTAACTACTTAAAATTAACGCATACCATGAATTACAATTAAGTGTTAGTTTTAAGTTAAGGAGTAGTTGATGTTTTTTCATGGGCCGCCGATTGAGCAAATCTCCGAGATAGCCCAGCCGGATCCACATAGGTAAAGATCGGAGCGTTGGGCGTCGGACGATCTAAGATTCTCTGCGATTACGCCTTTGCCTTCGGACAAGACGCCGCAGGCAAGATGGACCATTACCTTGAAGTGGACAGAACAACTAAATCCATCCCGGTATAATTTATCGTTTTTAAACACAATAATAGTGCGTCCATATTATGTATACGACGTACATAGGGGTTCGTATATTACAACGCGGATTAACGTTGTATTTTTCAAATAGCTTTTCACGAGAGGAGAGTTATGATTTTCGCGAGTCCTTATTCGTTCATAAATCAAGGTGTAGCAGGCGCGAAGAAAACAAAACATTCCTCTTACGAGCATTACCAGACAGCAAAAATACAAACACCTCTAACAACTCGATGATTTCAGTCGCCATCATCAAAAACTTCTTCCAAAAAAAAACTTCTTCCAAAATCATCCAAACTAAAAGCCATCGCCCATCTCAGGTGGTCCAGTTTCCCCGAAATAATTAGCGGGCAGCGGCCAAGACGTAATCATCACCGCACACCAACTCCACATAATGAAAGCCCAGCACCCCACGAGCCGACACCGGTGCCCCAAGTCGCCCCATGACACCGCGCTCCCCACGTGCGCCGGGGCTACCGCCGGGGCTAAGGGCTACCGCCAGGGCTACCGCCGGGCGCAGCTCTCCGATGAACGCGAGCAGCAATCAAAGACGGCCGCGGCGACGCCTTCCAGGCAATCGACGACGAGCGGCGGCGCGGCGGGGGGGGGGGGGGGGGCGACGCATCTTCGACGCAGTCTACCGTGAGAGCGACAATGCGAGCGAGCGCGCGCGTCGGACGCGATGCCGATGTCACGGGCTCGCTTTGACGATGGCGTGCCGACAGGGCGGGGCTCAACTACGTCCTCAAGCAACCGATATCAACTCGTCGACTCCGTGGCCTGTACTGTCCTGCCGAGAAGCAAGCACAGCGCGACATTTGGTTTCTACTTGCGATATCAACTCGTCGACTCCGTGGCCTGTGCTGTCCTGCCGAGAAGCAAGCACAGCGCGACATTTGGTTTCTACTTGCGATATCATGGATGCAGCCTGCAGTGTTCAGAAAGTTTATGGTTGACGGTTTAGGGACCTAGCGACTTTAGGTACCGCGGCTTATATAGCGGCCGCATACTAATGGGATATCATGCGAAAACGTGCCCGCTTATAAGGCTATTGAGGGACCATAGCTCAATAAAAGTACGTATAAAAGTGCCAAACATCAGGCCAACAGTATCGACAGTGCATTGGAATTTTACCGACTACAAATTTGGCATCGTGGGCCCTGCGCGACCAACCAAGATAATGACCAACTATCAAGCCATCGTCCGGCGCAGACATCATTAGTAATTACCGTGGAGCAATGTGTCAGTACGATTGACGTATTGCCGCGACGGTCAGAGATCGAGTGCCGCTGACAAGGGACATCCACCGCCCAGCGCAGTCGAACACCTATCGGGCGCACCGTCGACATCCACGGATGAGACGTCGTGGACCGCGAAGAGACAATGGTCCTCGGAGCGAGCGCTGGATAATGGGATGGGTGTAGCCCGGCTTGGCGACGGCGAGATCACGTTTATAAATAAATGTTGTGGTGTTGTGCAGCGGCGGTGCAGTATTTTTGTTCGGTGTGGGATGAGTGACTTTGAGAGTCAGGTTGTTTTCAGGATTTTGTTTTATGTAATATAGTGGACGTGTTTTTAGTTTTACATACTTTGGTGCGTTTCCAGATGTGTCGTTCTTATAGACCAGTGCACTTTATACGACCCGTCGCTCGCTGGATTTAATTTAGTTTTACACCTTTAATCTTTATCTTATTTCTGACACGTCACGATAGTGAATAAATTAATTTCAAGTGGAAAGTAAATCTTTTTAAATTTTATGTTCAAGCCTAATGGAACGAGTTCTTCTCAGGGGGGCAGTCATACCAACCAATGTACAGATAAATTCAAACGTCAAAGCGCCGAAATCAGCATGGAACTTTTGAAACAATATTCATTCAGGCAAAAAGTTAATTCTAATTTAGAAATGCACTTGCTGGTGCGCAAAGGTTATGAATCATTAATCAGCCTGCAGATAGAGTCGTATAGCATTGTTCAAAGCAGCGGAATGATGCCAAGCGAAGATAGAATTGACCATCGGAGGAAAACACTTGCTACTCCGGTCACATACCTCCTATCATATGTACATCTCATTCGTATTTACAGCTCATAGCCCGGTGTAAAACTGAAGGTATAATAATAACATTCTGTGTCTGCAGATGAAAAGAACCCAGCTCGAGGTCAAGAAATTTGAACGCTCGGTTCTTGTCTTTCACGGTAAAATTACAAGATTTATTGCCAGATCTGCGATCTGTTTGCTGGTAATTGCACATAGCCTTAACTTAAAAAACGCACATCTGGCAGGATATGTTAAATTACACGTTTATGACAAAACTTAATTTTGCCGCAATTACTTTATAATTAAAATGTTATTTTTTAATTAATTAGTGCACTGCCGATACACGTAATGCTTAATGACGTACAATTTTGATTTCACGATAGAAAGAAAACATAAGCTGTCAAGCACAGGTACACATTTGTTTTCATCTGGAATATAGAGTTACCGAACTGGACCAACTGATCAGGTATCAAATGTCGACTAGATACCAGTTTTTAGACCGCGATCAAATATTATGGAAACGCCTATTTTCACGGTTTTCTGGTCTAAGTACACGCATCGATGAAATACAAGGTAACATATTTAGATTGAATATCAAAGTTTCGAACGTTGCTCAACGAATTTAATAGAATGAATAAACACAGTGCAGAGTGTGTTCACACATTCGCAGCTTGGCTGGGCCACCCAGCACACTTCGTGAACGAACATCATTGAAATGTTAGCGAACGGTCAATTTGTGCCAGCCAACAGCCATGGCCACCACGGTCATAGCGATCAAACCAGCATTTAAAATTTAACTTGCATCCTGTCTGTCGGTACCACATGTGTGGCACCCGCGAACTATGACGTGATTTCTGCACACATACGATCATATATCGTCTCCGTAGTCGGTACTCCGAAGTCCGTACTCCGTGCTCCACCCACAACAAAAAACTGGAACCTTGCAATAGTAAAAAAATCGCACGCAGTAACTCTCGATTGAAAATAAAATACATGGAAACGCAAGATATGCTATACACTGTACATCGTTATCAAAACGCCAAAAGTAACTAATTAACAAATTCACTGCTCCAGTTAGTTCTCAACCGAAGGGACATAAACACCCACGCAAATTAGTGGCCCTAAAGTCTAAACTCCACTTCACATTAAGAATGAGAGTGCTTTTGAGTCTTTTAATTGAAGACCCACTGCTGCTTAGACAATTAGAAAAATTACAAGCCATGCCTTGAACCGGAAAAATAGCTCAATGGGTAGTTTTGGACTTCTAGCCTATGCCTAACAGCATCGGGTTCTCGAGAAAGACGCAAATCCATTCGCCTTATCGTGAAATGGAGTGTAGTGCAAAATTTAAATGCGATCTCATGTCTCGTCCGCATCCCGGGAGACATCGCACGCAGCCGCCACCCCATCAGAGGCGTTTCGCCAGGTCGGTTCACGCGCGAGGCGAAGACACCTCGCGGGCATCGCGGTGGACTTGGGAGTCACGGCGCGAGTCCGCCGGGGCAGCCGGAGAATTCCGACACGAAGAGTCGGCCGTCGGACCATTGGTCGGACGACGAGCGTGATTTCGAAGCCACACGGCACACGGTGTACGCGGTACACGGAGGTTGCGACTCGCAACGGCCGCATCCACTCTCTGCATCCACTCTCTGCATCCCGCTCGACTGCATCGAAGGGCGCGACCAACTATCATACACTCGAGACACTGAATAAAGAACACCTCTAATGCACACAGCCTCCACAAAGATGCCTTTTATAGTCGCTTTCCTGTAATAGTTTTCACTTATCAACGCAGGAATGCGTTCTGAGGGCAGAGAGTCACGATGAGAAATACGTTTTTTTGTCATTTGGAATGGTGGGCTGTTATCGAAATGATGATCAGTTTAAGAAATATGAAAATGATTTCGTAGAAAACTTGTGTGAGGCACACGGTGACTTATCTTGTAGTTTTGTTATACCTACAGGTATACAGAAATGAGAAAGGATATAATTGTGTAAAAATTTATATTGTCCGCTGGTCGCACACATGCGGCAGAACGTGAAGATGATACACCACACACACACACACACACACTCACTCACCCTCGCACACGTATGGGCTGGGTTTTTTGTTGTTGCCATTTTTCTTTTATTTCAATTAAAAATTCAGCTCGCGTTCACAGAGACGAATGTAAAATAACTAACTGCCTCATTTATTTCAGATAACGTATAAAGTATTAAAACAATTACCATCGCTGTCAGAACTCGAGAATGTGTAGCGAGGCGGATGTAGCGAATTTTGCCCACTGTCAATTTTAATATTCATTGTGTAATATAAGTTTATGTAATAATTTAAATATTATATACCTTAACTTGTCTAGCTATAGAGTTACACTATATGGGGCTCGTTCCCACGGAGTGAAACAATAAAATATGAAACACCTCCACGCCACACGATGGTGTATATCGTGTAAAAAAAATTCGGGACACGAGGAATAGTCACGTGTCATTCACCACAAACTTTAAAAGACAACACATAAAAACCAGGACCCAAAAAAAACCGTAACGCCTGGTGGACTAAAAGTACGCGTACCTTAGATGAACAAATGGCACTACTAAAATTACAATTTCCGCTGCTGCACTGATGTTGCGCTTTTGGATGCCTTTTGCCCAACCATCTCGTAGATGGCGGCCCTCACTGTGTCACAAGGTATGCAAAAATGCGACTCTTGCTGCTACGGAGAGTATATTCT
The DNA here is from genome assembly GCA_921293005.1 of Nemoura dubitans. Taxonomy (NCBI): domain Eukaryota; kingdom Metazoa; phylum Arthropoda; class Insecta; order Plecoptera; family Nemouridae; genus Nemoura; species Nemoura dubitans. Next base: position 60,353,933 of record OV121073.1, read on the forward strand.
CTCATGGACCAGCAAGTAGACAAAAAGCCATGCCTTTTCGACATCGGGGGTCGGCGATCTAAGACTCTCGATACACTCTCAACTCGCAAGCCGATTGAGTCAGAGACCCACCTTGTTCTCGTGTGCTGCGGTGCTTGTCTTTATTGGCGCTCCGGGCGCTAAAGTGGCTTACTCGCTCCACGCAAGAGCTCGATCCTCGATCCTCGATCCTCGATCCTCGAGAGTCTGAGAGCCTCATTGCTTTGGCATGGGCGTTCTTATCTGACACTGTCGGCATGCCATCCAATACGCCTTCGACTCCGCCGCGCTCCGTAGTCCGTCCGTACCACCTTCACTTTGCACAATTTTCAAACGGCCGTACTTTGTTGGTAATAGATGCAGTGGTGGAACCAAGGGCACTGTCTCTAGAATTCCAAGACATCCGGTTGAAGACTCGATGCCGTCCATCGGACGTTGTTGTGGTAATTAGTTTGCTAAATGAAGAAATGTTGGCCCAGAACTCAGGAGCAAGATGCATTGTGAGAATGTGCGTCACTACTTTACGAATTCAGAATGAATTTCAAGTTTAAGATGCACACGATTCGGCCATGGAAATATCAGAACAACCTCCGAAACAAACTACATTATTTTGGTAAAATTAGCAAATCGAACCGAGTATAAGGTAAATGCTCCTGCGTTTTTATGTGAAACTAACAAATCTGCAACGTATAACCTGTCTCAAAAAACGGTGTTCACCAAAGTGTTCGCCCATCACCACTGGTTTCGCGCTCCACCACTGCCATACCACAGTATCAATTCTTCTCAACCGCTCGTCCGCAATCACAACTTTCATTCCATCCTCCGAGTGCGGCGAGCACACCGACTCTTGAGGTTTCACTGGATACATTATCGACGTTTGCCAGTCATCAGCGTCAGGTGCCTCGGCTCCAGCGCACGCTTGTTAGCGAATGAATCACATCTCATCTCGTTCTATGCCATGTTCCTCATGACATTTTAAACACTATCGTTGTGCCATTGTTAAACCTTTAACTTTATGCCAGTCTAATGATTTCTATACGAAATTGTGACGTCTCAAAGTGATTGTTATTGGAACTTTAGACGCGCGAGTCAAGCCTTTATAACATCAATATTAATTAAGCTCGTCAATCCACCGACAGATTTTCGGTCTGGCAAACTGACCCTTACTCTACCCTGTACTGTATACGGTACATTTTTATCGGGTATAGTGTAGTTCAATGTTTATTTAATCGAAGTCGTGATTAAAATATTACACATTCAAGTCAACTCGCCGCGCGTCCCATTGAATTCCTTGCGCCGGAGATTTCAACGCACGAACAGATAACTTATTGTTCGATAGTTTTTTTTGCCCGAAACCTGTTTTGTTTCCTAAATGAATATTTTCTGAAATAACGTAATGAGAATAATGGGCCGATGGCTTGGTGCCTTTAGGTACCCCCCCCCCCCCCCACCCCTCCCTCAGCATTCAGAGTTTTACGCCCGCGGACGAAGGAATCATGCGAAGAAACAAAAGATAATTCCTGCACGTGAGATCTCGCATCGCAATTTGCTCCGCCCTATTGTGCGTTCCGTTCAATGCAAGACACAAACTTGGTCCATAAACTAGAAAATAATAGCGAATATCACTTTCATTTCAACTCGATCTCGCGATAGCCAATGCCTGTCTGTAAACAATTGAAAAACCAACACCACGTCGAACAGCGTATAACAAGATTAATTATGTTTATACTATGCAATCATTATATATACGTACATACAACTCCAATTAAAAAATATCTTGCATAATTTCGAAAATATTATTTTAATGACCAATTTAAAAAAAACAAAAAAGCCAGACACGCAGATTTGTATCGGGCCTCCTTTTACAATGAACATGAAAACTTTGGTAATCACACGACCACCGCAGTGGGAAACAAACCGTTCACGACGTCATCCTTAACACATCGAAGTGTAATCGATCAGACTTATTATTCGCATTATCCAATGTAATTTATGCACGCAAGGACTGCAGCCGGTGCAGCGAGAGCCAGTGCATTTCAAGAGGTTCCATTGTTGCACCGAATTACCCAGACACAGGCGTCGCAGACTCAACCACCGACGATCGGTCCAGCACACAGCTTCACAACCTAATTGAGCCATTCAAAAATCGCACCAATTGTCACACGCCGCGATCGGTTCACACACAGCACAGATGGGAATTGAAACACTGATCAAACGATCAAAAGGCGCGCATACTCACTTGCTTTACAAAGAGCGATTCTCGACACAGCGTAAAAAGTAGTAACAGAACTTGTGTGTGTATGTGTGTTTTTTGTCCGAGGGCCCCGTTTTTTCCCCGACTCGTTGCAGCTTTGTGCGCGCCGGGTCGGGGAGCCGAATGCACGACGCATGGGCAAGGGTTCGTGCACGGAGACTGGTCACTTGTGACAATGAGCTGCAGTGCAACAAAGGACACGCGACCGATTCGACAGAGCACATGTGTGTGCTCTGGCACAGTTGCTGCACTGGAGCCGAGGTTTTATTGTGATTTTCCGTCCGTGGACGAGGATATAGATGCGAGATTATTCGACTAGAGAAGGTTTTATGTATGGCATAATGGACCGCATCGTATACGATTTTATGATTTTATCGCAGCACTTGTTTTGAAATCGGATACCGATTGTTGCCAGTCAACCTTGCAATATAAATAAAATTGCTCAGGTGGAATTTAATTTATAATTTATATTGCAAGGATATCCATGTTATATATGAACAAAACTAGAGTTTAACTCATAACTGAAATTACCCTAAAGGACGCAAAAATCAGAACATGCCTGAGCAGTAAAATCAACTGCCTTTGTGTTTAAAAAAAGCAACATGATCTCCATCACATAAGGACCTAATTTAAGAAACGACTCTCGCATCCATACAGCGTCTAGACGAGTTTCCACTAAATCACCCACCAATAACACGGCCAATTCACGAAACCAGATTTTCCCAAATAAAGGCTTATTTTGTGTTTTGTTTTTGCACAGCCCTCGGCCCCCTGCCGCACCGGTTCCCCGATGAATACGAGCCACTATAATACTTGGCGACGCGCGCAGCCGCGCAGGGAACGGGGCAAATAGTCGAGATCGTGGGAACGCGCGCTCCCCAACCGTGTTCCCCTAGGTTAGGAGAGGACAGGAGAGGAGGCCGCGCCGCGCCGCGCCGCGCCGCGCCGGCCGCAAACCAGGGTGTAATGCGGAACAGATGTCCAGTTCCGAGTCCGGGATTCGAGCGATAGGCGCGTCTAGGGACACCTCGTCGAGGACAACGAGTCAATCCCCAAAGGGGTAGCGCTTTTAATTCAAACTCTATACACGAACCATCGTTTATAATTCGATTAAGCGATCAAGATAAAAATATACAGAGTGAAAATATATGATATAGAAAAATCAACAGGCTTGGGGCTGGTAATTTACAACGTTCTCTGAACAGCGGTCTTTGATATGATAACAATGCATTGCTTTGCAAATGGTTGCAAAACCTAGAAAAACTGATTCTTCGTTATATCAGCAACATTCGCAACTTCGATAAAACTTTTCACATCAAGTCCTGATCACGCCTGCATGCAATACAATACTTATCGCACACACGGGAGATGTTGCTACGTCACCCCATGGCATAACCGATAACCCCACGGTTAGCGGCCTCGGACCAATATCGTCCGGACCGTACCCCGTTGCCCGGCGGAAGACACTAATTACGGATGTCACGCGAACCTCGCCAGTAAATCCCATTGTATTGGCAAGCCACGCGACTTGGCCGCCGCTTCGGACCTCACGGGGCAGATTAATCTCCTAGCGTGCCACCCCTTGTAGAAATAAACACCGTCCGTTCAATGCGGCGTGCTAAAGGGCTGCAAATTCACTTTCCCCGCTGTCGTTACATTTGTTCGCGGCTTACGGCTTGTTTGGCTTGTATATACATGTTATACTCTTTGATTGCGCGGGAAAGCGGACCTCCTACAATCTGCAGATACTTGATGTGGCTGCTGAGCGTTGAGAGCCGCTCGCAAGATGTAATTGCTGCAATTATTGCTCGTAGAACTGAAGTATATATTTATTTAAAATCAAAGATTTTGAATAATTCCATCGAGATGGCGAAAGCAGACGAATATAATTGAATACAATAAATGTATATAAACTTGAATTTTTCGATAAATCTCAATTCTCCTTCAGGCTGCTGTAGTGTCCGATTTAGAACGGTACAGAATGTGATTATATTGAGTAAGGCCAGGCTTGAGCAAGACATTATATTCATCTGGCAAAAACCCTTCCCATGAGAATAAGCCATCGAAATTAGCTGCACTTGCACAGTTGCTAATTATCACAATACCAGTTCAGGTAATAACTTTAGAAGTGCAACAAGTAGGTAGAATGTAAATGTCTACTGCAATATTATGCCCGGGGCAATTTTTTACGATTTGCGGGATGTTCAATGGGTGGCAAATATGCTTTACGTTGCATAATTCCATGCATTACCAACTGCACCGGCCTATTATTTAGAAGTAATTGAATTGGATTTGCATTTCTTTCGTTTTGTCCCCGCCTAGTCTTTTCATGTTGGCCTTAAATGTCAAATCGCTGTGGCATTTCGCCGGATATTAATGGGACGGCCAAGGTATCCGATCGGAAATTTTCATTTATGTGTTTAACTTTCACATGATGGCTCGGAATGGACCAAAGCGAGATGGTGCCGATATAAGAACTAATGGCCTATTGTTCCATTGATCATCAATAATCGTATTACAAAAAATATTCATCCAACGCAACTTTTAATTGCGTCGATTTTGTAACGTAGATGACCACTTCACAAACTGGCAAAGACTTTTGAAAGTTGGCTGGTCACAGTTAAAATTTCTTCTTCCCTTGCAATGCTATAAGAATGAAGCGTGGTATATAATCAGGTTCGTTGTAGACGTATACCTACCGAACGCGGCTTTTGATTTTCAGTTATGCAAAACAAACCAGTCATCCTGTCTGCACATCTCGCATCTGTTCGATTATTTGCGCTCAACTTTTCATTTCATTGCGACTCTTGAATCAGTTTACTGCCGAAGAAAGATGCCATTCCAGCCCGAAAGTTTGATTAATAACGAATTATTAAAAAACCGCCGTGCCACCAACGACGTAACATGCTCCTCGCTGGTTATAATTAATAAGAATGCAACCACGGACCACTGATTTCTCATACTCATTTATCTCAGTTGAATTGGTTTAAAATTTAGATTCATTGTGTTACCTTTTCAACGCACGCAAGCAACGCCAAACGCATTCGAAGATACGGACAGTTTTATTAATTGCTAATCAAGCATCTGTCAAAACTAACGCAGGTACTCACGTCCGAATGGAATTGAAAATAAGAATCAACGCCTCTTTTGTATCAAACAAAATTGTTAAAATCTTAAATAGCGCAGTACAAAATGAGGTAATTGAGTCTTCTACGATACTATACCAGAAATCAAACGATCACTCCTATTAAAACCTCCATAAAACCACAACAGAAGGTACACTTGTAATGAAATAAATCCCATATGGGAAATCCCTAACCAGCTCTTATAAACGCATATACAATGAGGTCGCTCGATAAAATGCAACCGGCCTCTCGATAAACGAAACGCCGATCGGTCTCCTTTTTCTCACCGTCCGCGGCGAGCAGATTTTCGCTGCGATGCCCAGGGGACATCCTTGGGATTGGGTGCCCGGGCAAGTGATACCAGATGACATGCGATACACGCACCAGCACCAGCACCACACCGCAGGAATAATATTCCCACGCAACGTTAGACGCTTGGGTCTCGAAATCTCGAACAATCGACGGCTACTGTCGCTCAGCGCCATCTGCGAGCCCGTCGAACGCACGGGACGCCGCTCAGTGATACGCTCGATAAGTTTGCAGACGATCTCGTCTTGATATTCTGCTACACTTGGCAATTGCATTTACTGTACGCAGTTTCTAACGAGCATTTTTATTTTGTCGTGCCGAAACGTAAAAAAGCGAAAGCATGCATGGATATATTCTTGTGTTTTGAAGGGAAACCTTGAAACGTTTTGAGATGGAAGGCAAAAAAGGCGAGTGAATGCCAGCATATCACTTGCAGCATGGATGGCCGCTTGTCTGATTTTAAATTAGCTAATTGCTGTGAATTTGGACTTACGAAAAACACGCATAGCTTCCAAATTGTGAACAAGAGATGCTTTCCGAATGGGAGAAAAATAAAAGAGCCAAAGCGTTGTTTTATCATGTGAAATTCATCAGAGTTGCATTTGAACGTTCATCTAACGTTTTAGTCATTTATATTTAAAAATGCCTTGTAATTGGGCCTAATTGAACAATAATTCGCTCTAGTCCCTAACATGAACCACGTGTAATTATAGCATACTCATATCATACATCCATTGTCTCTAATTTTCATTAAAATCAGTGATTACAGCGGAATTAACTCCACACACATAAAATGTAAAGGTGTGTATATCTTTAGATTTGTTGGCAAATGCAATTAGCATGGAAATCGGGGTAATATACGTCCCACTGATAATGACTAGCAAACAAAAAAGCTAACAATTACCGGAAGAGTTTGTTATTATGTACGAACAGAATGGAGTCTAATAAAGAAATTGGCCAGCATCACATGCATGTAAGGCTGTGTGCAATCAAAGGCAAAGAGAACAGGTTTCTATACTATATATAAGACGTGTTTGGAAAATTTGTCTGGTATACGAATGCGATTCGAAATGAAATGTTAATCCCTGTGCCTTATTGATGATTATCATTATTGACGGGACCCTTTTGTCATCTTAAAATAGCCGTGGGTTGTGTGATTCGGCCAGATTCATTTGTGCATATTTCGCATGTGCCAAATAAGCAGCTGGTGTCGAATGAGATACAAAAGCGCGCAAAAAATAATTTTATTATTTTATTTCAATCATTGTGCATATGGCGAATTAAATTGATGATAGGTGTTTAAACAAGACGAGCCCTTCTTGACCGCCATGCACAATAATAACATAAAAACAGAAACATCAGCTGGAAAATGCCCTAAAAACATTAAATTCGTTAAATTTGCCCAGCCTCGTCCCTCATTAGTAATAGTACGAACGCTCAAAATCATTTCGCAATAAAAAAATTCATCGTTCGTGCGCCATTTTAATAACCTAAACGCATATACACGGTTTACTCCATTTTACAACTTAACAGCGGCACGATTGTCTTATTAAACGGAACAACACTGATTGAGTGTATTGTTTTGACCATGAGCCGCAGCGGCAGCCGGTGGCAGTGCGTCGCGGGCACGCAACGCACTCTTGGCGAATGCGTGGACGCTCGAAAGTGCGGGGGTTGGTACTTGGTACTTGGTAGTTGGTACTCACTTGCATGACGACTCTCCGCGGGGTGTTGACAAGCACGCGCCTCCATTTTTACATGGATTCGGCGAACACGAGACAAAACCTGGAACACAGGAGCAACAGTTATAATAAACCCCAGCACAAAACTTGGAACACAGGAGCAACAGTAAACTGATCACTCTTCTTTGCTCTTTTTGATTCATATACCGGCAGCAGCATCAGTGCAAAATGGCCTAAAAGTCAAAAGGTAACAAAACATAATATACCAAAGCAAGTGCGAACATGCTCAATCCAGATCGATCCACATCGGCAAAAGTGCAATTTAATTAATTGAAATGCTTCCATTTCATTTTGTACCTATGAGCCTGTCGTGCTGGTTGGTTTCACTGGACCCTCTCAATTACGCAAGAAAGATCACAGACCAATTGAAATTGAAATTGGAAACAAAGAAACGGCTACTGCTTCTTTATCAGGAAATTCTTATTTTATCCCGCAATTTCCAGACATTTTAAACTGAAAAATGAGTGAAAAATAATCGGAACCTCAATACAAGAGAAAAACTACTGCTGCATTATACCACAAAATGTTGAAGCTATAGTAAACATGGCATCAGTAACCACTACCAAAGTTAACTCTTCCTAGCAATGATTAAGTGAACAATTAGGCGTCGAACAGATTTAGACAATGAACGAGTGAAGAGTCAAAGTAGGGACCTGTTGGCGGTGAACTAAACCACTTCCTACACTCGTATCTGTGATACTTCTAGCACTTGTCACCGACCCGCCACCGTTTGCTCCCTTCGCCAGCAACAGGAAGGTGCATTACGCCGCGCTAGATCGGACACTTCCGGTTAACCAGACGCGTGCATCCCTTACAACCCCTTCCCCCCTCCCCCTGCACGGTGCAAGCTAACGCATACGCATCATTCATTCAATTTAATTTTACTAGAAGCGCTTCGTCAATGGAGCGTACAGGACTCCACCAATTTGTAATCGGACAATGAAAGTTAAAATTAAAGCGACTATACAATGCATTCATGCATTACGATTCCTGTACAGCTTTGGTATATTTGGAGTCGCGTCGACGGTCCGACGATCAGTGTGGATTGCTACTTTGTTGGAAACCGCAGAACGAATAAAATTTCAACATCGACGCCAAATATCCCGAAGTTCCGATCCACAAGATTCTGGAATGTCAAGTTCAACAAATCGACAGACGAATCGTGACGGAGACAATTAAAAATCGCTGTTTACAATTGCATTTCCAGCTCGAGACCTTTTCATTTTCGCAAACAGAACTCCAGCTGACAAAGAATGAGCCACTATTTCCCCGGCGCGACGACGGCAGTCACAGCGCGCACAATTCCAGCGCGCACAATGAAAACGACACGTCCACGTGGCTAGACTTTCAGACTCGGAACAACACAGCACGCTCATTACTCTGCACAGTTGCGATTCCTGCGATGCATTAAAATTTCAAACTGTTACGTCCCTAGGTGCTTCTATGCTTCGGCAAATAGCGATACATTCAACAAGGACATTGGTTATAGAAGCTGCATCCTGCACCTTTAGATAAAGTGCAGCGGATGAAAAAATAAAAATAAACTATCAAATAGCATGAGGTATGAACTCAATAAAATTGATATTGTGTTTTCTGTATAGCGTTACGCTGACAGGTTGTAATTCAGAAGCCACGCTCAAGTATTGATGACCGAAAGAATTGCGTGTATGCAATGTTCGTGACATTGCAAGCCCTGTACAAATGGCAAGCATTGCTGCACTCAGCTTCTTAGTTCTTACTCCTAACCGAGGTACAAGTTACAACCACCGACTGACTTGGTCTTACGACAGCAATAAATTGGAGAGGGTATGCGCAGTTTACTCCACAGATTGCAGTTTGCAAGTTACTGTGCACGCTGACGGATTTATGATCAATTTCTCATCTGGACTTTTGTACATATTGTAAATTGCAGGTAAATTAATAACTTTTGACGCAATTCGACGAAAAAAGATTAAAGCAGAGATTTCAATTAACCAGCTGTTAAAAAAATTAAGAAAAACCACGGAGAATTAGACATTGCAATTGCAATCTGTAACCATCTTGCACGTTTAATTGCAATAAAGAGCAAAAGACGTAAATTAGCAAAATTTACGGTTTTACTCTGAGTAATTTATAAGACGTCTCCCGCTAATGCATACTCTCACAAGTTAGTACATGCAGTACACCATCTTTGTTGCAATATTCATACACAGTACGTCCCAGCATCAACATCATCATAATGATAGTTTTTAATACGGCCATCCGGGATATGGCTCCATGTAATGGACGGGTATCAACTCTCTGTGCACGAGAGAGAGACAGAGAGACAGAGGCAGTAACCGACCGCTCTAGGGGTGTCAAGAGGCTCGGGGGGGGGGGGAGGGGGGCACGTGACTGCATGCTAGCTCCGCGGTTGCATCATGCTCTCCCATGTGAGTGATACCGTCAATCTCAGCTCATCAATCATCATGCATGCACTCTTCACTTGTCCGTGTGCTGTATGCACTAAGTATTCATTACTGACCACCGTTTATTTTTTCTTTGGTATATTAATTTTATATTAAAATTGAATTATCTACCCCAAGGCACGAGCGGAATTATGAGAAGTAATTTGAAAAATAGCTAAATTGGATACGGATTTCATGAATTCCTTGATGTGCTTTTAGAAAAGTGCACATAATGACGATTGCACAAGCAGCCGCGTTTGCATGTGATCTGAGAATCTCAGAAAAAGGTAGTGAAACGACTTGGCTTTCGTTGCGTTTAAAGACAATGTAATTTACTTGTGTATTATTAGAAATCAATGAACAATCAAAACCAGGATTGTGTACATCTGATCATTCCAGGAATTCGGAAAACGGTATTGACGTGAGCAAGTTTGGCAGCATGTTCTTACGGTTCGAATCCTCTTTGTAATCACATAGGTTCTCGTTCTGTAGTGTACTTTGAGGCCTCAGACCGCCGACGTATGTGATCGGGACACGGACAAAAGCTGCTCAAATTTAAATTCCACCATCTGACAGAGACGCCGACGATCACATAGTGCTAGTGCATCGACTTAAACCGGAGCGCACGAATCAAAATAATCGGCCTGTCATGTGTTTACACTGCACATTATGCAACAAATACTTCGAGTACATTCACGACTTTAATCGATTTCGTGGACACCCATAAAAAATGTGTGATATACACGGGATTGACAGGGGGAAAATGTGTGTTGCACGTTTAAAATGGCAAGTTATTTTTTTGGAAATGGGTATAACTGCAATTCTATTCTATTGGTGCCGATGTTTTTTTATCTCATTCGCACATAACTACATAGATGCAAGTAGTACCTAAACTACTTGTTGATTCAACACTAGAATGGCCGCACAAGGAAAGTGTATGCCATTAAAAGAAACGCTAAACAAAAATAGAAAACCATGAGAAGATATACTGATTGAGACAATATAAACAAGATTGGAGACAATGGCAGAACCTAAGGTACTTGTCTACGGATATGACGTAATTTTGGACAGCACACGAAAACAGATGTTTAGTGCTGTTGCCGAGATGAATTACCCGTCCTCCGGATTGAGATTCAATGAAAATAATAGTTCATTGAGTTTAACGCAAAGGATGGCCGCACGTAAGGAGTGCATCTGAGCAAGAGAGAAGAAGCGAGACGGAGGTGCAAAGTCTGATAAAAACGTGGGATCCACATGCACGTGCTTCCCACGATACACTGGCCAAGAGCGGCCGTGTCCGGTCTTTAGGAAGCCTCTTGCCTCTTGTACATCTCCGCCAAAGAAGAAGCCAGCCGCAGCTCGCATTTCTGGACAGAAAGGATGCGATGCGATGCGATGCGAGTTGCGACGCAATCGCTTGCCCGGTGAATCTTTTCACGGGCGCTCCAAAGACAGCATGAGGTGTGACCGACGAAATACCCATCGAGATAACCGGACTTACTTTTATTTTACTATCCACGGCATAATCTAAGACGAAGATACTTTTAGAATCTAAGTAATCGTATTTTATGTTTTATACTCTAGTTTAAGAGGAACATGATTTTTTAATGGCGCATTTGCTCATCATAAATGGTCATAATTGCTGCTTTACAGTTACTTTTGCTGGCTGCTCTTGAAACGTGGATCGATATAAAAGAATATTTCTCTTGGCAGGACAGTGCTTGCCCTAGACTGTACTGATCCCGTGTAACCACTACACATCTATTAGGTACACTTGAGGCTGCAAACTAGTGTTACACGACACCACTAAAAGAAGACCTTCAGTGTCCCTCCGAAAAAACGCCATGTCTGGTAATATTCTCACGTCAAGGCTGACATTAGTATCAGCGCATCCGATTCGCTGTTTTGGTCAATAAATCTGAGATCAAAACCTATCCTGATTGGTATGAGTAGCCTGCACACTCTGACCAGATTTGATGCAAAACCGTAGTAGTACAAGCAGGGATGGGAACCTTAACTCATTACGGTTCCGGTTCCGGTCCAACAAATTTGATCTCGAATGGTTCGGGTTCCGGTTCCTGAGTCGTTTCGGTTCCTGCGGAACCGAAACTTCAAACGGTTCCATATTTTTATGCACTCTAAAAAAAAATCCCCTACATACTTTCTTTGGTTCAGAGAGTGCTTTATAGGCACTATTTTTTTCACTTCAAGATCATTTTCACAGTTAATTGGGATTAAAATAAAGTACAATGCTATTTTGCTATGTTCTTGACATGTTTGGTAGGTATATTCAGCATTCTTAAAAAATTACTTTTTTCACAATACATCGTTGGTCAAGCACAAAATACTTCCCTATTTTATTACTCTTAGGACCAACCATTTTTCATGCAATGACTCTTTTTGAAGATGCTGATTCGGCCGTGTGTCAGAGTGATCTATCAAAGATGTCGGGAGTCTGCAGCTTCACTGTGTATGCGAAATCCACAAGCTTTGCAAAATTATTTTTGCTGCGTCGCTATGCGTGCTACGTTTCTCACTCTCTCTCGCTAATGTTTTCAAATATTAATTCGGAAAATTTTTCACACGACATTGCATAGCAGCTAATTCCTTCTCTATATATTTGAATTCAGATTGCCAGCAGACACTGAAACCCAGATATTTCTGGCAATCAAGAAATACGGTCTTATTTTAACATCTAAATGAAAAGCTGATTATACGAACGTTAATACAACAAATATCCCTCAAGTGTGGTGCTGGTATCAGCTGAAATCACGCGTTGCTTGAGAGAGACGAAGAGCCGGCGACTCACTCTAAGCCTGAAGAACACGTCCAAATACTTTTTTTACATATGAAATCACCAGAAATTTTGAAGTTTTACCAAAATTATCATATAAAATCTTCAAAAAATCAAGTTAGTGTGGAATAAAAATTAGAAAGTCGGCCAAGTTTGGAACCGAAAAGAACCTTTTGGAACCGAAACAGAACCGTAAATATTTATTTCGGTTCCGGTTCCGGTTCTTACTATGTTCTGTGTTGGGGTTACGGTTCTGGTTACGGTTCCAGATTTCAAACGGTTCCAAACGGTTCTGGGTTCCGGTTCCAATCCCTGCTGTAAAAGTAACGTTCATGAACAGGAAATTGAAACGAAATTGTGGTTCAATCTAAACATGCATCTCATCGTTGCTACAAAATTTAATTGCCATCTAATTTGAGAGTTTTGTGAGGTGTTTAGCTGCGTGGAAATTTAATTCGCATGTTCCTCGTGTGTGTGAACCTCATTGTGGCCGGCGAATGTTTCGTTCTCGGCAACAAATTGCGGAGAAAAATCGGTAGCCAGGTCGACGACATGTGATCGGTTTCGTTCCCAGTCTAATTACGCGAAGAAAATGTTATGTATGCGTTTATAAAATACCTCGAGAGTAGAGTTGGCTTGATTCTATTCAATCTAAATTACTTTATTATGTTTGAAATGAGCATGTATGCTTCGCAACATAACAAAACAGCTTGTCTTTTTGTAACTCATACACATGAACTGATTGCCTATTACATTCATTGAGTAGATAACTCATTTCCCTGCAAAAATAATTGACGATGGATAACTGGATGGAAATATATAAACACGTACAACAAACAAAAAATGCGTCGCAGAGTGTATTGCACGCTTGCTGATCGAAAAGATATAGATTTGGTTAGCGTTGAATATTGATTTCGATCGTTTGAAACACAAAAGCAATTAATTGGAATGAAGCAAGGATGTAATCGGCAATTAACAACAAAGGACGCTGACCGTATAAGAAATGTCAGCTACCGTTTATAAACGACTTTTCTACGCACAATGCGAATCATGCAGGTCGAATTATACCGAACAATACGCGTCCGATGGCCACAGTCACCGTAATCAAACAAAATCAATTAAATTCGGCACTATAATTTTATAGGCACAACAACAAAATAATAATTACACGTACAAGAATCGTATATAGGGGATAACCGAAAAAGCACGACACACCAATAAAAAACGCGACAGCGCATCTACGGCAAAAAACCTTCAGCCACGGCCAAGCAATAAAACGATCTTCGACGTTTTTTGCAATCTCTTTGCAAGAAAACGTCGGTGCATGCAAGAACGTCGAGCCGCCGGCCGGGTCAACAGACGACACCATGGGTGCATTGCATTTGCAGTGCCACTGCTAGGGTCAACAGAGGAAGCGTCTCGTTAGCGGTGAAGACACGTCGCAATCGCGAAAGATCCAGACGAACATAAGTGGCGACCCGAGAGGAGAGGAGAGCCGACACCGACCGAGCGACAATCGGTCGACAGTGCCGAGCAAAGAGTCTACCCACCGACGCCGCATAAATTACACACACACACACACACCACCAAAGAGTCGTTTCAATTGAACTACTGCTGTACTGCTAGAGTCGGCCACGACATCTGTGCTCGGGAAAACTGCATTCATTTACGATGAATATGATTAATTTCTTGAATTGAATGCGAGCTCACGTAAGTCGCGGGAATAAGGCGGATGAAACAGTAGTGTAGCACAGCTTTTGGAGGGTACCGAATGGCTAATTGGAGTGAAATGTTCTAAAATATGTACCCAGTATATATGTTTTCTCTCTCCGAAGTCGCGCACATCTACGACGTTGCTGAAGTGTTTTGTCCAACTAACTAAGTCCATTTAGATGACATAACTTGATTGAAGAGCACAGAGCTACAACACAACGTAACATCGCTGTATCCGAATCAAAAACGATCCACTCCCTTCCCTAATTAAACCTCAACAAATAAAACTACCGGACCATTATGCGGACACCCAAACCGTATGCGACCAGCTCATACTTTACTGCAACATTCCCGTTTCGTAACAAAACCTTCCATATCCGAACTAATTCATCAGCCACGTGACCTAACGTCTGATATAAAGTCTAGCTTGTCTGATCGAATCAACTCGACGAATAAAGCCAACTGAATGTGTACGCACTACCACGCAGCAACCCTCGTGGCACGCACAATGGAGTGATTGGGTCGACCCCGTGAGCCCATTGTGCGCACGGCCGGAGCATGAACGAGACTCGGGCACTCTATCGCTCCACACATCCCCTACGCATGTCCTATAAGCGTGGAGACCCCCTATCTACGAGTCGGCTAGACCATGCCACCGATCATCACCTGCCTCGAAAAATGACGGTTACTCCTCGTGATACGATTCAAAAAGTTATGCCTGCGAATAATGCCCCGTGATGTTCTCTTTGCTTAGCACCCACGAGCCATGTCGCCGTCGGTATCAAGTACGTTTATTATCTGCTTGGCTAACGATGATTACACGCTTTATGAGTGTGAGATGCTTCGGTAGAGATTTGCTAGTAGCATTTAATTTGTTTCTTTTAGTGATTTTATTATTCATTTGGATGGTAAGTAGATTTCTATCTCGGAATGTCGTTTTCGGTGGAACTAGTCAATGGTATTAATTGGACTCGAAACTGTAATATGCAGCTGCCCTTTGGTCCATTGACAATAATATTGACGGAGTGAGGTGTATTGCGGGCATTATCTTGGTAGGGGTCAACAGTAGACATTAGACAGTGCGTCATTGGTTGAAAACGCGCTTGAACTTCAGACAAGATGCAGAGATAAGAGATCAGATGGACATATCACACCTGGGCTGCGAGAATGCCTCACTTTTCGCCCAGAAGTTGCGGCGATATAAGTATGCAAAACATGTGCTAGCATATTTAACTTGTACCTCGAGGCCGTAAAATAATTGAATTATTTATCAAACAAATCGAAATGCAAAAGGATCAGCCAAATGAATACCATCTCGATAAGAGAATTGCAGCCAGAAAAACCATTAAATTTCCTTTTCAACGGATTTACCATCTGTCCATGTGTCGTCGCCTAATAAGCTAATGGCGCCCAATAAGCAGAAACGAAACGAAACACGTTTGGAAAAAGTGGCCAAGACCACGTAACCGGGCATTCCAGAAATGTCATCGACTGTCGAATTGCCAAACAAATATCCAGCAAGTCAAGCTAATCTTCACCACAGCTTCACGCTGCATGGAACTTGCGAGCCACTAAATTTACGAGATCAAATACAAAATCCATAGATCCGAATATGGTTTCAATTCGCAGCATTACCTCAAGCCATCTAATCCGTCATTCTTTGACACTCGTCTAGAAATTCAAGTACGCCATGACATTTCGCATTTTTACAATCGCACACAATCCCACTACAAAAAAAATCCCTCCCGATTCGTACACGTGCATACACCTAAACATAGTCACATCAAGCTTGTCAATCATTAGCTGACGTTACAGTAGCAAGTCCATGCAACAAGTTGCACCGTTGCAACTGAGTTGCACTCCATAACGGAACGGGGCTCCCTCGAGCCTCCCCAACCCCCGACCCCCGGTTCTACCCCACTGCACCTATGCAAGGCGCAGTCTTACTCTTGGCACCGAACCACCGGCAAACGGCCTTCTTCCAAGAGACCGGCAGCTGCAACAATATCCCGACTTGATAATGTTAGAGCCGGATTGGTTGCCCACCTAGCCAGCTGCTCGCCCGCTGATGGAACGTGTTTTACTTTTAAACGTCGGACGATAAGATTCAACTCCCATAAACCACTGGCTTACCTTTGCACTGCTTTTATATATGCCTACAAGGCAGCAACTGTTGTTTTCCATGTTGGAAACCATTTTTTTTTCTTTTGAAATCAGTTAATATCATGTTAATCGAACGTTAATATTCTGAGATTTCAAAACGGCAATCAATTATTTTTATTCTTTCGCATAGCTAAATAGTGTCGCCATACATCTGTATTTTTTGTGCCTATGCCTAGCAAAAACACGGGACCTCTTTCACACGAAATCTCCTTTATAAAAAATAAAATATCATTTCATCCTCCATCGATAAAAAAAAAAAAAAAAACACTTCCATTGCTCACAATAAATATAGGGCGAAAAGTGTGATGTGTGAAGTTTGTTAGACCTTATCACTGTAGGCGTTCAAGCCGCGAATAATGGCCAGCTTTCATGGTATACTGCAAACACGCCTGTCTGCGCTGCATCTCGCCTCCAACGTACCTGCCTAACTTACCTCTACGCGCCTAAACGATTAATAAACGGTCTGGTGCCGCCACTACACACAGTAATAGCGTAGGTGTGTTCACAGATAAGTGATATCATGCTAGACTTTTTTGTTCGCTCATGTTTGATATTCGGAGTTACACACAAATTGGTTGGTGGTCTAAGAAAAAAAAAAACTAGCTCGAGAGATGACCAGGACCTTTGCGACATTTTGATAAATCGGGTGGGATTTTCAAAGAGTGGAAAGTTGTCGCTACTGGTTGATTTTTCATCCTCTCGATCTAGTTTGTATTTCTGGTTGATTGGGAGTGTTTCTAATATACAGGTTCCCCTTGATGACATGCTGCGATTGAGCAATTCGGTAGCCCCGTTCGCGAACACCGATTCTAAGGTGAAATGTAAATCTCGGCGCTAAATTGCTGAACGGTGTTTAGAGACATCAATGCTGGAGTAGGAAAGAATCGAACGGTAGCCTACCTGGATTAATAACTGCAGTGAACTTAATACTCGCGATCAACGTATGAGTCATCAAAAATAGTATATCAATGATTCAAGATCGTTCTTCGACAATATGGAAAAAAAGTCGATACTACGTTTCAAAACAAGAGTTTCCAGTCCTTACACGGTAGTAGTAACTATCAATAATCTATTGTACTAAAGATTTTTACTAAATTCATCGAGAATAACGTGTTTTTATCGTTTCCACAAAGCTGTAGACGCAGGTAACGTGAGGTCGGTGAGTTTAGTGATATTTTGGGTAGACTGTATTCTAGTTTGGAGCGGCATAGTTCGTCCCTCGCCGCCCTCCTTCTACCGAGGAGGTTCGACTTCGACAAAGAACACCCGAAGCAACAAGTTAAAACCACTGCCTGCCCCGCTATTGACGACGACGAGAGAAAGCCTGAGAAAAATATCTCAGCCGCTGCATCTTGCTTCTCCACACTTTGTACAACCACGGTTCAAGTTCCGTAATGCAAAACATTGTATTACGAATAATAATATAATAAAACACATTTGCAAGATGTCAAACTGAGATGGGAATCTGTTCGCTAACATGGTATTCAAAGTAGAAAGGAATGGGCACGATCTTTACCCACCCACAATAAACGGAGTTGCTCTGTATTCATAATTTTATATCAAAGATCGAGTTTTTATAGTCTGCAACAATTCTATTCTCAACACCGTTGCAATCTTGCAGTTACGTAGGTACTACAGGCAAACACGAACAGGGTTCTAAACTAATTTGAAAATATGACCGGTAAAAAATCAATATATGTCCAAACACTAACGCACCAAAACGGAAATTCCGTTAATTTTGTCAAATATGTTCGAGCATAATTGCTTTCGAAGATAGCGAGAAAGGCCGGATGTGTGCCTATAACATGCCGAAAGGTTAAAACTGGTTATATCTTTTGAATTTTGACACCCGGCCGAACCCGACCAATGCCGTTGGTAAGGTTGTCATGACCGCAAGCATCGATGCTTACGCGCGGTTTCAGCCCCCAAGTTTGCACATTTGTAGCACGTAAATATAAAGGGACCAACATGCATAAGCGTCTTCTTCCTAGTGAGATGATCACCATTATTTTGATCTAAGTAATAATTTACCTTCAGTATAAGGTATCCATAAGGCGGCCAACGCAAAAAGCGTGGCAAATATCAGGTAATCCATCCGTCGACACATGTTGACGCGACGCTAAAATCCGATTATCCCTTGTGAACGCACATTGAACCACGCACATAAACACGCACTGGATAAAACGAATAGCACACACTTAATTAACACTTCACGCACTTTCACATGTGTAAAATAAATTTAACTAACTTAAAGGCATCGTACTGACTGACTGACACTAAAATCTTCTATCGCGAGACATACACTCCGCTCGACGATGCACGCTCAACTATTGTTCAACTTGGTGCCGCTCTGCGAAAGTAGTCCCTCGATGGCATGTATACGTGCGCGCCTCCTAGTGTGGGAAAATTTACCTTAGTTTCAAACGTGATCCCCTCGTTCGAATTTCGCCGATTTTTATGTTTTAATTATTTTAACTTTTCTCTTACCATGAATAAAAACTCATCTTACTTTGTTAATTTCATATGAACGATTTTGTTGTAAAATAACATTGTTCTATTTTGGAGCGCGGAGTATTTTAGAACTACTCTTCAAAACAACCACCGACCAATGAGAAGAGTTCATTCACATACCATATGGAAATGGCATGTATACGTACTTTTTGCATTTTCTATAATTTCAACAGAATTTCTTGAAAACAAATAAGCGAAATGCCAAATTATAATTGTAATTGTCACACCACGTTTTCTTCTGTTGACTCTGAAAATGAGAGGCATACCACCGAAATGCTTTGTTGATACGTTTCCCCTAAATTTTCCGTGATTAAGCGTTTTCCAGGCAAGGTGCGTTTGAATGTTGGCGGTTCGTGAGCAACGTTTTCCGCTATGAGAAGCCAAGCAAACCACCCTAGAGGATGGTATTATTTCCATGTGCCTATATTGATCAAACAACCTTGTGATCAAGCTGTAAGGGGTGAAATACCGAAAACAGCCTAAATCCGACTATCAGGCAACAAAATGCCTTTAGATATTGCTGTTGAAGGCGATAGTTTAGCAGCAATAAATCGAAAGATTTATGAAATTAAGAAAAAAATACAGTTGTCTGGTAAGAAACTATATATTATTACAAAAACCTGAACTTACATAGGAAAACAAAAAACGCATTATTGTTATCCTGCTGCATGCGTCGCATTAGTACAACTCTTTGGGCTTAGAGAGTAAGCTAATTGTTTAAGTTACGCAATTTATAATAAACAGCATTCGCTGATTACAGAGGGACAACGGAAAGCGCAATATGAAGAATGCGTGGACAGTAAAAAGAAAAATGTCCAGAAAATCCGACAGTTGAAAAAAGATGTGCGAGCGTTGCACGAGACCCTCGGGCAACGACCAGACGTATGGGTTTCACATTATTTCAAAACGCCAAAAATTAAATCGGTGCTAATCAAATTATCTAATGCATCATATTATGTGTTGTTTGTTTTTAGAGATCTGAATTAATTACGAAGACAGTGTCAAGATATCCCAGAGACGCTTGCACACTTCGAAGTAAAAACAACCAAGAAGCTGTTCAGTTTATTGACAACAAAGCGTTTGACCTGCGAAAGAAATTGGACCTTTTGCGTTACAGGGAGCAATGGGCAAGTGGAATAATATACAGGTTTCATTTTGCAATACAAAATGCCATCAGACGGTTGGTGAAATGATCAGCTACGTTGTGAGGGGGATGTTGGATTTATAAAACACTCATCATTTGCATGCGGATTCTATACTACACCCGATGGGCATAGAGTGTGTGGGGCCATTGGTAAATTAAGGCTTATAACTCACTTACGCCAGGCGTACAGCCTATATTTTTAAAGGGTGGGCGCGCGAGGAGCCTCTTTTTAAACAGCTAGAAGTAAAAAAAATACACAGCCCCATTAATTGCGCTTTAATGTCCTTAAATTATTCTAAAACGGACAAACCATTGATATTTTGTAGAAAATTATGGAATTGCAGTGGAAAATGTTCAAAATATGGCTATCTTCAGCTTCACCCAATTGCACACATTTTATCTAAAACGTTATATCATTACGTTTAGACGTTAGACGTTATTTATCTAAAACGTTATATCAAATATTAATAACGTTGGCTCAGCATGGGGTGTTGGCACCTATTTGACATTCATCCTCATAATGTTCCTTTGTTTTTGAAGAGTTGCCAATAAATTAATTTATGATGGCGTACACCCTGCTATTTTGCTACAAAGTTTCTACTAATGTAAGGGGGGATTTTAACGCCCTGATTTAATAAGTTGCCCCGCACTAGTTTACTGCGGAAGATCTTGAAAATAAAGTTGGCTCCGAGAATCTATCCTGGTCCCTGACTCCACTGCGGTCCTCCCCTCTCTCCCTGGGTCAGTTTCAAACTTTACTCTCACACTCTCGAGGGATTTTGCCATCTACGCGAGAATGGCATCTGCATACCACGGTAGTAAGGAATAAGCACACAAAAAACGCATTGTAATCTGTAGGTATATTATATTATAGAGGCTATATAAAATAATGGTAATATAACTATAAAGGTTATTTAACCCTTTATTACCTACTCCCTATGAATGAGAATCCACGCGCTAGCCAAGCTTATCATAAAACAATGATATTTAGTTAAGACCTAATCTAGTAGTTTACATTGCAGTTCGAGAAGAAGTTGAATCGCCTGAGCAAAGAAAAAGAGGACTTGGAACAGCAAGTAGCTTTGAACCACATGAAGAAAAGAGACAAAAATGCCGAAGAGGTAAACCTGTCGATCACTGTTTATTATTTATTGAATTTGCATGAGCTTTGTAATTTGTATTGCCCCATGACATCCAGTCATAGAATGACAGGATTAAAAGAATGTAAAATATAATGACGATGTTTATCAGCATGCAGGCATCAGGCTACGAATTTTTGTTTCACTATCTATTTTAGAATTCATAAAACATTTATTATTTAAATTTTATATAATCCAAAATCAGTATTGGATTTAGGTTTGAGCAATACCAAACACTGCGAAGCAGATTTATCAAAAGCAGTACTTTATTAACTAATTATCATACGTATTACTTACCATTACTCAAAACTCGACAACTATTTTACGAACGATGCAATGTGAAATGCATGTATAGTCTATTGTCCTGCTATGTGTGTATGTATGTTTATATTCCGTATTTCAAACCAATGACATTTGCATTTTTTTGAACTTACGATGAGTTTCGGTGGTAGCAAATCTGTTCGCTGGAGAACCAGATCCACCACGTGGAGATGAACATCATGGAGGCTGTCCACGTAAACAAGAAGTACCGAGCGATTCGATGCAATCTCTTGGAGGACGGCGTTGAGTTTGAGAGCTCGCTGGAGAAACTGGAGCAATCCATCGAGAAGCAAGAGGAGGAGATCAAGAAGTTGAACGTGAGAATATATTGTGCATGCAGTCCCAATCAATGAAAGGCATTTTCAGTTTAAGTTTGTTTCAAAAAACAACAAGACGTAAACTTGAAAACAGTCCAGAAAATGCTAGTGTAGGGCGTTAGTCCTACCGCTACAGCAACTAAGAGGTTCACCGTTACGCCGCACACGCAGCACTTTTCAGGAAAGCTGTGGCTTGAAATCCCAGCGTGGGATAAATACTCCTTTTTTGCTTTATATCTAATTTTAGATCGGGGTTATAGAAAGGAAAGACTGTTGACCAAGCTGGATTGAAAATGCTACGCAGCATAATTTGTAATTATAAGCAGTGGCGTTAGCTTCAAATCGGAGGCCCCAGAGACTCCAGAGTAAAAAAATATGTGCCCCCCCCCCCGTCACCAGGCGCCAGTCTCGCTTCAAATAAGCCATTTCCTAAAAAAAAAAATCGCCGCCTTCTTTTTGAATTAACTTTTCAAAATATCCATTCCCTAAAAGAAACGACGCCCCCGCCTTGTTTTCGGATTAACTTGGGCCTCTGCGAGCCACAAACATTTACTAGGAAGCCACCGAGCACGTATGCCTGATCCCCTCTGGTTATACGACGCCCCTGTTTATAAGCACCGTGAAATGCAAGTATACACATTACAAATAACTCGTGTCAAAAGGCCGACACGTGCTCGTGGTCTTCCAAGTCCAGAATCCATCCCTTGCGACTGCAATGCGGGTTGGTGAGAAGCGTCCTCGTGCACTCCTACCGACTTCCCTGAGTGCTTCGACGCTTTTTGACAGGAGAGGGCTTCGCGGCCCATGGGTCCGATTATGAAATTCAAGACTCGATATCGGATCATTATTGAATTATGACAAACATTTCTGAAATTTTTAACTTTCTTGGCTAGCGTTAAGGATCAATGAGAGTTCACCTCGTCGCCGCCAGGCGATTCTTATGACCTATGTGCAGATCAGAGGCACCGCGTCTTCACTGCTCCACTTTTCGGCTAGATTGAGATCATTCATCACCGTAACAATCACCGATGCAGAAGGACCGACGCCGTCACACAGCCCCACAAGACAAGGTCCAAACTGTGCCCCATTAAACAACATAACAACATTTGAACTAAAACAATAAGTTGGGATTTCACGTTACCATCAATCCAGGATGCCCACAGAAGGCCCCGAGCGGTGTGGAGTGCAAGCGGTGAGCGGTGGAGATCCTGATCCGCAAAGAGCACACACTGCTCAGCAAGGCACAACCAACCTATCAAATCAATTGGCTGTCACTTTCCCAAATCCAGGACATTCACAAGGAAGCCCTGAGCCTCCACGACGTGTCCTAGGGAACCCTCATTGTGATCCTGATCCGACAAGAAAAGTGGAAATATAGTATCAAAGTCAACCAAAAGTGAAATCAAAGTAATTTCATTTCCATTTCCTCCACGACGCCACAATAAAGGGCATCCTGAACACTTTTCCGGTTGTTGATGGGGATTAGCTGAAAGTGGTTTGCTGACTCCGGGACGAAGACTGCGCTGAGGCCAATTGAGGTCTCGACCAGGGTCGCCTTCACTGGCACTGGCAAAAATTGTCTGGATACCTGCCGTCCTGGCACACGAGGTAGCCGGAGTGCCGCCTTCGACGCCGCGTTCTGGATACGTTGCAGGCACACAGCACGTTGCAGGCGCACAGCACGTTGCAGGCACACAGCACGTTGCAGGCGCACAGCACGTTGCAGGCGCCCAGCACATTGCAGGCGCACAGCACGTTGCAGGCGCACAGCACGTTGCAGGCGCACAACACGTTGCAGGCGCACAACACGTTGCAGGCGCATGACACGTTGCAGGCGCACAACACGTTGCAGGCGCACAACACGTTGCAGGCGCACAGCACGTTGCAGGCGCACAACACGTTGCAGGCGCACAACACGTTGCAGGCGCACAGCACGTTGCAGGCGCACAACACGTTGCAGGCGCACAGCACGTTGCAGGCGCACAACACATTGCAGGCGCACAACACGTTGCAGGCGCACAGCACGTTGCAGGCGCACAACACGTTGCAGGCGCACAACACGTTGCAGGCGCACAACACGTTGCAGGCGCATGACACGTTGCAGGCGCACAACACGTTGCAGGCGCACAACACGTTGCAGGCGCACAACACGTTGCAGGCGCACAACACGTTGCAGGCACAACTGCGTAAACGCTGAGTTCGCCCCGATAGGAGTGAAGTAGGGTCACGTCATCGTAGGACTGCGCTTGGTGGTTGCCTCATCTCATAAAGTCGTACATTGGAGGCGGAGAGGGCACTGCGATCCTGATCCGTCAAGAAAAGAAAACAGACTGATAATAATTAAAACTTAAAAGTCAACCAAACGGCAACCCACAATGAAGCGCTGGGCTACCACGACATCACCCAGGGCATCCTGATAGTAATCCAATCATGAATCAAATGCAATCACAAGCGAAACCAACGATAACCAACTGTCCCCGTGATTTCCAGGAGTTCAGAATCACAGCGACGTGAAGCCAATGAAAGCCAATTGTCCCCACCATTTCCAGGACGTGCACAAGGAAGCTCTGAGCCTGCGCGACGTCACCAAAGGCATCCTGGTACGTCAAGAGGAGAACGCCATGCACCGGGGCAAAGTGCGTGACCGTCAGCTGACGGAGTGCCACGCGTTGGTGGAGGAGCGTCGCTTGGAGCTCGAGCGTCTGGAGCGTCACATCTTCCCCACGGGTCGACCCCTGCTCGGACAGGACTCGGACAGCGACTCGGAGAGCAAGCAGACCTCGGCGGAGGAGGCGGTCAGCGCCAAGACGGTGGACACGCTGGAGGTTGCGTTCGCGGTGCTTAAGGAGGCGACTGGTGGGTGGGAGGCCCTGCCGGCTCTTTGGAAGTTTTGGGGGAAACGCTAACGGTGGTAGTGAAGTTTTATATGTATTGGGGGTGTATGGCATGGTATTTTTAATGTCCACAAATCGATTTCTGCACTGGAGAAAAAATGCATTCGTAGGGTGGAATCCAAATATGGGTATGTTGTAGGTATGCTGTAGAACAATATTTCGAGTTCATTCGAGTTTCAACCAGAATGTTTTACTTACCGACCCATAAATACCAACATAAATAAAATGTATGCTGCCATGTGTTGAGGTTACATGCTTACCACGAGCATTATGGAAAACTAAATATTGATATTTCTTTGTAACGTCTAGCTTGGTTATTAATTATTATATATGCTAAAATTTAGATCCAGACAAAAAACACCGGGAAAAAAACGGGTGTCGTTAAAATTCTTAACGTGAGTTTCCCAATATCCTATGCCAAATGCAGTGTGCATCACATTCCGTTCGTGCTGGTTTTCAGGAGTGACCGAATTCGAGGAAGTCCTGGGCCGCTTCCTGTCTCAAATCGAGACACAGAGTCGCCTGTCGTACCTGAAAGGCATTGCCGAAGACGAGAAGAGGGCCCTGGAGGCCCGTCAAGCCAGCATGCTGGCAGAGCTGGAGGCGTTCAAATTCGCCGAGACGAAAGACAAGGAGCAGTGAGTCGTTAACTTATCGGGGGGGGGGGGGGGGGGGGGGGGGGGGGGCGCGAATAAACGGACTGCATTTTTGCAAATGCTGCCGAGGTTGGCCGCTTTGGTTTTATCAGTATCTTCATAGTCCACGAGGGCATATTTCCCAAAACGCACTCCGTGAATAAGACGATTGTATTTCCAGCTATTCTCGAGGTCCTCCTATTTCTAAATACCTCTTGATAATTGCATTTCACCGAATACGCTTTACTTTCGAAAGATGCAAGAGAGTTCCTGTGGGCATCTTGACTTAAGTTTCAGATATAATTTTGTGAAATTACATATTTTTTTAAATCTATCATATTATTCATATGTTGAACAGAAAGTTCACAAGTGTATTTTTAGATGTGCAGCAGTATTGTGGAAACTGCAGAACGATTAACCAATGGTGAAAATTGCCAATTTCTGAAAACTGATCTTCTTATTATCAATATGCTTATGAATTGAGCCTTCGGGCATGTCTGAGAGCCCCCCCCCCCCCTTTTGAGACTACATAAAAGTAAGAACAAACTATAAACTATAAACAGTATACAACACTTGCATCCCCCTTCCCCTCGCACCAACAACCAACCCCTTTAGCTGTCAAATCTTCAAAGACAAAGCACTTGACTTGGTCAGTTCTTGTGTGAGATGTGCTGCAATTAGGTACCATGGGTCCAATCAGTGCACATATTTTATTATTTTACTATCGCTTTGTACAATGCAATACCATTTGCACAGAAACGTGGAGGAGAATGAACGCGTTAAGAAATGGATCGACGAGCAGACCCAGCTGCGTGAGAAGTATGCTGCAGAGACGGAGGAGATTATTGCGCAGACCTCTGAAATAAGGAACTTCATATTTTCGTTCTTGAAGGAGCTAGAGGTTGGTAGTTGGGTACAGCGATTCCGATTGATGCAGGAAAGTATTTTTTTTTTGTAGTGACGTCTGCATGAAACACGAAAGATTATCAACATGAACCCATGTGACCCGCGGGGTAAGTTGGGCCGTTGGAAACTGATAAGTCTACACAAAAAACATCCCTGATTGCAATAAAGCTCAGGGATCAATAGAATGGCATTGCTTTTTTGAAAATCTCTCCCCCATGGTTGTGGTTCATAAGGAATTTTGGTATGAGATATATTCTAGTTTACATCAAATTCGATGTCATTACTTCTACGTGTTCGTCCCGGTAGCCGGAGCTGTGCTAATGTGTCCCCAGCACGTGGATGACACACCGGTGCCCAAAGAGCCCAGCGACTCCAGCAAGATGGCGGAGGTCCTCGAGATGCTGAACCACAAGATACAGGCCGCCATGGACCAAGTGGGTGACGAGCCGGAGCTAGAGCAGCTTGAAGAAATCGAAGACGACCAGGTCATGCAATGGTTTTGCTAAAAGATCCTAAATGAGAAAAAGCACGTAAAAGTGATTCTTGGAGAATTCTTGCA
This sequence comes from Nemoura dubitans, assembly GCA_921293005.1. Classification (NCBI taxonomy): domain Eukaryota; kingdom Metazoa; phylum Arthropoda; class Insecta; order Plecoptera; family Nemouridae; genus Nemoura; species Nemoura dubitans. The sequence goes on from OV121073.1 coordinate 60,380,903, forward strand.
TTCCCTTCCCCATGCTCCTATATATCTCCAGGTATAAAAAACCCATATTACGTTTTATATAAATTAAACAGCAAAAACCACTTCACAGTCTACACCCTCAAGCGTTATGCGTGGTACCTATATGGCCACGGTACGGGGGAAAATAAATGTGTGATTTAAAAAAAAATAGCTGCACACATTTAAGTTCCGCATGAAAATGAAATGTAAGTTACCAATCGGACATCCCACCTGAGAATACAATGAAACCAGATGGAGCTATTGCAAGTACAGTGTAGGAATTTACTAACAACAAAACGTAGGTAACAATAATCTTGTCTATCTTTATGTGCGTACCTACAAACACTCCTGAAGATGTTGGTGGAAATGTTGAAAAAGGTCCTTTAAGGACCAAGAGTCCGTCACATCAGAGCACAACCGTCAACTACACCACCAACACATAATGCACACACAAAATAATGAAAATGTCAACATTTCCAGACGTCCCAATTGCCGGTGCTCCCCGAGGACGTATGGACGTTCCCGAAGCCGCCGGTTGAGCCGAGCGGGGGTGGAGACACAAGCCGTCCTCCCCCACCGCCCCTACCGGAGTCGGACGATGATGATGAGGTGCCCACCCGAGGGTTCCTTAAGCGACAGGCACAGATCATCATTGATGCCAAGTCCAGACGCAAGCAGTTCACCGTCACCAGGAGAGGTCGTAGTGGGTTCGGGAAGTAACAGGTTCTTCGGTAACAGGGTAAAAGTAATCCTGAAAGGACACGACAGCTGTGGCTTATCGGTACCTACAGCCAGAGTACAGTTGCACCATGGAATAGCTCAGCAGACTTTATTTTATTTCCCCTTGCTGATGTGTGTACTAAAGCAACGTAACCTGTATAGGTAAATCACCATGAAAATTAAGTTGATGAAACATGCTCATATTGATGACAAAGTCTAAGAGAAAAAAGAAATCAAGTTCTTCAGTAACTAATACTACCTCGGGCTCGGAACTAACATCAGGGAGCCCTGGATTCTGACACACTTATCTGCTCTAAACGGAGCAGGGCCAGAGTAGCAAGCACGAGGAGATGCACACTTAATGTTTTAGATGATAATATTAACAAATAAACAAAAGGGCTGCGAAAACATGTCGTGAGAGAAGAAATGAAGTAAATTAACATGCTTCATAACTCATTCAGACAAAGAAGAGTAGGTACCTATGTATGGATGGGTTTGTGAACTAAATCACAATGAACACAGTAGGGTGAAGGGATTTTTTGCATCACAGAGCAGGAGGCAATTTGGAAAACAGTTAGCTAAATAATTTAATTTTGCAAATGAAGTCTTTGAAGCAGGAAGAATCAGACGTGATCATGTTACCAATTTCCAGCTACGTTGCAGTAGAGTAGTGTGATCCATTCCAGAGTTATGATCTAGATTCTGCAGTTGCGGTTTGGGTACGGCAGCCTAATTTGATAGAAGCATGTGCCAACAAGCATATGGCTCTGACGTCTAATTGTCATGATGTTGGATGAATTGATGCAGCAGTTCCATCTTAAGTTAGAAAGTGGATGTGTGGGACCAAGAATTGTTGGGAGTGTGATACAATGCATGGTGCAGCAAGAGATGTTTAGTACTAATTTTCACAAAATTACATTGTTATGAGGTATTGTCATGCTGTTCATATCCATTTATAACACATCAAATAATGCAGTGTAGATGAGTTTTGTAAAAGAAAATAGGTTGCAAAATGTGCTTTCAATGTCATTTTAAACAGCTAAACAAATGTACAAAAAAATCAGGCAAACATATATCGATTAAGTCGAGTTTATTTTAGTGTAAGTTTTCTGTACTTATGTTGTACTAGTTCAAAACTACAATTGTGTAATTGCAAACAACAAATCATCACATTTACAAAACAAAATTATAAGCATACTAACAATGCGGATAATTCCAGCTATGGCCAGGACAATATTTTACCCCTCTTTTAAAAAAAATATCCTAAGATCACCGAAATAACACTCACTCTCTCAGACCATCCCGTTGAAATTTTATTTCTTCCTCTAAAATATCCACTTTAAAGTTAATAATGCCTTGTTTTCTTTACTGAAAAATATCATTAAAAGTTCCACATGCACATAAAATATACGGTAAAATATTATCCCAGGTTAAAGCTTCGTTAAAGAAAAGAGAATGAAAAACATTTTATAATATTCAATTGAATAATTTATAAAAATAATAAAAGATAATAATAATTATACTACCGTTAGTTTTTGAAAACCATTTGTGGTAGGCAGTGTCCCATGGCAGTCAAATACTTCATATCGTAATACCTGGATCGATCAAAGTGATATCATCGGGCCAGTACTTGTACAAAGTAGATTTTGATTGAGCAGGTCAGTAACAATTCGGTCTTGTCCCCTCATGCCCCAAGCATCTTAGTTACTGGCGGTATTTCACAAGACTAAATGCTCGAAAAACGTGGCAGTTTGAAAGCTCAATACAGTTCCATCAACAATTAAAATTATCTCATTATTCCAAAACTATCTCATCAATTTCTAAACTTTGTCTGTAGTCGGTGATAGAAAAAAGTAGTCACCCACCCCCACTTCCATAGTAGCAGTTGGCATGAAATCGTTACACGCCGTTCCTTCAGGTAGGTACCGAAAGCGAATCAGGCAGGTCGCTTGATCAGCTGCCTTAGTTTCATAGAATAATAGTACGCGCAGCTCCTCACATTGGCCTTCACGAGGAAAAATAATCTTACACATCTCTCATAATATCGTAACGTGTCCGCAGCCAGTTCGAAACGGCAGGAAACACCATTTAACATCAGATCGGGTGTGCTCTACAATGATGACTAACTAGCAGTTATGAAAAACGAGTTGACTAATTTATTTAGATATTCGTAAATTGGCTACGCGACCGCTGAAGTTACGTCGAAGGGCTTTCCCATTCGATTAGATACTGCACCTTGCCTGCCGGCGACACCCGCTTCGCCTGGATAACGTATTTCTCTCCGGCCGCAATACGATTCGCCGCGCCGAAGTAGATGTTCACCGACGACTTCAGCTCGTCCATGGTGATGGCCACGGGACTCTGTTTCACTGGCGATGAAACGGCGGAAGAGGGCTGCGACAACGACGGCACCATTTTCTTGTCGCTGCTCAGCCGTGGCGAGGCCCGCAGATGCCGTCCGTTCAAAACATAGTCCACCGGACTCGTGATCTGCGCGCCTCCGTTGGTCGATGTCGACGGCGAGTTGCTCGTGAACGTGCTGCGCAGTGCACGGGCCGACGCCGTGTTCCACTCGGCCGGCTTCTCCCCGGGCCGGCTCGGGATTATTGTCGCCGTCTTGCTGGCGGCGGTCCCATTGATGTTCGAGCTGGACCGAGTTCGCCGCAGCCTACGCCGCTTGACATCGCCGTTGCGGTCGATGCGGATGTCTTTCTCGCACAGCTGTCGCTTGGTCGCGCGCTGCGGGGACGGCGTCGGATGCTGCACCACCGCCGTCAGCGGCAAGGGCAGCGTGATCTTTGTCAGGTTGACGGTGGCGATTGACGTCGAGTTGAAGAGCGTGGATGAGTGGACGACGTTCGACGAGAGGAGGCCCAGGTTGTGGAATGGGTTGTTCTTGCCCTCGAAGTCTTTCGGGGGCGGAATGAACGAGTCGAGCGTGCAACGCGACGAGTTCTCGTCGCCGCTAGTGTCACCGTGCGCGGGCAGCGGGAGACCGGCGCCGAACGAGGGCGTCGAAACCGACGGCGAGCCAGACGGCTGCGGAGTGTCGGGCGCCGATGACGAGGGTGGGGTCGGCGGCAAGTCTTGAGTGGAATCCTGCAACGCGATCCGTGCGGTTAGACGTGGTCAAGAAGGTATCTTTGGTAGTTGGGGACTAGTAGCACAAAACTGCTAATTCATTTCGGTATAGTTTTGTTTTGGAACAGTATTATTTTTCAAAGTCAGTTTCCTTAATTACAAATTGACAAAGAAGTATGACCAAACATGGTATTTGTGGGTGGATCAAGTTTGAAGCAGTCAGTATGGGGCAGAACACTGGTCTCTTAGAAACAGATCAACCATTCCGAAACCCTATTTCGTTAAAAGTTTGACGGCATTTAAAAAATATATAAGGTTGAATCAAGAGCAAACAGTGTTCCATGATTATCGCCGCTCATGGATTTTTGCCAACCGCACCTACTCCACCATTGTTCAAGGGTAGGCAGTCATTGAGATGGAGAGATCGCCAAGCTGCCAGTGCACCTCATTCCTGGCATCATTTGTTTCAAGATATTTTAACAGTTGTACAAACCTGACCACAGGCAAATACAAGCAAATTGTTTGTCACATGAACCCAACTTACAGAGCCTGACAATATTAACCTTTTCGTTATTGATCCTTCTTTACGATTTACAGTAATTTGGTTGGAGATGAATTCCCACAAGCTATTGAAGGTCCAAGCCATACTGCATATTATTATATAATTCCTTCCCTTAACCTAATTTAATTGGCACTCCCTTAACCCACCTTTTTAGGCCTGGAAATCGCATCCTTGACGAGTTTCCTAGCCTTGCGTGAGACAATGTCCTTTTCTACTTCTTTGCCCTTGTGTTTCATCTTCCGCCTCTTGATCGCGTTGCCCTTGGTTCCCTTGTCGGTCTTCCAATGCCGCCGCATGGCAGACTGCTGCAGGTTTGCGTTTACAGTTGGGAAAGGAATCGTCTTCTTCACGTAGCCATAGCTGTAGAACTGCGAGCTTGTTATTGACACCTGTCAACCAATGGGAAACGACCATGAAATTGACAAGCGTTTTAGCGAGGTGCTTGCTTAGGTACTAGATTTTCATGACTTCTTCTTGAATGTACCTATGAATGCACTTGATGTTTAAAATGTAAAGGCTGTATTTGTATTGCATTTTATATGAACAAATTGACTTTGCACACTATGATAGAATGCTATAATACAAACACATGCAGCCAGAATATACATTTATAAGTCACAACACATAATATTCTAAGAATTTTGCATTCGAGCAGAGAGTAATGAATGTGTTGTGTGAGTGTAATACAGCAAACTGGACAATAGTAATAATCTTATCAACATGGCCATATGACTTTCTAGTTTCTCGACAGTTTTATACAGTTATGTTTAAATGGACTGATAAGAGGAAGGCACCATCAGAATGATACTGTGGTATAGTGGGGTTCTGAATGTAGGTCAGCAGAATTGAGTTGAAAAAAGAGCAAATTAGAATAGTATGTTTAGACAGACATCTCATCTAGATACATAAATATCTGCAAGTTTTCTATTTCATACAGAAGGGTTGTATGACTATATAAAGTACCTTCTTGGGTATAGTATAAGTTAAAATTTTGGTAAAATTCAAGAATTGCAAAATGGAGGGAACAGTGCAATATTTTTATTGAAAAAATACCTAGCAAATAATAAAAAAGTTTGTTACAATTTGAAAGTTTAATAAGCAAAAAGACTACTCACATTGTCCTTTTTCGAATCGGTGTCCGACGAACAAGAGGAAGACAATCCGTTCCGTTCCATTATGTGGATCATCGATGGCACTGGAGTGTTTTCGCGTTGCCCGTTGAAGAGGTAAGACTTTCCGCTGGCAAGTGATTTAAACGTCGGTGGCAGGAACTTGAGAGATTTGTTGTTGTCTTTCAGCAAAGTGTCATTCACGGGCACATTCTTTGGCAGAGTGATTGGCGGGGGGTTGAGAGGTGCATCCTCTCGTAAGGCCCAAATTGTGGTTCGTTTCTTAATCTCCTTACCACATTTAAAGTGTTTTACATTCTTTGCCAATACTGATCTGATATGGCATATTCTTTCCTCCAAACTGCAGTTATGAATCTAGGAAAAAAATAGAGAAGATTTTTATATAGCATAAAACTGCCAAGAGCTGGAAATACCTAAGAACACAATTATTTACCTTCGGAGGTAGTTGAAATCCGTTCCAGTTGAAATTGATGTGGGGTACAATATTGCTCTCAAGATCAAAATATTTCTTGTAATGTTGTAGGGAGAGGTTGTATAATGCAATATGGACAATATTTTCCCACTTTAATTCAAGGCGGCGTACAAACTCTTTGCCAAAATTACATAATTTACAAACAAACACGTAGAATCTGGGGAAAAAAGTAAAATTAGAAATGCTGCTTGCTTTACAACTCTGTGTGGAGCCTTAACATACCTTGCATCGGAAAAGTAACGTATACATTAGTACTGTTTCTCGAACTTAGAAGCTTTATTGATTTTTTTCTTCTAAACTGCATGCTTGGCTCAAAATTAGAACTCAATGATTCCTTCTACATATTACAGGCTGTTCACAAGTTCACCTTAACACTCAGTAACTCAAATAATTTGTGCTCACCTATCACCAGAAAACATGGGGTACGTCAGACACTGCAGACATTTCTCGTGAAACCACTTTTTACACGACTGGCACTGCAGCATGTTGTGGTACTTTTGCTTGAGCGTTTGGTGGCAGTAGCAAACCTGACGCTTGTCTCCAGTCTCGTATGGTGCTCTCCAATGTGCCAGCTTGTGCTGAAACAGCAGAGAGGGTTGTCAGAACCAGGTTGGAAATTGAGAAAAACCTTCCGATTAGTTTGGTACCTAATTGCTTCGTTCAAATGCTTACCAATGATTTTGCAGTGTTAGGGCTAACTTCCCTAATTTGGTCCATCTAAAAAAAGAAATCACAAAATAGTTAAACTGGGATGTAGGTAGAACCTAGCACCTATTAACAATTTGGTGCATGATCATGTTTATAACAAAGCTTGAGACATAGCAAAATTTTTTTCTCACTTTAATAACAGGTCTTAAGCTGTCTTTCGTGTTATGCCTAGGTTGTTTATTAAGTTTCTTCTGCGTCAAAAGTTTTGGCCTAGTGTTTTTCTTCGGCGTTTCTTTCACTTCCTTTTTAAGTGGCCTCGCTTCCCTGGACTTGTTAGGCGCCCTCTGGTTGCATCGTGAGCATAGCCACCGGGAGCCAGGCTTGGCAGCTTCTGCCGGGGCATGCGGCTTGTGGCACAACTGATGGTAGCCCCGCCCACATTTATCACATTCAACGATTTCATTATCTGTCTTCGGCTTAGATTTTTTACAAATTACACAGTGGGAGTTTGTTTCGATGAACTTTTGGAGATCTTTTAACGAAGACGGCTTTTCTGTACCATCCATGAACTTGACTACATACTTTTCAGCAGCTACATCCACCTGAACAAATAGAAATTACAAGTTTTAATCATGAAACACCAAATAAGATGCTTAAGTGTATATTTAAAGCATTACTAGTATAAACTACCTTTACTATTGTTCCTAGATAGTACTGTCCTCCCTCCAGTCTATAAACATCTTCGCCAACGACGAAACCGTTTGGACGACGCTCGTTGGTAGTGCTGTCTGGGACCGCTGCATCCTCTTCAGTTTCAGGCTAGATAAAAATGGTGTTAAAGAAACTTGGTGTCTCGTGTAAGTGTAGTGAAGTGTAAGAAAGCAATTAATATAATTTTCTGCAATACCTTGACTCTAGTCGATACAGACATTGTGATTAATCGTCTGGAATGTCTTCCTTTATTGTGTTTACAGGGATCAGCCTTCACTCATCAGCAAACAAGCTAGAAATACATTGCTGATTTAATATTACAATATTTAACGAACAGAGAAACATGCATCGCTACTGCAAAATGGATTCAACGTCGTTGTATATATTCGACGAAAAAAGGAATCACTTTCTAACAAGTGTCTGTTAAACTGCAGTCTATGATCGAATAACCAAAGCACGGTCCAAGAAAACACAACACTACCAAATGAGGAGTATTAACAGAATAATGACAATGCCATTCTGAGGAAGTTGTCAAGTAGGCAGGGTTGGCTGACAGAGCTGCCATTGCCATGAAGAAGGGAGTAAGCTCTTGGAGATCCAGAAATAACTAAAGTGTTCTTCTTTTTCTGGGACCTAATGCTAAGTTATGAAGGTTATAATAAATGCCAGAGACTAATCAATAAAACACGTACTACTATCATAAATAATCAACGGGTGTCTAGATTATGGGTGCCTGCTGCTTTCCCTTTCAATCTGACTGTAACAACAACCAACATTTTGAACGAATTCGTGAGGTGACTGGTAGTCTCATTTATTTGCGACTCTACACAAAGCATTTGAAAACAATCTTGATATTTTCTGTATCTATGAGGGATAATACTAAATGGTGAGTTACCGTCAGACGAAACGCCTCACGAATGCTACGATAATAACTCGTCGATCATTATTGATGTTGTCAGCCATTAGGCATAAAAAAACACTATGCATGATGAAGACGCGCGGCAAACAGATGCAAGAAACGGTTAAGGCGAAATCAGTCACTAAAAATAGCAAAGTATTTGATATTTTCATATATTATCATGAAATGCACTTACACATTAGTAAAAAGCATTGGCAAGAGCGTGTATTTACAGAACTATTCACAGAGAAAAAATAAATAAAGTAAATTCAAAACCTTATCACCATCTTGGACGAAGACATTGACTACGCTAGTCAGTTTGCGCCCGTATTACAAATTGAACGCCGAGCCGCCCAGCTACTTTTATTAAAAATTATTTCATTTGAAATTTCGTAGATATAAATAGATTTTAATTTAAGTCTTAACGCTGGATTACGTTAAAATGTACAGTTATTCTGAAACACTTTCGGAAAATAAGATTATTAGCTTTTTGCAGCTGGTAGTGTGCAAGATGTTTAATTTTCAAATACTATTTTGATGGGAACATTAAATAATAAGAATCACATCAAAATAACATGGACAATCAAATACCATAATTTATTAACAGCACTTTAATAAAACATTGATACATTTGTTTAAACACGTATGACGCACTGGTACAACAAGCACACCTACAATATAAATGTGAAACCTTCTGCTACCCAATTTTGATGTTCCTACAATGTAGTTGCCTTGCAAAAGTAGTAAATTTAATGAAGTGAAGGTGATATTATTATCCAGTGTGATCAAGAATAAATTTATCTACAGAACATTAATATTATGTATCTACTTCAATATAGCGCAACAAATAAATACAGTCTAAAATAATACATCACATCCCACGTCACATCTATGGTAATAATTTGGAAATCATGGCAATAGGAAATATTTACAGAAAATTATATTTTACAACAATTGACACAATGTGCAAACATTTTCAAATATCATGATCTTGCAATTTAAAAGCGCAGTTGCACAAGTAAATAAGTGAAGCGCCAAAGAATAGTAGCATTTTTTAAAGATTCAAAACATTTTCTTTTTCATGGCCGTGTAACGTTCCATGTACTCGTCGTAGCCGTCCACCTCGGCGAAGCTCTTCATATCAAAAAGATTTCCATCAAGTGCCAGGATGGAAATCTTTGAATCGACTAGTATTCGTCGATGGATGGCAGTCAGCTGCAAGCAGTTTTCTTCAAGTCGCAACGTTTTCAATCGAGGACAGTCTGCAATGTTTTCTGAAAGCGTTGCTACTCGGTTTTGGTTTAGATTCAGTTCGGTGACACGAAGGTCTGAAACTTCATCTCGCACTGCCGTTATTCTGTTCTTAGATAAATCCAGTGCATCTAAATGGACAATGCCATTGAACATCAGAGGGAATGCAGTAATTTGGTTATCGCTGAGATTAACCTGCTTAAGGTGTGTCAGTTTAGCAAACGATTCTGGTATTTCTGTCAATTTGTTGCTGCTTGCTGAAAGACTCTCAAGCTTAACAAGATTGCCAATTACTTCTGGCAAAAAAGTTAGTCTGTTTCGATTTAAATTGAGATGTTTCAGAAGACTAAATGACCCGATATCATTTGGTATTTCTGCAAATCTATTTTCAGAGAGATCCAAGGTACGCAGTATTTCTTCTAGCTGTTTAAGATTTGGTGGAAATTCAGTTAGTTTTCCTTGTGAAAGTTTAAGAACTCCTGTTTTCTTAGCTGTTTCAAAGTGTTGCTTGACTGCCGAATTACCCATTGGTTGATAGTTGTTGTTACTGGTCTCCTTTGGTGGTTCGTATGTGTCAACTGAGGGCGATACAGCTGTACGACAGCTGAATGGAGGGTTACGACGCTGTGTTTCCCGTCCTTCTTGGGCAGAACGCGAGTCTCTTCGTTGGACGCTGCCTGGGCAAAGCTGACCCTGCTCATTGATAATATAAGAAATTTGTGTTAAAGTGAGGATTGAAACACTCCATAGGCATTCAAGCCACTTGGCTCTTGAAACGAAATCTAGTAATAGTAGTGACTAGTTTGTCAAGATTTTAAACCCAACTTACCATGAAAGTAAACGGGAGTCACGCCCACTTTTTCATGAAAGTCTGCGGTATATTTGTAAAACAGCATCCAGAAAATTGGTTGATGTATTGTCTTCAGTCCAGTACCTTTAAAGATATGATTAATTTTGAATAGTTGAATTCAGTGGATAGAGACCAAAATTCATCAAGTTTAATCCATATGTTGACAGCTAGACGTCAACTGTCAAAATGAGTGTTACGAAATATCACCGAATAGAGCGCGTCAATAGAAACGAAAAACATGGACGTCAATTTCATCTGAGAGCTTGTTGTTGTCGCTAAACATTACAGAAACTAAATCAAACGAGATGTAGGAAATGGTGCGGTTATGCATACAAAAAATACAAGTGATTTGGTGATACAGAAGGGTGTTCAGCTATGTCAGCATCGCCTCAAACTGAAAGAAATGCATCAGGTATGTCAACTAAACTCGAGCATGATCTTTGCCTTCCCAGTTCCACCTTCAGCTGCCAAGATGCACAGTGTTTTTGCACACCTGTGCCGACGTATTGATTGATACTATTTTCTAAGCTCAATAAATAATATGTTACGATGTGCCTGATTTATTTTGTGGATTGAAATGCCCAGTTCAATTACTTTCAATGCGAACACTTAGCATTGCCCTAGGGTTTAGATATGATGCAAGTATCTTTAAAAAATTGGGCCAAGGCCTGTCACATTACCGGGATGCTTGCAACCGTATAATATGGAACAAAACAAAGCTTGCTTTCTTATTCGAAGCTTCGAAAGAAACATTGCAGTAAGGTTCGGTTTGCAATTCAAAAACCACAAATCGTAAAATACGGGAAACGCCTGGGAGGTAGGCAGCACATTAGCGGCGTATGCCTGTCGAGATATGCTGTTGCCTACCGCAAAGGAGGAAATGACGTCTCGGCATGCACAAAATTGTTGCATTCGATTTGTGTTTTGTAAACACGTCCAAGAAAATCAACACTTGCATCTGTAATACAGAAATACAAACGTGACATGAACATACAATTTTATTGATTTTATTGAAAGCAAAAAGTAGTATAACAATGCGAAATTTAGACTAGGTGCGGGGCATGTATTTTCCTCATTGAGAATCAGATCATTCAAAATCACGAATCATTAGAATATTGCCTTGGCATGGTTCTACATGCATAAACTAACATAATGATGAACTAACTACATAACTGGGAGATGGCTTGTAAGTTTGGGTATCCCGTCCTAATGTTATGAATTCCTTTCATAATCCCAGATCGAACGCAAACAAAATCATCGCAGTATTATTATCATTGGCATCCACACATACATTTTCTAATGAGATTTCACTGACCAGACCATCGCAGCGTCTGTTTTGTTTGTTGATGTGTAGGCCAAGGCTCCCCCGAGCCGAGCTTTATAATTGAAATCTGGTGCCAGAAGCGCCCAAAATAAACCAACTTCATCTAGTAGCTTGCGCAAATTGTGTATCGTATCTTCTCACCACCTTTCGTGAAATTGCTTCAGTCTTCTAACACAAACGAACGAGTCTTCTTCATCTGAGACGCAAGACGCGGTTCCATCGAATTTTCATCTAAGGATTCAGTGTTTCTTGGCCGAAATTATTGGTGTTTCGCGTGCTTATTTTCTTGCGGACATCATTTTGCAATATTTTGTGATCATTAATTATTGTGATGTGTGATTCGGTGATGACACAACCTTCTTCTTTAGAGATGCCGTGTGAAATTACGCAGTAGAATTAATCCAAGTAAAATGCCGCAATTCGACGAAGGTTTCTTGTTAATGCCCGTGAAGGGAATCAGAAGCTATAAGGTCAAGAATACCTGCAGTGCCCTGAGCCCTTCCACTGGCCGGCGTCCCTTGTCGGCGGAGCTCCCATGGCCCCGCTATTGTCTAGCCTCTCGCCTCCCTGTCCCCAGGAGAAACTCGGCAGACGAAGACGATGATGACGATGAAGAAGGTACAGATACCAGTGACGAACTTAATAAAATGGGGGGGGGGGGGGGACAAAGACGGGTTGATTTTTAAAACTATTGGCCAATATTTAGGAGGAGTCCTGACCGTATCCTGAAAGATGCAGCTTGACATGGTTTCTTTCTAGGCCAAACCTTAAATGTCCTGGAGTATATTTTAACAAAAAAATCGAAAAAAAATCAGTATAAATGTATTAAACTACCAGGGCGCCCCAAAAAGTGCGATATTATTAAAAATAATATCCCGTCTATAGCAATTAGCTATATTATAGTGATACGTTGTGGTCCTGGCGTCTGTTTTTTGCAATGGCTGCCAATTTTAAACCCGTTCTTAGAACTGTGATCGAATGCGATTGAAAATAGCTTCCTTCTTCCTGAAACTTTACTTATATAAATCAATTACAGAATTATCTTTTCGTATCATCTGCGTGGAGAACGTGGGAGTTTGAAACCAGAAAACAGAAATGCCCACATGTTCTTTGAACCCCCACTGGCGGTATCCTCTGGTGTTGGTGGACTAAGTGAATCGATTTGTTTAGAAACACGTTCTTTTTAAATCCAGAAGCTTCACTTGCGAAAAGAACTATAGGTGTGAATGTGATTGACTATGAAATTTGATTGAGATCTTGTATTACCTTCGCCGCCCGCCCTAGAAGATTACTCAAATATAGCTAATAACGTCATTTTAAAACCATTGTTACTATACATACTCTATTCCCTTTAACATAAGATCCGAATTAAATGAACAGGTTTACCCTCCGATTAGCGTTACGTAATCTACCTGCTGTTTGATCACGCTCGTTGCACTTCCTCCAATTATGTGACAAATAGTCTCCCACGCGCAATTTGAACTGCGGGGCCAATTGTGGTGTGCCCGGCCCACACCGGGTCGGGTTGGGTGAGATTTGTACTCATTCATCTGGTGAGATCATGCATTCGTTTGTCCTTGCCGACCTGTGGCTTGGGTTGTTTCCATGTGCGTACATTGCCTCCCAATTTCATAGGAATAGTTTGGTATACGAGATTCGATGATGTCTGATATCTTGTATATCTGGTATTTGTCTCAAGCGCATGTTTATTTGCCGACATTTTTGTCAGTGAAGATAAGTTGATAACAGGTATTTTTCTGGAGAAAATGTCTGGCATCTAAGCGGCAATATTTGTCAGAGCGAAAACATCACGTTTGTACCTATCTACCGATACATAATGTAAATGATCAATAATATACCAAACACAACTAAGTGGTACGCCAGTCATGTGTGTGTACAGTAATTTGTCCGAGGATTTCCTACGTAATCAGGATCTGGTATTTAGTCGTGATACGACTGATAAGAGATTGCAATTGCAAGGTTATCAGGTCACCAGGAAGCGACTTCACAATCGCTGCTGAGCTCAGACAATGTTAAGCTCAGACAATGTTAAGCTCAGACAATGTTAAGCTCAGACAATGTTAAGCTCAGACAATGTTAAGCTCAGACAATGTTAAGCTCAGACAATGTTAAGCTCAGACAATGTTAAGCTCAGACAATGTTAAGCTCAGACAATGTTAAGCTCAGACAATGTTAAGCTCAAACAATGTTAAGCTCAGACAATGTTGAGCTCAGACAATGTTAAAGTTTCCTGCCTCGCCATTGGCTGGATTTGTTACCAAACTGAGTTGGTATGACGGTAGACTTGACTTTAGGGAGCGTAGGTACTTAAAGTATATTACACTTTTTAGGCCACTTTTTGACACCCCCTCTCCCCTCGTCACAAGCTGTCACACTTTGGCAACCACCCCCCCCTAAAAGTATGTCACAATCTATGACCCCCCTTTCCCCCCCCCCCCCAAACACATTTTCTATAAAAATGGAATTCAGACTTTGGAACTGCATACAAAATTGACTAAGAAATGCTACCCTTAACAAATTTTACTATGTTTGTTTCTAAATTGCAACGCTAAAGTAGACAGCAAGTTTTTTTTGGACGTAGCAACAATAAATGTTGAATTTTTCGCTTTTTTGCTTCTAAAAAATTTGCTTTCATCTACAACAAAGTGTGACGTTACAAATGTCTGTACACCCTCCCACCCCCCCCTGTCACAAACTGTCACACATTGGCGACCCCCCACCCACCCCCTCAAGCGTGACATACTTTAAGTATGTTCCCTTATCGCTCGCTCTTAAGTATTTCAATGATCAATTAACCGATTGGCAGCAGGGGATGGTTGTAGGCAATCTATTTGTCGTGGTTACAGCGCAAAGTGGGAACGTTGCACGTGATATCCCTGCGGCGAATGGTGCTCGTATTTTAACCTAATTAAAATGTCAGCATTGTCACTAGACAGCAGGTGCTGCGATCTGAGCTGACGGTCTTATTTCATTTCGAATATTCCGCTGTTTGAACGTAGCACGTATTCGTACAATGAGAATATATCGACTTGCTTTGTATTGACTTCTGAGTAGGATCATTGTCATGAAGTTATGAATCGCTAATGATCCTTTTGCTGACTCTTGTCGAAAACCTAACAACTATAACCATTCCTACGCATCCTCCAGCGTCAGGAGATGGCCCTTTCTACTCCTGTTTCGTTAATAACGTTGACACAGTGGCGAATGAGTACTCGCGGAGGCGACTCATCTCTGACAGCAAAAAATACGAATTTGAGGTTAGGGATGAATCGAACATGTGCTATAGAATGTCATGTGAACAGTTTCATGTATACCTTGCGGCGTTCCGGACCAATAATATGGTTGGAAATTTTGACATTGTCTGAGCTCAGCAGCGATTGTAAAGTCGCCACCGGCGACGGACAAGTTATGTACTTGGGCTTCGCGAACGCAATTTGTGTTGCGTTGAATATGAGCGCAGCGGTTTGTACAGCAGATAAATATAGGTGAAGGCAGGAGACCTAATACGAAAACTGCGAATACCATGGAGCACCAAGCCAGATCATTGCCTCCTCGAAAATTCCGATGACTTGAAAATTTAAATGATTCTGACCTTCCTTTGTTCCTCTCCGAGCTGTCAGATAGCGAAAACATACACATTATGAACTCATTGAGTAATGAAAACGTAAATACGTAAGACATAACTTATACCCGAGGGTTCTTGTTAGATCGGAGTTTTATTTCTGACGCGGATTTACTTTCAGTTACTTCCATAAACTAAATTGACTAAACTTCTGATAACTGTGAAATCTATGCCAATTGGACATACCTGAAATCAACAAAGCTGGTATCAGGCGTCAAATCACGAAAAAACACTCCAAAAATGCGAATAAAAACCAATCGGAAAGTCCTACCGACCTCAGATTTTCAGGCATAATAAATATAGGAAGGTCGACATGTTAATAAGTTTTGGTGAAGAAATGTAAAGAACTTTGACATTTACAGAGATTGAAATTTTTGAAAAAATCGAAACATTTCGTGAAAATTGATTTATTAAAAAAATTCTCACACGATCTTTTCCAAAAACGTCGAGGATCTATAAGTTGAGAACAAATGTAGGTCCTCTGAAATTTTAATTTAAATCGGTCCAGGCGTTTGGTGTGTAGAGCGCGCGCAAACTCACACAAAAAACATACACAAGTTACTTCCTTTTTGGGGTAGTGAAATTGAAGATTTCGCTCCGCTCGCTCCGCTCGCTTCGCTTGCTACACTCATCAATCACAAAATTATTATTATTTTTTGAATTGATTTTGAATTGAATTTGTTCATCAGGTTTCAGCATCTAGGTATAACATATACATATTGTGTCTTCGCTCACATCCACAAAGCCCATTGCGCTCATCTGTGGAGCAAACAAATTAAACTGTATGGAAAATAAATAAAACACAATAATTAGATACCTATAAAAATAAATATCAACGCTGTAAATACCTATGTACCTAGTCAATAAGTCAATGAAGAAACATGTTTGTCTACAGCACTGGCTGATTAAAGCGCTGCGAATCAGCGTTTGGTTTTGTTATGTTGTGTAGCTTGTTCAAAAGAGCTGAAAAAATCAAATGTCGGTTTGGCTAACGGTTAAAAAAGTAAAATATCCAATTCAAATCAATGTTTTACCTACCCGTCAAATTTTCATAATAACAAATTCCGCTACTCGTGTGCAGGTGCAAATTACTCTTGTGTTGCTGTGTTTTCCAAGAATAGCTAACAGAAATCTAATCTTGTATCCACCAACCCAAACTATCTTCTTTGAAGTAAAACAGCAAGCATGTTCAGCAGAGCGCGAAATTTCTCACTGTCCGTTCCTGATTTTCCACGTGGGCCGACTGGGAAATTATTCGGTGATCCGAGCGCTACCTACTTGAAGGTCAGACTTGGCCAGCCCCACAGACCTGCGCTGCAGACTATGTGGAGCCCTTTAGCGGCTTTGGGGTCTTTGGGGGTTGAAATCGGATATCTGGATCCGATGATATTTATCGTATGGCATGTAAAAAACGGCAGGGGTCAAGTTCAGAACAGATGTAGGCCCTATGCAGCGCACGTACAAAGAAAAAAGAAAAACATACTTGGACAAGTGATTTTGTGGACTTGCATTTGAATATTTATCTCGCTGAGTTTGTCAACAATAATGCCACGCTTTTATGCTCACCATTTTTTCATGTCATGCTTTTTTAATGTCATGTTTTTTGCTTTTTTGTCGTACTTTTTGATATCAATGCAAACCAGTGAAACTCGCTACAAAACCTTGCCTTGCGTTTGGTGGTCACCCATCCAATTCCCGACTCAGCGCAGAGGTGCTTAACTTCGGCTATTTATCGATTCTCATGATATTTCGGTATAATTGGTACGATCGATTTCGTTGATTGTATGGTTTGCACCGATTTGAGATTGCGAATAACAAGATGAACTTTCTGAAAGGCACTGTCTGGCGCACATGACTTTTAGCCTCGTGGAAATCAGAGGTCAGCTTGTCCCGAGTGCGCGGCTTGGATGTCGAATGTGATTTACGTAGCAAACGTGATCCTCGGACGTACATGCGACACGGCACGCACGGTTTTGAATACAATCAGGTGAGCGGAACGTACCTACGCTACGGCATCGGTAATTCTTCACGATTCTTCGCCGCGTTGCGTGCGTTGTTTTGCGTGTGTGCGTGTGTGCGTGCGTGGACGATGCTTTCGGTGACTCGCACTTGTGCGTGAAAAGATGCACGGTTATTATTTTTTTCTCGTTTTTTAATTGGTTCTTTTACGGAGCAAAACGGCAAAATACCTGGGCTGAAAAGCAAGGTGGTTAATATTGTTGCATGTTACATTTTTTTTTAAACGAAGTGCATACAAAAATCGGATTTTCCTTCAAAGTAAATAAATTAAGTAAAAATCTCCAGTGCTTGCCTTGCATTTATTTACTAGTCATATTCGAATCCTTCGCATAATCGACGGTCCCGTGACGTAGTTGCATGATCGATTGAATGTACACATGTGTACATTTTCATAACGTATAAGCAACATTTTTGGATTAGAGAGAGTCAATGGATTGATGGGTTACAGTGTACTCACATTTCGTCAAATCGGAAGTGCTCTTTTTGCACCCCCATTTCCTAGCAGATATAAAAATGTAAAGTGGACAGTGGACGCAATCATTTTCTATTAAAACAACATTTTTTCTCATGCTCACGATAAAACTCAAATCCATCAACATGCAAAATCGCCAAAAACCGAACCTCACTCGATCTGTCTCAACTGTCAAGTGACCGTCCGGTTTTCGCCGCTGCCCATAGGCCGACGTTCGAATTCGTTTGGTCAAGCACTTCGAGCGTTGACCCGCGGGGTGGGCCAACACTGGCCAGATTTGGATGTGCCGAATGTATCAGGCGAGCAGGACGGCTCTACAGGTAGCTGCTGGCCAGTGGAGCCAAGTCGGACCTACTCGGACCTCAAGCGTGGATCTAGCAGCAAGCTGAAATTACCACATGGTCGATGTGCCGGTCGAAGGACACCATGAGCGTCGAGTAGACGGCAACAAATAGGAATGTGGAATCCTGAACTAGAGACGAAGCGTCTTATGTTGTTTCGGCTGGGTAGCACCTACGTGCGAAGTGCACAGATAAAGAGATCGACCGGAATCGCAATTAGCAAGATATTATAATGTTTCCGATTGTGTTAGGGAGGTATAAATGCATTTACGATGGTTGGTTTATCATCTAGGTATTTCGTTTGGCTAGAAAATACACTTTTTGCGAATAGTTCCGCAGCAGTTTTAAGGAAGCTCGATTTGCAATTTGCCTTTTTATAAATCCAGTCACAGGTAGATTCGAACGGAAATGGATGTCCATGCGCTTCGCGAAGTTTGCCGAGCTCTCTGCAAGCAGTTTGCCTTAGGCCGATTGAGCGGACTTCCCTTGTTTGCCAGATGCGAATCGCGGATTTCTATTTATAACTGACATTTTCCGTGTGGTGCGGTCATCGGTCGGCATCGGTCCTCCACACAATTAATTGACGTAATTGATTGTTTCTTTCCATCCAATCTGTATAGGTCATGGTCTAGTATTTTTTTTCTGTAAACACATTGTTTTGTGCGAAACATTTCTAAGTGTGTGTAGTTACTGTTAACCCCATGTGCCCAACCTCCATTGCGTCATCTGCTTGTCATCTCCTAGTGACTATAACTGAGACTGATGCCATCGTTATTCACTTTTAACAGATTGCACACAATTTCTCATTACGACCACGCACTACACAATTAATTTTTTCCCAACTAAATATATAGGTCAAAGTCGTAGACGAACTCAAGTGCAGTTACACTGGTGATTGCCCCCGGCGTTTACATGCTAGTCTAAGAACTTCTATAGCGTAGTTGCTATATTTATTGAGAAGCAATCGCCCCCTCCTCTTACATGGCGAAATCGATTTTTTTTTTAGTGCGAAAAACGAAGCTAGTATTTCATTTTCATTGCACCGAGAAGGCAGCGATGAGGTCGTAAGTTCGTAACCAGTTATCCAAGAAGGCGATCGTGTTTCCAGCGTGAAATTTGAATAATTTTAAGACCATCGTTCCGCCGCGGTTGTGTTGCGTATGGTCGCGTGACGTGGGCTTGGAGCGCGCCAAGGTTTGGGCGGGTGGTGTTTTCAGCGCTGTGCAGTGAGCACATTGATTCATTTCTGTTGTCAGCAATCTGAAGTTGTCACATTTGGAAGGGCCAACATGCCCAAAGTGGGTGCACGTATGTAAATCGTTAATTAAAATATCCGGATGCTTGCATCGAGACCGTACCGCGTTATTGAGCGTCCATGCTTGCCTGTCGCTATGCAAATTATTTGAGTCCACCATTTATTGACAGGTGATTTACATAAGCTATTTTCATGAGGTTATTGCTGGCCATTTGTGTTTCAATTGTCAGGTAACGAGATGCCGCTGAGTTGCTTTGAAGTGTTTTGATAACAGTTGACTGGTTCAAAAACGAGCAAAGAGACTAATTTAACCTCCGATTCTAGTTTTTACCCAAAATAGAATATTAAGAAAGATAATATGTTTTTGAGCACTGCAAGAAGGCTGGAAGAATAACGTTACATAGTTTTTACAAGCATCCCGACGGTTACATCTTTTTACAAAATTCGATTATCAGAATCAAAATACCATAATTTTGACACAAGGAACTCTGGCGATTTTGGCATAACGTATCCCAGGCGCCTTCTATTAACCGGCAGATTGTTCGAAATCAGCCTATTGTTAGCGTCTCATAAAGCATCTTAAAAATGAATCAGCCCGTTCGGATTTCCACACAAATAAAAGCGACGCATAAATCGATGCGATCATTTGCACACATTTCCGCGCTACTCCACGCGTGGCTGTATTTTTAGAATCGCAATTCGTTCACGTCGTTGCCGTCGGGCCGTGATATAATGGACAATACGTTCGAGTGAGATGCGTAGAAGGTGTTGACGCAAAAAGCCACTCATACCATGTTGACACTTGACAGTATCAAAGTGTTAAGTGTCCATTCTGTCAACTGTCAACTGTCGAAACCGTTAAGGCGCCACAGATGTGGGAGCACCTGTTCTCACGAGAGAATGTCACCGTCGCATGTGTCGCAAACGCCACTTCTCGTTAATTAATCAATTGATATTCGTAATTTGCATCTGATTTTGCTTCGTTATTCATACGATGTAGAGTTAATTAACCAGCTAGCTGCGTAGTTGTGTTTCCAAGGCAAAAACATAGTCGATGATTGCCTCTTTCATGAGTACTTCAATGCAATTTGATGGCTGACATGTTTTCATATTTAATGCATGGATCAATAAAGTGCACTCGAATCAGAACACGGCTTTTACCGTAATTAATCGGGTGAAAATTGCAATTTCCTATCGGATACAGCTAATATTCCAGGCAATTTCCAAAGGCAAGGGGTCTCCTCATGTACTAGCGATAGGCAGACAAATCCTTCGCCGAATTGATCGCTTAGTGCGTGTTGCGAAACCCTCATCAGTCATCTTCTAGTCATTTCCCTCAAAATTATGCATCACACAAATTAGACGATGCGTCGATTTTCTTTTGGGGAGGGTAAATTTCACATGCGTTGATGTTTATTATTATTATTACTATTATTATTTTTTTAAACATGGGGTGCATTGAAGCCTTCGGATATAACATTTTCTTTGACTCATTCTGACTGTGAAACCATGTAAAACCTGACCAAATGCCGCTCCGATTTTCGAAGCGGAATAATGTACCATCTTTCTCAACCAAGGCCCTAGCAACTCTGTACAAAATAAGTGCCTGACCATTTAATTGTCTCGGTACCTCCATACAAACATTACCCCTCACGTTCGCCCTCTTATCAGTATCATTTCCTTCATTAGATTTTTTTTCGAAACACTCTTCAACATTCACCGCACGCTCAGCCATTCAATTCAAATTCAAATTGTGCGTGGCCACGCGCTCAGACACTCAATTCAAATTTGAATTGTGCGTGGCTGCGCGCTCACTCAATTCAAATTTGAATTGTGCGTGGCCGTGCGCTCAGACACTCAATTCAAATTTTAATTGTGAGTGGCCGTGCGCTCAGATTGTGAGTGGCCGTGCCCTCAGACACTCAATTCAAATATGAATTGTGCGTGGCTGCGCGCTCACTCAATTCAAATTTGAATTGTGCGTGGCCGCGTGCTCACTCAATTCAAATTTGAATTGTGCGTGGCCGCGCGCGTAGTTTCGAAGCGTACGTCACCGCCGCGGGAAGTGGCATGGTAATGAGGAAGACTCGACGCTGTGACGCTGTGACGCTGTGACGTCACGCCCGCGCATCGTCTATGCGTGCAGCGTGACGCACAAGTCGGTCTTGGAATCAGCGAGAGAGTCTGCGACGTGTGGACCGCGCCGTTGGGATCACGTCGAGAGAGAAGGCGCGAGGCGTGGGGTGGCTCTCGCTCGGGGAGATGGGACAATATGAAGGTGTGAGGATTGGGGGGGGGGGGATGATATCGGCGGGTAGAGGCATGTCTCGAAGCTCGCTGCTGCTCGTTGACTTTTATAATAATGAGTGTTTTTTGTGTTGTTGAAGAGTGCGTTTCTACATTGCATAATTTGTATTAATTAATGGGGAACGAAAGGACGAACCTGCATTTTTGCAATGGGACGATAGCTCTCTCCTGTTGCTAGATCGGGATAGTTGGAAAATGCAAAATATAACATTTTTAAATGACCGGGGTAGCGATTGTGCTTTGTTATCGACTGGTTATCGATGTTTGTCGGTAGCACGACCCATTGAAATAGGCAAGCAACTTTCAGCTATCGACCGGTTACCCTTCGATATATTTTTACACAATCGCAACCCTCGTAGCAGTAAATATGGTGATTCTCTTCCTTTTCTCGTAATTCCCAATCTGTTATTCACTTTTCTCACAGTGAGTTGAGCTCGAAAATTTCAATATACTGCACCGTTCAGCTTTTCACTATGGAAGGAAATTATGTGTTCCATTTCATGGTTGCCGTTTGGCCGATGAAATTAGCACTGAAGCGGAGAAAAACATACAAATTCCATCGGAATCAGGTTTGAGGAGAACACCACCAAGGAGTATACCTACAATGTGCTAGCCCAAAAAAACAGCAACTAACTTATAAATCGCGTCACACAAGAACACACGTTTTAGTTGTTTACTCTTGAAAGATATCAAATGCCAAGGTTTGTCAGGTGGCCCGTAACATAACTTTCCCATCCCGACGATAATTACTCATTAGATTTTCACAGTCCGGTCTAGACATAGACACTGAACCCCCTATACCCAATCTGTGCATCCCAGAAGTAGGGGCATCGCACTCCGGCTTCGTTACATAGCGACACATGGTACCCTCCCCCCCTTCCTCCCCCAAATCAACAAGCATCTCATTACCGAAGCCGAGTCTACATGATGCACCACATATCGAGCTGGCAAGTGTGGCAATTCATTGTCAGCGGACGCCGACGCCGACGCCGACGCCTGAGGGCGACGCCGGGCAAATGCCAGCACATGGCAGGTTGACAACTTCCTCCTCGTTGATGGCTGCGCGACAGAGCGGTGCCGAGGGGAGGAAATTGACGCTTCATAATTAATCACATTCATGCCGGCACACGCGGAATCGACTCGTACCAAGTGTCTCATTCGAGCTCACACGTGTAGAATAGAAGGCAGTGTCTGCACAGGAGAAAGCCATCTAGTTTCTTTTATCTTTGGTCTGCATTGCTGATCCGGCAATAGACTGGCTATAAGGATTGGACTACGGGTCAGTATAATGACTTTGGCTAGAACTGAAGGTGGTCGGAGTTGGCTATCCAGCCTGGAGAAGTTATGGGACTCGTTAGGGACCAACGTGTTTTACAAATTTGGATGGCACCATCTTCTACTGTAGCTTCGAGACGAAACATTTGGTTACTCATTAGTCTTTACCTATATTGTCAAAGTTTTATCCTTGCCGGAAGGCCAGTATTATTCTTTCCCGCTGGATTGCAGTCAAAGTTGTGTTCGTTTTCAGCTCACGTATTTAAACATTCTACGTCATTAGTGGTTAGATGAGAATTAGACGTGATATTCGAGTTGAATCGTAGAAGTACATTCATATCTGAAATCGCAACCTATCGGCGCAGGATACAGGAATCAGGGGTGCGATTGTGTAACTTTATTCCGTTCGATTTGGCTCGAAATCACTCGATTTCATATCACTTCCCGTGTTAAACCATAGACAGTGATATTGAAAACGAATGGTTTTGAAATCACAAAGTTACACAATCGCCGCCCAGGTGTCGAGGGTGTTCGGAGATGACTGATGTTGTAATCATCGGAACACGAATTAGGTACCCCAGCTCCCCTTGCGCTAGGTAATGTTTCAAGCTACATGAAACATTGAAGCAAACCACCAACCTCGACTACCTGATAATAGTGGTTGTCTGTAGAGTTCTCCTTCTCTGTAGCGTTCTCGGGCCTGTACGGTGTGCAGGGTGAAGTTGTTTCAGCACCTGATTGGGGATCGCTGCTGTTCGAACTTTGCCCAGGGTAGGTGTATAATAATGTTTTCCGGCTTCTTCCAGAAAACGCTATTTTCCAGATCAAGAAGCAATATTTTCCCTCTTAAGGCGCAGTTTCTGACATAAAAACCATTAATCATAAAAGTCAATGACTGAAAATATTGTCAGTCGCTAAAAAATGAGAGGATGAAATTCATGGGCTATCTGCAGAAAGCATTTTTGTTACTTACGGGACGGGAACATGTTATTTGTTAGTAGCTTTATTTTGGAGCCTGTGCCGAGGCGTAGGGGCCAAGAAAGAAAACTACCGTCAAAGGGAACATCTGCTCACGAAACAAGGCTTACTATCGAATACTGTCATAGAGCATTGAGTGGGTGAACATTGTTTTTTGGATATTGCCGCACGCGTGGGAGAGCGGCTTGGAAGACTTTTGGAACTCTCCTCGCTCGAGTATCATTATACTAAAATGCTTTCAGCAAAGTTAGACAATTCTCGGAAAGCACCTTGAAAGTTAGGTCTAAAACATAGCCACTTGTTTAAGGCAGGATATGAAATGCCGGCCAAAAAAATGAAACAATCACGGGCGGTTTTGGTTGTTTTCTCACTTATGGCCTGTTGTCCTCACTCCCCATAAGGATCGGTAAAGGATCGCCGACTGGTATCCTCTAGTGCTATGCTACCACGCTTTGCGAGGCCTTTTTCACGGTTTGATTTGATCGCTTAATTAACTGATTTGGTTTACACGATTCCGGGAGGAACATTACGTTACACTAATTTCACGGTTTTTTTCTAACATACTTTTAGTTTTAGCATATTATTGTGTTCATGACTTTATAATGAATAACCAAATAAATGCGATTGGTATCAGTTAATTACCCAACGAACAGCTCATTAAAATAATTTTTATGGTATTTTAAACTTAACAAAATTATATTAATATCAAAACTAACAGGGAATTCCAATTATGGCTTATAATTGGAGGTGTTTGGGGGGGGGGGGGGGGGGGTTGCACAATTTCATCGCATTGCTTCAAAATCATCCTGATCCACGATTCGGCAATAATCAATGCATCTCCAAATGGGCCCATGTCCCTAAGTTCCACTTTTCTCACTTTGCTCAGGTCTTTGTCCTATCCTATCAATTAGCACCTATCTGAAGGCTGGAGCCACACTTTCCTAACCAACCCCTGCAAAAGACTATCCCCAAATGTGTTACCATCATCCTACACTAGAATACTGCATATATCCAAGTTCCTTTAGGATCTCAGCAGTTCGCGTTATGCAGCATCTCCGTAACGAGTTGTCATCTGCCTCTTTCGCTGGCAGCTGTCATCATATACCCCCGTCTTATTTCCAGCCTTCTCGCTCCCTCCTCCCACTACTTCGACTAGGCACGCCGTGCTGCTGGTAGTGAGACTCTGTGACTCGGTGAGCAGTGAGCACAGAGCAGTTAGTCACATCGTAGACTCGCCGGTGCGAAGGTGGTGTCTGCTGGCGTACCGTACGTGTGATCTGTCATTCGGGCTACTTGCAACCAATAAGTGACCAGTGTGCAGAGTGAGTCGCTTGTGTGGTGGTCAGCTGTTGGCATTGCATTTCGTGTGTTTGGATTTTTAGTGTCGGAATTGGCAGCGCAAATATTAAGGTAATATTGCAAAATTTTAGTGGCGCGTAACATTTTTTTATCACGCTGTACTTTGATTTGTTTATTGTTGGTATATCGCAATGAGTGTCTTTGGTCGAGTGGTGTAAAGGTCGCTGAACAAAATATCGCGAGTTACCAGTCACTCATCATTTCTCCGTACTAAGAAAGGGGGTGGTTTTGCATCCTCAAGGAAGCATGGCGCTTTGACACAAGGCAAAAGTTTTAAACCTGGGCATGCCCATATAGCAAGTTGTCATACCTGAATGCATATAGCTGCAGTTGGCCCATTCCATTATAAACATACAGTATTGGGTGAAAAGTATTTTATAAATTTGTTTATCAATCACTTGTAAAAGCTATTCCGCATAGGGAATGGTCAATTATGCGAACAGACTGGAATTGGTTCATTAGTTGATTGTGGTTGGCATAAGATACTAGGGATGTGATTACTTGGCATTGGTTTATCAGCTACATGCTGGGGCATTGGTATGCTGATTAGCTGTCAAACGGGCAATTATCATTCAGTGAGTGCGAGGTGTTATAAATGGTGATTATCCAGTCGCTATAGGGAGGCTTGCTGCGAGGCTCGAGAGTTGTTTATTTATAGACTGTGATCGTGGGGAATGCATTCGTATTTCGCATGCGATTATGAATGGCTGAGTTGTCATTTGTGCGGTCAGTGATGTGATGTGATGTGCAAATTGGTTACTGTCTATAGGTACTGTGACGTACTGTGACAATAGGTGTGTGTTTAAACTGCAAATGCCCGTGGTCCTTGTCACTTTGGGAACATGTCTAGTGTTTTGTGTGCTCATGTGCTGGAAAGTCAAGTTGAAATAAAATACTAATAACCCGGTCGAAATGCTCATAATTACTTCTGAGTAGGTATTCAATATTCATTATTTTCATTGAGTGCACGCGTATTTGGAGAAAGGTTCACTTCAATCGCCGTATTTATCAGAGTTACATTTTGTTAATTGAACTACAAATGGATCTATTTCACAAAGCGATGGATAAGGGAAATGATCAAGTATTATTGATTCGTATATAAGTATAGTTCGTAGCTTTCTATATAGAAATGAAAACTTGCAGTGGAAATTTCAAAGGAAGTGTGCCACAAACCAAGGATTACTTCAGTTAGCATAAATCTCATTACCTTGCGTTTGATTGGTAAAAGTACAAGTCGTAACCAAATCGCAACGAAATGTAAACAACGGCAAGTGGCATGCCAGAACAATCGGTTTACCATGCGAGTTCAAGTATCGCAAAGCTCATTTAGGATTAACCGTAGTACTAGGCGTTCGCAGGGTCTCAAATTAGGGAGGGCCAACATGTCAACGTGGGGGGGGGGGGGGGATGCTAATTGTAATGAGGATGGTAATTTTTAGTGCATGCGAAACTAATGTGCTGCAGTATGCATTAGCACAGAATACATGTCATTTGAATGTTGGCAGAAACAAAATTTATCAAAGTTATCTATGCGTAGCCAATCACTCGCGTGATATATTTTTTTGCATAGGCAAGCCACGAACACGGCCAAAATACTTACATTATTGTGGAATTTCAGCGTCTGGTGTCGTTACACTGTCGGTATTATTATCCATACCAATTGCGATGGGTTCTTTTTCTTTCACTCTCATTTATTTCCACGAGTCAAACTCAAACATTGTTTTCTGTCGCTTACTCATAATATGATCTCCTCTTTATGCTCTGTGTTACCAAAACCAAGTCCAAAGACGTCACGTCTTGCCCTACAGGCTCCTGGAGTAGTACTGATATTCACAATCTACATTTTTCTCGATTTCATGTTCATGCTAGCGATGTGAGTGCGCTCGAAACCAGCTCGCGATAGCTCTATGGCTAGTAATAACAATAACATTCAACATTTTTTATGTTGAGACAACTCAGTGTTCATATGATTATATGTATATTTATTTTACATCTATATTCTATCTATATGTACCTATCTATGTATGACACAATGTATTTTAAATCTCTGAAAAAAGATTGGACAATAAACAAATTAAATAAACTCTACTCAGAAACCATGGAATGATTCATAGTAACAACTCACAAGAATATTTTTCTTGAGGCTCGAAATGGCAATTTTACTGTTAAATAATAATATACGTATTGGAAAAGGGGATCGTCGCAGATTCATTAGGGGGGGGGGTGGGGGGGGTCCAAGGTCCCCGCTTGCCCCCCCCCCCCATCTACGCACGCCGTTATAGCCCGTGATCGTATAAGCAATTGCAATCCTTCTAAAGAAACCGCAATAAATTCGAATCATTCTTGATGTCAACGTGGGGTTTCCTATTCCGTGTGATTATTGCTTGCCAGTCAAGGTTTGACAGATTTTGGGGAACAAATTTGTCAAGTTTAGTTTTGGAACGAATTTTGGTGAACAAATCGGTGTAAATTTTTGAATTGAATTTCGCATAGAATGTTGTATATAGAACTCGGGGCATTTATTATAATCAGTGTTGTGACTAGATAATTTTTTTTCATCTAGATAAAGATGAAGATAACGGGAAAATTTGTTATCTAGATAAGATCATAGCTGATTTTTTTTAAATCATCTAGATAAAAGATCATAGATGAAAAAATCTATCTAGATAATTTTCTTTAGATAATAGATAATTTTTGAAATTGGGAATATTGGAAAATGATGTTGGATTGTTGCGAAATTCCAAAAGCCACATTAGTGACTGATAATGTTATATTACACCTACCTAACGGTACAACATGAGCTCTTGGAATCGGATTCCCAATCCCCGAATCATTACTCTCAAGATTATACATGTTTGAAACTTTTTATTGGGATGGCAATGGTTTTGGAAATTAATGACAATCTGAATGACAATGTCAAAAATCGGAATAAAATAGGCTAAAATCATCTATTATCTAAAATATGGAGTTAAGACAAAGTTTTTTTTTATCTAGATAAAGATAAAGATGACAGTGCCAAATATTATCTAGATAAAGATAATAGATTTAAAAAATTATCTAGATAAGTCACAACACTGATTATATATAAAGATCGTTTAAAATGTGTTTTTGCTATTTGATTTGAATAACAATGAATTAGTGTGCAAACTGCAAATAACATAAAAGAGCAATGATTGAACAACTTGCATGCATAGTAATATTTTGCAGTCTGAACTTGTGACATTCTGATGTTCAAAGTTATGATGCAAATGCGCAGTGATTGATGTACTACATCACGCCGATTGAGATGGAATATATTAATTATTACTAGTGGGAGATCATCAAGTACCAATCTCAAAAGCCGTTTGATTCCAAGATTGCGCTTCAGTTCTACCTTCTTTTGCTCATTATTTTCGAAAAATTCATCCAAAAAGCAGCGGAAAATGTTGAATTAAATATGAAATTTTAACTCTCCCTGTAGGGTGTCTCAGCATTCAATAGGGTGCCTGTATACCTATATTTAAATTACTTAGCATGAAATCGGCATCTCAGGGCTACCATAATTAGAATGCTTTGCTTTATGCTAAGTAGTAATCTGGATAATCCGCAATTCAGACAACACCCATATATTTATTAAATATTGAACTAAGATGATAATTATCGATTATGCGCACTTCAAGACCAACAGTATACTCAGCGCAGGATTCGCAAAGTTTTTCCTTTTCTTTATTTCTGCAAGCTCATGTCTGGGCTGACGTTTCGCCCACGAACCAGCTCTCAGACGGCGCTTCTACCCACATCCAAACTCAAGACAAGATTAAAAAAGTTGAAGTGCAATTTTAGATCATGTTCGCGATATGCGTCATATTATTACATCCGAGAACGTTTTTTTGACCGTTATACAGAAAGAGTTCAGCGATTTATGCATCATCTTGCTGAATAAAATGAAAGGCAAAAAGCGTTCTGTTTCTCGAGTTACATTTTTGTAAAAGTACATTTAGCGAACACGTGCTTAATGTATGTCGTTTCGAGAAGAATTTTGCTCCCATCATTAGATTCGCATGCATAAAAAGACGATATTTGCATACGAAAATAGCAGCTCGGTGACTATTGCTTTAAAAGATGCAGTGGAAATATTAATGAAGTGATGGAACTTTTACTTATTTCATCTTCGAAATGACGACTGTTGTAATGTGCAGTCAGGGCCAATCAAGTCATTAGGGCAGTTCTTGCACGGAATTTTCTATTTTAAACGCGCACCAGCCTGTTTTCCCCCAAATGGGAGTGTAGATTTGTCAGACTTGTCTGCTGTGATCTGGAAAAAAACAGTGGTTCATCTCATTTGCTCGGCAATAACGAATGTTGTACAAGACAAACTCAAGTAGTTGGTATAGACACTAGACAGCACTATAATATGTCATTGCCAGTCATATTTCTTTCTTTTGCCCTGACTTTAATTTAATTAGGTATTCCACAGAATGTACTAATATAAAATATGTGCAATGTATCACTCCATTCACACAACTTACGCGGCCAGGAAACTGATTTGGAAGATAAAACAGGAAATGCGTTTTCGAATAGGCCCAAAATTAAACACTGAAGCTTTGTGTCAAGATTTCGTGGGTGAATACTCTGGTATACTCCTTCATAAATGCTAGACATCATGTCTTCACACCACCGACCACGCGTCTAGTAGAAAAAAAGCCGCCAACGATATTTCTTTCATCCAGTTTTAATTCAAGAGAAGTCTTTTTAAAGATGTTTATAAAATAACATCTAAGCTTCTCCACCTTACGATGCACCTCCACTCGAATGATAAAACTATTTTTACACATCCTCACTTAGTGCCAAGGTACTAGGTAGGTAAGGTGTGACATTATTATGAATTGAATCTCTTCTCTATTCAAGAGTCATATGAAAACGTGACCACGGAATTGCTATATGTACCTTTACCCCGTTATGATATGCAACCGTGCCGAACGACTTCGGCCGAAGGAATAATAGCAGGCGCTGCCAGCAGTGCCAAATTTGGGCATCTCCCCGTTTTCCTATATATACTATCCACGCTCACAGAATCGTAAATGCACATAATTTTATTTTTCATCAACATACTTGTATCTATACTAACGGTCCAGTAAACATGCCCTGCTGTAACAATTTCGAAATTAAATTGTCGGGTTCAAATATGTATTATAGTGTCTTGTTCAAGAATGAAAAATATTGACCACACTCAGAATTTCGAATGTTTGTTGGGGTGGCATAATAGATACCGGTTGAGATTTTGGGATAGGGCCGACTTGCAAATCACGAACGTCCGAAATTTAAAAATGTTATACTATTCAGTATTTGTAGAATGGTGGAGATAAGCTCTGATCTGGACAGAGTTGATCTGCAAATAATAAGCATATCGTAAATACTTGCACGAAATCCGATGATGGGTGGACCTTTTGTTTATTCGATAATCATGTTTTGGCTACACCCAAGGCGCTTCAATTTTTCGATAGGCCAATTTGGGCGTTTTCAGTAGTATATGGTAATCGCATAATTTTGTATTGTTTTTTCCGCAGATTTTCCGCAGATTTAATCGCATTCCATGTTGTATTGTTTTTTTCTCGGAATCCGTGGCAGGAAATTTCGGCAATTTTGCTAGTTTCGTTAATTTATTGTAATCTAATTACTTATCTGGAGAGTAAGTATGGACCTACTTAGGTATTGCTTGGCTTGGCAATCGATTTCGTTGACTTTTTATTTCTTTTCATTTCATTTTGTTTTGTTCAAAGATCAACTATTGATAAAAGACAGTCGGAGAGATAAAACAATATTCATATTGTATACATTAAAATATTTACAAAATACACAATAAATTGTTACACACAGTACATGTTTACATACACAATACATATACAATACACAATACATGTAAGAGAGGTACCTAATCGTCAACGGATAATGTGAAATTGAAATGTTTGTTTTGAATTGTGCTCAGTTTTTGATAGTTTTGTAAGTATGTACAATCACTACCACTTAGCCCAGAATCATTATCTGTAATGAAACCTTAGCAAACACCACATCTATACTTTCAAAGATACTATTAGATAATAACCTTCGGTTCTACTATGGTCACTGGTCTTCCATATAAACTGGGACCACCCAAAATGTGAAAATCACACTATGTCATTAGTGGTAGGTACTGCTACCTACTTGGTATGATGGGTACTAGGTTTATCCACAAATTACAATATCTTTCAAGGTTAACTTCACGGTGCTACATTATGATGTTATATCCCATTCTCAGTTTGGGAATGAAAGAAGATAAAAGCTGTATCAATAGCATATTGTGGATGTTATGAAATTATTAATTTTCCTTATTCGCTCACTCAATCTAGTCCATTGCAAGAGTGTGTACTGCATTCTTAGAGAGCAACTGAGTGAATTACATAATTCATTCCGTTTGCTTTTCGCTAGTTCTGGCAAAACACCTTTGAATACAGTGAAAACACACAGGTACAATAATATTATGGCAACATAGAAAGAGTGTGTAGCATTGATTCATGATTTGTTTCAAACTAATGGAATTTCCACGCCTCAAGTCAAAAGTCACAATGAACTTTATGAAATCAGACGTGGTTCTTTCTGTAAACATCATTCACACTTGTATTGCAGAGAAGTGAATAGTAGCAACATTCTGTTGACTTTAGTCTTTACCCAGCAGCAAGTAACAAGCTTAGTAGTAACATAAGTTGGACAAGTGGAATCATTGTGTTGTGCTCCATGTTACTGCTACTATACTTACTTTATAGTATATATGGACTAACACTATTACTTAGCCACTACTTGCACTATCAATGACAGATGACTACTTCCCTTCTGTATCCTATCCTGGCATGAGTTTATGTCATCCTGTACTTCATTCAGCCATGAAGAGCTTGCATGAAGGCATCATGACCGAACAATTCCAAACCTGCTTTCTTGCACTAAAATTTGTTTTCTGAACTGCTCATCTATGCACAAATGTGCTCAATGGTTAAAAAAAACAAGCTTGATAATTTCACATTCTAAAATTCGTTTGCTTTTTTCTTGTCAACAGAATCGGAAACGAGCGTTGCGAACGTCAAGCCTCGCGGAGGCAAGCTGGCGCGTCGTGCCCGCTCGTTCAAGGAAGACTTCTTGGAGATCTTGCAGCAGATGCGTTCACCCAGCGGTGCAGGGGGGGGCGTCCGTTCGGGCTCCCCCCACTCACCCAAACGCAGTGCCAAGGGCGGCAGCGTGGATGCAGTTGACGCCGCCGCCGACAAGAACCCACTGCGCGATCTCGACGTGCACGTGAGACAGGTAACGAGCCGAACGTTTCGTCGTTGTGTCTGCGTTGATTTTAGAAATGTTACATCGGTTCTCTTGCTTTTTTATTTTTTTTGGTATAAATTTGGACAAAAATAGGCCTACCAAATTGCTCATACTGTTATAAGAGTATGTCTTACCACAGTACCTACGAGTACCACAGAGTACAAATCAATGAAACATTCTGATTAAATAATATTTTAAATTTACGGCGAAATAATCGAGCATTTTCGGTATGGCACGAAACCCCCTCTTGGCATCAGCGTGGGGTTCTGGGGTAGATTTGGATTGAAGCTGGGAGGTCTACCATGTAGCTTGGATCCAATTTATGGAATCTTATCCAAAACCTCGACTTCTGTGTCGCAGATATTTAAAAAAATATGGATAGGTGACCAATTATTTTAACGTAGAATATGAGTAACAATCTCGTACCAAGTCATAAGAGAGAAATCTGACAGCAATTATTAACAAAAAGAGTAAAACATAATATTTAATAACTTATATAACAGTAGGTAGTGATATTGCTGGCATCTGTCAAGTGTATTCTCATTTTTACCTAGCTTGTAGGTAGATGAGGGGGGTCCTGCAGGGTGATTGTGTAAAAAATTAAAATCACATGGATCCTTATAAACCAATTTTATGCAATCGCTCTCCTGAACTGTCTGTGTAAGCTCTGTCTGTAGTAATTATGTTCCAATTCCTAAATATATCCTTGATACACAGTTGACTCTGTTGACTCTTTGTGCGGACAGGTCCAGTTTGCTCTGAAACACTTCCGCGACGTGGTCAGTAAGAACAAACTGGAAATGCTCTCGGGCAACGGAACGGTCGTGCTGGAGACGGTCACCACGATCCATGGCGTGCTCAAGTCGTACGTGCTCAACGAACAAAGGTACTTAGCTACGTCCGGACCACTGCCGCCACAGACAGTGCACTAAAGATGTTCAAACATGCACATAGACACTAACGTTAGACACTGTATTATAAAAAAATACAACCAAATTTGAAACATTACTTCTTACTGTTAACTTGACATTTAAGCAAATTTTTTCAAGTACCTATATAACTCTGAATATTTTCCCAGGTTATAACATATCTACTTACTCCACAAATCTCACTTGTTTTTAAGTTCTTTATTTGTAAATTACATGCAAATGGAAGGAGTAGATCATTAGTTTCAAAGTTTGGAAATGTTGATCTCTGCGTTCAGTGGAACCTTTAGCACAAGACCGCACTAAAAAATGTGCACCATGTCCATGTGTGTTAAACAAGAACTGTCTCCGCTGTCGAGCCACAAATGCGTGCCCGAGTTTGCAGCTGACTTAAGCCTCATTTCAGCTCCACCCTGGTATCGGCTA
Organism: Nemoura dubitans; assembly: GCA_921293005.1. NCBI lineage: Eukaryota > Metazoa > Arthropoda > Insecta > Plecoptera > Nemouridae > Nemoura > Nemoura dubitans. The sequence continues at coordinate 60,414,871 of OV121073.1, forward strand.
CCAACCAAGTCTACCAGAGCGTCGCGAAGCTCATCAAGCTCTGCGATGATGTCTTACTGCACGGGGAGAAGTCGTTGAACAAGGAGAACGTCACAGAAGTCATACAGCTCGTTGAAGAAGCGGTGCAGGTAATACTTTTAAGTTTTAAGGAATGGTTATAAAGTGCAAACAAAACCAGACCCCTGCATAGTGTATCTTATAGAAATGATTGTGTCCGCTGTCCAACTTGGTTTTCCTTTGTTGTGGTAGAAACGAAACAATGGGATTAAAACCTACAAATTACCATAAGATGAAAATCCACCATAAGATGAACATATAAACATCATTTGATTAAAGTAGTTTTTCCCATACCATTTAATCAAACAATTTGCAACTCCAAAATATCCACATTTGTTTATAGAATGTCTTTGTTTATAGAAGAACTGTGTAGTAATAAGTGGCAGAGATGTGCCAGCATCTAAAAATTTCATTCTTATTTACTTAGCTTGCAGGTGAGGAGAATGCCAGAAAACCATTGCGAGGTTCTATTCCATCGAGATTCCGCATACCTAAAATTAACACAGGCATGAATCACGTGTAAGGCCTATCTGCACCTATCACCACCACCAACCTTCCTCGTGATTTCAGAACCTAGTGACGCTGGCGCAAGACAAGATCGCAAACCGCGAGACCAACTGCAAGACGCTGGGCCACGGCAACCGTCACCACCACGTGCCGCTGTCCGACCGCAACTCGAGCTACTCGATGAGCGACGGGCCGCAGCGCAACTCGCTGCCCGACATCCCTCTGACGCCACGCGAGCGCCAGATCCTGGCGCAGACGTCGGCGTCCGTGCTGGACCGGCACTCGCTGGCCGACCGGCGCGCCATCATGGATCGGAACTCGGTGCCGAAGTCGCAGAGCGAGGAGTCGATACTGATCGACACCAGTCCGCCGCCGAAACCACCCTTGCCTGGAAGGTACGACGTGGAAAGAGATGCGTTTGGGAATTGAGTTGAGATGCAAGATTTTTTGCTTGTAAAGCGTACTTACCTGCTTAAAAGTAAACCCCATATTTTATAATATTTATTGATATTTGTTGTACGTAAATGAACAACCTTCTGCAATGCTAAATTTTCAATTTTGCATCTTCAACCGTGCCTTCAACCCTCAAGACTAAAAACAAGAACAAATTTCCATATTGGAAGGAAGACAAAGCCATCCTCTATCACCAGAGGCGTCACGCAAGCCAATTTTCTGGGTGGGCGAAACCAAAATGTGGCATGTGGCATCATGGCATGTGGCATCTATCACTTTTTGGTTTAAGCATCTGTCCGGATAATTCCGGAAAAAACAAAATCTTGCCATGACCATATTCTCAAACTGTTTTAACCTACCTACCTACAAAACAAGTACAAAATGAGATCAGACAATTTTGTTGTGAATTTAAGAGTAGTCTTGTAGTAGTAGTAGTAGTTTGTTGTTAATAGCTAGCCTATGTTTCATAACGTATACTAGTTACTTCTTCAAAGATAATAGCTCGACTGCTCTATTGGTTATCAGTGAAATCTAGTGTTAAAGCCCAAGCAGGAAAAACCCGTTATTACGAAGATTCGGTGGACTTCGAAAAGCTAACGGGAACTTGCATTCAACGTTCGGGTACGACCGAGTAGAATTTTTAGCAAATGTGAACGTTGTACTAGGGAAATTGGACAAGCCGAAATAAACCTTATAAATTGAGTATAGTTTCTGCTCGGTTTAATTAGCATTTGGTAATCTTAAGCGTGACTGTCTGCCCACAGAGCGTACCACCTGTCGGACAGCAACTCCCCCCCGCCCCTGCCCCCAAAGCGACGCAACCGCCACGTGGACCAGCTGATTGCGCCCGACTTTGACAGCTCCAGCCTCACAGACACATTCAACAGCAGCAGCAACAGGTAACACTTGCCGTCAACACCCATCTGGACGTCCACTCGGGATATCGAACCCAGGACACCAGCATTATCACGTTATCAGCCGATGCTCTGGCTACTGAGCTTCATTGGTTTACTGGCTTAGGGAGTTGGAATACTCAAGTGACTGAGGAACTAAGAGCTTTACTGTCATTTTAGCTAATTTATTGAAACTAATTCAGGGCCAAAAATTAATGTTATTAGCAATTAGCAATAATCTAACCATTCCGAGGGAACATTTTCGACAAAAAGTGCTATGCACAGCCGATCAAGCATTATTTTTGTCTCAACATTCTCCAATATTGGAATGCTAATAATGAATAATTGATAAGTTGAAATGTGTAGCTTTAAACGTTCAGGAACCCGGACGTTGACCTTGTGCCTGTTCCAGCGGTGGCGGCGGCAGGTCGCTGATCTCCGGCCTGGCGGCCAGCTTCGACCGCATCAGCCTGCGTAGCAAGTCCCCCGAAGACACGTCCTCGCTGCTCAGCGCTTCGGCCGGCAGTCTGGACTCGGTGCTGAACCACTCGCGGGAGGAGGAGGAGATCCAAGTCCTCATGGAGCCCATCGAGGAGTCTATCCTGTCCAACGAGAACATCATCACGCAAGGTGACCACCAGGACCTGAACTACACAGATTGAAGATTTGCCTGCGTTAAAAGTGGCTGTGCGAAATCTTGTGGAAAGGTGTTCCACATGATTTCCGGCATTCCCTTCACCTGCGAGCTATATAAATGCAAGAATGATATGGTGATGAAGCCACTTATTTTATTCTTACAGCTCTCTGCTCAATAGCTTAAAGCTCTCAGTTCGCTGCTGATCATCACCCACTTTATATCTCTTATTAGAACTACTTGCAGTTGTGCTAACAGAATGCAAATTGTAGCTTGTGTACCAATTCAGTCTAAATAGCTTAGATGTTTCAGTCATGTCTAAGGTATATGCGTGGTATAAAGCTATACTGTGTCAATTGGCACTTTGTTTTATTTGGATTGAATTCAGCGGTCATGTAACTCTGATTTCGCTCTTCTCAGTTACAAAGTTAAAAAAATAACATGGACAACAATAGGGATTTTGCATGCAAAACGATAAGGGCATAACGTAAAAGTTACAAAATCGCTAGCCTGGTGTGTATAAGATGCAAAGATATTACCCCAGGATACCAATCAGCGCTATTCCATTACTTTTGTGAGCTAAGATGTCACAAGACCTCCAATTACATCTTCATTTGTGTCTTTGCTTACATTGATAAAACCGGAAATATCTCATCTCATCCTTACCTCGAAATGGCAGAGAATCAACCCGCTGGGCTATGCAAGGGTAAGTGCTACGGATGTGATGATATGTTAATGTTTTTCAACCGTTGCCCATATCAGGTGTGGGCATGAACGGCAGCAACAATTCGTGCTGTTGCTGGGAAAGTTCGTCAAGCACGGCGTCAAACGACCTTGGGATGATGACCAACGACAAGACCATCGCGCTCCTCCCTCGTCTCAACCACCAAACACAAGGTAACAGAGCCACACAAGCTGCAACACTCAGTTACGACTTGTGTGACATTTCGCCGCTTTGTTGGCTACAAAAAGAAGGTTTCAACTTGTTCATTTTAGTGGATTGTTATGGCTTTGCTGCATTGCTGCCTTCTTCTAAACACTTTATTTGTTAACAGTTTATCTACAGTTTATTGGTAATTGAAAACCCATAAAAAAATATGTATCCAAAATGCCAGTACATAAACTAGTGCAAAATGACGTTCTAGTTGACGCGCAAAAAAAAAAAAAATATATATATATACCTATAAATATACAACAACAAAAAAAAATATATATAGTGCTCACTGTACATGAATCTCATGATCTGTGTCTGTAATCTCGACCCTTGCTTTCAGATCTGACCAGCATCGCACCAGGAAGCCTGATGGGCACTGACAACATCGTCTGTCTCAACTCTGACGGCGCCGGGAGCAAACTCGGCCGCCTCCCGTCGCAGACAGAGTCTGGTTTCGCGTCGATGCACTCGCTACGCAGCTCCAGCCAGAGCTACACCGCGTCGTCGGTGTCGTCCCAGCAGTTCAGCTCGTCGGTGTCGCGGTCGTCGCAGCAGAGCAGCGTGTCGACGTTCTCCAGCTCCGACTCAGCCACCAGCAAGACCTGGCAGCAGAAGTCCACCACCACCGAGGCCAACTTCTTGTCCACCACGCAGAAGATTGTTTCGTCGTCGGACCTCAAGGCGGACAGCATTTCGTCGTCGACGTTGATCTCGCAGCGGAGCGAATCCAAGGCCTCGTCGGTTACGGCGACGGAGGATTCGATAAGTGAGTTGATTGGTTTCGTTTCAGATGGCTTACATCTGGAGTAACACCTCATTACAATCATAATGTTCGGGTATCTTGTTGATGTACCGTCAGCAGCTAGGAATTTAGCGTGAAATTTATTGCCTAATAAGTGATATCACCAACTTGTAATTTTAAATTGTTCCTTCATATGGCATTAACAACTACAACAACCACATTAATCTAGCTTTGTTTTTCAGTTTGCTATCATTTTTTTTATTATTCTCCTAGGTAACTAGAGCATGCTTTACTTTTGCCCCATCTGACCTAAAAAGACAACTCTTACCTTTGTAGCAACGATAACAATATTTCTGCACCCTCCAAGCAAAACTAACTCCAAATTCCCAATTTCAGGCCCAAACCTGTCCCCGATGAGCAGTGCGCGCGGCACTCCCCCAGCCCTCCCCCAAAAAACACGTTCGCGGCGACGGAAAGACCGCGAAGTCTCGCAGTACGACAACATGCCGTCGTCGACGATCACGACCACCTCGTCAGCTGCAATGACTTCGGTGAACTCTGCGACGGTGCAGGAGCAGCACCTTGTCAGCTGCAGCTTGCACAAGTCACACGCAAAAGTGACCACCGTCGTACACAGCTCCAGTCCGGACAATGAGCCGCCCCCCCTGCCGCTCAAGAAGAAACACAGTGAGTAGAACACACTGACGTAATCGGTTTCGGCCAAGTTGCCGCGGAAGTTGCCGAATGTGGCTCGGTGCTACAAAGTCCGAACAAGTTAAGCAATTGCTGATGATCGTAGTCCATTAGGGTTCCTTTAAATCCTAATGTAGTTTTTCCTACTAGTTCTTGTGGACAAATGTGTGGTGAAAGAGCCATGACTGGTTGCTTGCAATTCTAGTGGATTATTTACACGTTAAGAGCTACAATTGCTTTCAAGTATTTGAAAGTTCAAAAATTTAGGGTTGTTTGGACTTTGTATGTATCAAACACTTTGTTGTCTGTTTAAATAAAGTTTTTGTCCTGGGAAAGGGTCTGCCCCTCTCTATATTTGGAAGAGATATCTGCCATTATACCAGCTGTTAATGTGCAATTTTACAGGGCTATGCTATATCTTCTATATAGATGAAGGTCAGGAGATTGCAGTGCCCTTTCGGAAGGTTAGCTAATCTAGCGGAACCTGTGCTCTTCCTGTACAAAGCAGATAGGTGGTTAGGGTTACCAATTACCATGTATCTGAAGGGCAAGTCATGCACATCAACACTCCACTGGAGATGACTCATTTTGACCTCACCATTTTCAGGTGTTAGTTTGCTGTCTAAATTATTATTGCTTCCTTATCTTATATTGTTTGTTTACTTTATTGAAGTGACAACTCTTATCTAAGTGTAACTATTACTGGATTAGAGCTGGATCTATAACACTTAAATCCATTGAGAAACAATTCATAGATACTTATCATAATTGAATTTTAATTAAAATTATCTATAGAGGAAAAGTTGAATCAAATTGAAATATGTTTTTAAAATGCTGATAGTGCCCACTGATGAGTGTGAGGCCAAACAACTTGCTGCTAACAATTTGCCGCGCTGGGTCCCCCTTTTCCGCAAGCTAATTATGATCCCCCAATAATTGGATAGTTACACAGCTAGTTGTTTATCATCACCATAGCTGGGATAGTGGGGCCAGCCAGTTGTTCTGGGAATATTTGCCAGAGGTGTTGTCAATGTAAGTCTCTAAACATGGATTGCTTTATCTTGGCGCATTATTTAGTGTGCCAGTCAGACAGGTCATTGCTAGCTGAGTAATAGGAACGATTCCTATCTCACTTTAGTGGGACCCAATAGATAAGTGGGCATTCATTGGTTGTGGTGTTGTGAGCATAGAGAAATGATACCTAGAATGACTGTAAAGTGCAACTAGATTTGGAATTATGGCCTTTATCGAGTTTCTTTCTGCTCATAATCTAATAGGAAAATGTTTAGGTACGTACAGGTAAAATTTGTTTATCAATGCGGTTTCTGGCCATTTGAGACTAAACGTGGCTGTGTCTTTTTCTTAGTGTTCCAATCAGTGGCCTATTCTGGTAAGTGGGTGTTAGTTGGCTTGTGTCTGATCTCTCTGTTCTCTATATGTACAAAACATATGTTTCACCCTTATATCTCTTTCTCTCTTACTCTTCTTTGACTTTCTATCTTCTGTCTGTTGTTGGGTGTCACTGGGAAACAATCTATGTTGTGGCAGGTGATGTGGGGGGGGGGGGGGGGGGGGAGAGTTATATGAAGTTTAATTGTTTTCCTTCCAAGGTAAACACTCTTGGGCTGTCTTTGACATTTTGGAAGCCTGCGGCTTCGGCTCTTGGGAATTTGGTTATGGAAATATTGTTTTTGAAGGTCTTTAATTGACAATGCTTGCTATTTACCTGAATACTTGAAAAATACTAGTCTGGTCTCTTGTCACTGACGTCCCACACGTGACACGACTGGCAGGTGGAACTAACGGTCCCCGTCTGAAATATTAGGCTGTTTAAACATTCAAACAAGCGTTGCAACCAGAGCAATGGGCATAGTATCAAAGGGATGTCGCCATACAGCGTTCAAGTAGGGCAAACCCATGGGACAATTCATAGGTGAAGCCAATGCAGTGCGTTGCCTGCTCACTTTACGCTTACAAATCAACTCTGTGACGAATATTGTGTCGTTTTGTATTGTTATCTGATAGCTGAAGTGTAGCCTATAGTGTCTTTTCTCTGATCCTAGAAGCTTCTACATAAGTCAATTTAATTTTAGAAGCTGATAAATAATTTCCTAGTTAGTTTGCACTCATGTTTATTTACTTTTAAGATGATGTGCAAACCTTGCACGCACTGAGAATCGCACTGAATCACTGGTTTTTGCATTGAAGTTGCCGGTCAATACGTTAACGTTGTCGGAGGCATACTTTTCTAGTAACCTGTGCTGCGTGCGCTTAAATGTTAGGGATCGTATTAGTCATGAATCATGATCATGGAGAGAGTAGGGGCGTCGGAAGAATCTATTAGAAGAGTTATTGAAGGGCTTCTACCAGCCATGCAGGAAATGGCAAAAAATGCAGTAAAAAACGCAATAGAAGAAAAAATCATTAAATTGAAAGATTACGTGAGCTAGTTAAATTGTGAAGTGGCGCAACTACATGCAAAGGTCGCTGGGCTTGAGAACCAGCAAACCATAGTAAGAAAGCAAAATGTCCTATGGAGTTAAGAACCTGATTCGCAAGCTTTTGTTAGTTGGAAAGAGACACTAGAGAAAAGCAATTTAAAGATACAAGCAGGGGCCACCAGTGTCGGTCTTATTGTTTTTGTAAATAAGGAATAATGTTCGGTGCAGATCATAGATGAGTGTATCATGTGGTTAATTGTAAAGGCTCAGTGTCTAGGAAAATGCACACAAGTCGAATTTTAGTCCGTAGCGCTGGCATGGGCAACCACCGGCCCGCAAATATATTTTGTCAGGCCCTCCTGGCAGGGTTGGCAAAAACCTGGGGTTATCTTATTAAACCCAGTCGAGGTGGGTTTTTTGAAAAACTCGTGGGGTTTTCCAGGTATTTCTGAATATTTTAAAATTTTAAATAAAAAAACCAGTGTAAACTGTTCTAACAAAAATAATTGTACTAAAATGAAAAAGCAGAGCAGGAGACATGATGTTCTGAAATGATTATTATTAGGCTTCAATTTATCTTCACAGTTTTTTACGGTTTTTTTTTTTTTTTTTTAATATTTGGAAAACCGTTCCATGTGAAAACGTGAACACTTCTAATGCTACTTCATGCTTGCATTGGTAATAACTTGGTACCTAATTAATGAGCAAACATAACAGTGGATCAGTCAGTGGTTCACAATAAAAAATTATATGAAAACCCAGTACTTAGTGGGTTTTTGAAGTGGGTTTTTCTTGGTGGGTGAACCCAGAAAAACCTGCTGGGTTTTACTGGGGTGGATTTTTCAATAACATGAACAATAGACCCAGACTGTCTGAGTAAAGATTTAAAAAAGGTTAACCCTAAGTTTCCGGATATATTTTTCGTGCATTCTAGTAGTTTTAGGGCTCATGTTTATTCTTGAACATCCCTATCTGGTAAAAATCCATTGACGACTGGCAGAACAGCATTCAGTGAGGTATAGAAAATGTCTGATTTTGACTTGGTTGTATTAAGTATAGTGACATTTTAATAGGCTATTGGTACCAATTGGATGGTTCGATTGGAAATATTTTGAAGACTTGGGACAACCCATGAGGAAGTGGTCTCGAAAATGAACTGTGAAATTTCATAATCTCAATAATTTTTGAAAAGGATATGAAAAGAAGCTGCGATTGAATGTATATAAAGTCTGAGGAACGGGTAGAGGTACCACCCAGGCATAAGATGTTGCAAAATGAGGACTAGCACAGCTGACAAGATTTTTTAAAAATTACAAGGTTCATTTTGATGCCCAAAACCAGGGTTGGATAGGACAATTAGGCGACCGGGCAAACGCCCGAAGGGCCGGTAGACCGGTTGTGGTCCGAGACTCAAGAAACAAACTAAGGATGGAAAGGCCTCACAGGAGCGACGACGTCTTTTTAGGGATTCACTCCTGGAAAAGTGGGTGGCTTTTTTTTTATGGATTGACTTTTGGAAAAGGGGGTGAAGTTTTTTTAGGGAATGGATTTTCTGTGCGGGCTGACTTTTCCCCCCTATCCAACCCTGTCCATAACTGTGCTTTTTAGGTCAATTTGAGCCTCTAAATAACAATGTTGCTTCATCTGATATATTTGCTCCCCCTCCCCCCTATCATTTACAATAGTTGTCCGGCTCGACGAACTCCCAGAAATTTTGCATCAAGCCCTTGACTTCCAAAGGCATGCTGAGCCAAAGTGATTACCAGGAGTGCATGGAGTTGCTAGACCAATCGTTACAAATCATGAACAGCTTGTATACGAAACACTGCAGAATTGAATGAGGAGACTTCAATGCTGGAATAATAGAACTGATATCAACTGGATTGTGAGGCAATAGAGGGATCACCACTTTGTAATAAAAGAGTAATGTTCAATATTATTTGTACTGGTTTTGTATCTGCAGTATTGAATATGTACATTTTTTGTGGCCTACCTATAAATATGCCTCAGCAGTGCTCGACGGTTGGGTATTCAAAGCCTTCCTTGATACCATGAGGGCCCTTGATCATATTTTCATCGTAGGTACCACATCTTGATTCTAAACATATTATTTTGGAAAATAAAATGAAACTCAATAAAACAATTATGACAATCCCCATTTTATTTTCAAGTATGTATCCTTCTATAACTTGAAAGATTTATCATTGATAATGATAATTGGTAATAGGTATTTTCATTGAAAACAGGTTTCTTGGTGTTTACTGTAAGGTACTATTGTACAGTACTCTTGTTCATCAAACTTGCGCCTCGCTTATATAATAAATCTTCTCCTTCAGCGGGGACGTTCTTCTTAAGGCTATTGGTGCGGTTGTTGGTGATTATTTCATGAAGCTTTATTTGAACTTTCAATTGGTATTTCGTGGTTATAAATCACACAATTTGTTGCTAAAAGTGTGAGGATTCCGTAGACCCTGGTTTCGTCGCAATCGGACAAACGATGTGGCCACAAGTTAGTATCTAATAGGAGGTAAATTCTGCGCGGGAAGCGGCCCGAGGATACGCTCAATAATACGACGTAACAGGGTTGTTATAGAATGCTTGAAAATACTAGATAAGTGAATATTTTCGAGATTTGCCAACGCACAATTTGTTGCCAAAAGTGTGAGGATTCCGTAGATATGAGCTTCGTTACGATCGGCAAAAGGGCAAATTTGAGCGGGAAGCTGCCCGAGTACACGCTCACACCTATAGTCTTAACCAACTGGTTTGCCACCTACCATAAAAAATGACATTAAATTGGAAATGTAAATTGGAAATACGTTCATTAAGATAAAATGAACTTGCTCCTAAGATGAATTCGATCTTGATTTGCTTGAAAAGACCCTTTTTGGGCAATGGGGGGCTGAGCCTTCAAAATCTTTTCTTCATCCAGTTCCATGTGGACAGGGACATAATCTGCCCTCCAAATGCGGTATAAACTTGAATGTGGTGTTGATGTTTGCCATAATGCATGTTTTATATTTACCTAATTGTTGTTTAAACGTTTGATGCTAAATGTTAAATAATGTAAATATAATGTTGTTGATTGTATCGTATCAATACTAAGCACAGCACAGGCATTGGCCTTGGCATTGTCAAACTAACAATGGCTAGAGTTGAAGCTCCACTGACAGATGATATTTTGCTGTCCACAGTTGTTGCCTACCCTTACCCAGATTCTTAATATTTGTTACAATGTCCCAATTCCGTGAGAAAAATGAGCAGCGACTTTCTACCCCAATGCATACCGTTCACTGGTTATAATTATGCAACTTAGTTGCAGCTTATACAAAAGTTGCAGCAACTTTTGGTACTAGCCTATTGGGAGCCGCAAGAATCAAGAGAAGGCAGCACAGTCGCTCGAGTTTAGTTGCTAGGTCTAGGGGGGCCGAATTGTGTTTACACGGAACAGTTATTTGGTCGTTCAAAAATTATTTATTTTGCAGTGATATATCACAATAAATAAGACGGAAGAAAGCGAAAAACGTGGTGCAACAATGAAGGATAAATATTGCCGTTTTATGCGAGTCTTTGACGTAACAATAACAGGGATTGCTTTAAGGCTACTGAGTGATGGTTAATGGTGATGTTTGAATGAACCTAATGAATGAAGCTTTTGTTCAATATTCAACTGGTAATTCGAAATTTTAAAGTAATCAATATGTTACCACAGTTATGTTACCACAATATGTTACCACAGTTTCCGCAGACATAGGTTTCGTCGCAATCGGACAAAAGGTGTGGCAAGTAACTAAGATCCAGTGTGAGCTAAATTCTGCGCGTGAAACGGGCCGAGTGCACAGCTCCGACCTTACAGGGTTGTTTTATAACGCTTGAAAATACGAGACGGGTGAATATTTTCGAGATTCAAATTTTCACAATCTGTTGCTAAAACTGTGATTATTCCGTAGGCATAGGTTTCGTCTCTGTCGGACAAAAGGTGTGTAAGATCCAGTGCGAAGTAAATTCTGCGCGATAAGCTTGATAAAAGGAAATCTGAGCTTGAGGAAATCTGGAAATGCTCCCACCAACAATCTCTTCAAACCGGGGACTAAACCGTTTGACATTTTGGTTAGGTTTTTGGTTTTTGTTCCCGAATTTGAGGTTTTCCGGTTTTAGGTTTGTTCTTTCTAGAAAAGAACGGTTTGGAAACCGGTTAAAACCGATTTATTTCGGTTTTTAGAAAAAATACGTGGTTGCTGTTATCTGCCCATATTTTGGGTTATTTGTTAAGAAATGAGAAGGAATTGGAAAAAACTCAACCGCGAGGTACTCTTGCCTCGAGCAGTGCCAAAGGACAACTAATGTCCAGTTTTCAAATTGGTACGGCAGGCACGGCACCCGCACAGGCCGAATCTAAGATTTCAACCGCCCTCATTTTATTTGAAATTCTTAAATATTTCTTAGCATTTTTATTTATTTACTATAAAAATTGACATGGGATTCAAACTAAAAAAACAGTCATTTTGTAAATTTTGAGCTGTGGTTACAGAGAAATAATAACCTAGCATGTTGACAGCATGAGTAGATTAAGGGTAGTCAAACACTGAGCAAATCCAACCTATAACTTAAACATTCAAACTTAAACATTAATATATATATATTGTGAAGATAAATATTACAGGTAATATCAAAAGTATACTGCATCAATCGCTAAATAAATATATAAATATAATCGCTAAAGAATAAAACTGCAAACTTGACCCAACAATATGGTAGCAAATAAAAAGATAGCCAAACGATAGCAAGAATGGTAGCAACTAAACTCGTAGTTCAGCATTTGCCACCAGACTGCGTCGAAAGGGCTGCGGTTCCCAATGGCTATCTTTGACCTTGGCCTTGCTTATAGATGATTTGTAACTTCCAAAATTGTGGGTTGTCAACAGAACTAGCCTTTAGGAAGAAAGCCACTCGTTGTGAAATGCTCTATGCCGCATTAGCAAATTCTACGGTAATACCTTGCCGACTGCGGCTAAACATTTGCTTTACTTCGGTGTTCTTATCATGCATTTTTGGTAGGTACGCTTTTATAGGAATTCGCTTAAAAATGTGTGTGTAGGTACAGGAAAAATTTAAAGAATAAAGAGGTTTGTTTTAAAAATTCGCCGAATTTTATTAGCGAAAATGCCGCCCCAAGAAAAATGCCTTCCTAAGCGGCTGCCTATGCTGCTTACGCCTAGATCCGGCCCCGTGGGTGTGATGCATTTCACTTGACATACTCATGTTTGACATGGTAGATTACTTTGCTATTTTGTATTAAAACATAAATTGAAATGACGTTTCGTACTTGGTGGCATCCCCTTTACTGTGAAACTGGGTAGATTTAAAACTTTGCTATATTGTATTAAAACATAAATTGAAATGACGTTTCGTACTTGGTGGCATCCCCTTTACTGTGTGAAGCTGGAGCATAACCAAAAAGTTTTACATTTATTTCTCAATCTCTGTGAGCTTCAGGCATTCCATGAATGACTTAAATTCGTCATGAACATGATCGTAACGGAATCGCACATCGCTGACCCTGAGCGTCTGTTTCCAGTCATGGCGTACATGGAGATGTTCGGCAACTGCTCACACCAGAACAACAACGAGTTCCTGCGTCACTCGGTGCACACGTACAACCTGCTGCAAGCCGAGTGGCAGCAGCAGGAGATGTCGTTGACGTCGACGCAGTCCTGCTCCTTCTCCATGGTCTCCTCTCAGAGCAACCAGGTATTCCCTGCTCACGGGAACATCGCACTGAACAACATCGAGGTAGGGTAGCACTCACGAGCACTTTCATACAGTTGATTGATGCCCAGGGACAGGGGCCAAACCTAGAGGGGCCATGCAGCTGGGTTTGTGGTAGGTTACAGTGGGGTTACTGTTACTGATTTGCTTACATTTTTAACATGGACGTAGATCCTGGCTACTGTAACCCAGCCATAACCCTGCCGCATTTACCGCTCACAGTAAAGCCCCAGGGCTGTAATTGAGGTTTCTGGAATCTTCAGCCAGGCCAAATAAATTGCTGCAAATTGACTTTTTTCCCCACCTAACGCAATTTTTCACCTTCTTTTGTTGCATTGGAAATTTTAACTTTGCAAGGTTGCAAAGCTTTGCTACCGGTGGGCCTCAAATCATGCCTCAGTTAGCCTATATCAAAATATTAAAAATAAAAATAACTGGCTTGGAGTGACCGAAATGTTGTTTATGCTTATGTTAGTATCATCTTAATTTATTTAAATACATGTTAAAATGTTAAAATTTTTTATAGTTTAGTGTGATGGAAGTTTCCAAAGCCATGTGGATGTTGAGATGTTTTTCACGGTTTTGCTCTGTTTTGAAGAGATTGGCAGCTCTCGTGAAGTAAAGCCGTGAAAAAGATCTAAATTTTTTTACAGGCTGCCTTTGAATGGTCTCTTTTCTATTTTGTAGTGCCCGAAAATGATCTCGTTCGCTTGTGACTTGCAGGCCATCGACATGCCGATGTCCGCGCTGCAAGACGCTACTGGCCTGCCCCCCGCACTGCCCCCCAAACGGAGCCGCCACTCGAGCGTGCACTCGACCGCCAGCTCCCCGCCAATCTCACCGCCAGCCGCTGTCAAGCACCGTGAAGTAGCCGCCATAGACACGCACCCAATTGCCAATTGTGACACCAAAACTAATAATAGGTAATTCACTGTTTAATCAGGACACTTCAATCAAAGAAGTTAATTCTGGATCTGTTACATAAAAAAAATGCAATCCACTAATTTTTGGGGTTTCTGATACGCTTGCGCTTTCGGGTTGCAATGATTTTCCTGGGTGTATCTCAGTATTCAACGTTAGCATTACAAAAAAAAATGAATTTAAAAAAAGATAGACAAAATAAGAAATTAAAAATAGAATCCCCATGGTACATGAGTATGGTACTATACAGTAGCTTGTCTTGCTATATTCCAGTCAGCTGCACCCAGCTATATTTTGGAAAGATGAATTTACAAAAACCAAAAGCAAGAGAGTTGATTTCTGTCAATACTTCAGGCAGACTTGAAATAAACCCTTTGTTTAAAAAAAATATTTCAAACTGGGATTTGAATGCTAAATCAAAAGTCTCACTGGTTTCCCGACGTTTCGTGACATATGCTAGTTACTTTATCAAGGGTGATAGCTTGACTGACGAGTGACGTTAAAAACAAACAACTATTGTTATAATTAAAAACAACCATTGGTTCTTTTGTTCATGTTTTTAACGTCAGTCAAGCAATCACCCTTGATAAAGTACTAGCATATGTTACGAAACGTCGGGAAACCAGTGAGACTTTTGATTTAGCATTCAAATCCCAGTTTGAAATATCTTTTTCTTCAAAACTAGTGCTAAAGATAGGATATATAGTAGACATGAGTCTAAGAAATTAAAAAACCCTTTGTTTTTGGAGGAGCCAAGAGCCACAGAAGCCTGTTTTAAGGCGGCTGGAACTGAAGCCGGCTCCGACCAACAACGGCACCGCACGCGACCGAGAGTCGAAGCGGCTCGATTCCGAGTCGGAATCAGTGAACGAGGTGAACCCGCTCGATGAGCTGGACATCATGCACTATCTAGTCATTAAGAAGAACGAAGATGAGGGGCCGGAGGTCAGGGGGGGCCATCCGGACGCGCTCATCGTACACGCGACTAAGGCCAACAAGAACGGTGAGTCCCGTCAATGATCGACTGATTTTGTAACACTATTTAATATTTATTGTGGTGTAAGTGCAGTTCTGACTTGTGTTTTGTTTATTTATGCTAACAAAACCACAGAAGAAAAGGAAACAGGTATGAACCATCTATCAGGCAATACTATTGCTTATATTGCCTTTCAAGTTGTTTCTTAAGGACTCTTTTTCAGTTGTTTCTTTGAAACCCTTAAATTAAGGAGGTTGCTAGCTATTTTGTTTTATGCTGTCATTAATAGTTTGTATAAAAATAGTTTGTAGGTAGGTATTCGTAGGTGGGGGTTCCCCCACCTTAAAGATATGTTTTGTTAGCTCAATTGTTTGGGGAAATGTCCCAGGCTGGTCTGGACCTTGCTGGAAAGTCATAACCTACAGCTTAGATTCAAGGCTGTTCTAGATGCCAGACACCTTCCTCTCTCTCATCTGTGCTCAGTACTGACAGTAATGTGATTGCTTTTCAGACTTCTTGTATCAAGAAGCGTTCCTCACCACATATCGCACGTTCCTCTCTCCGCTGGAGCTGATTCGCAAGCTGTGTCAGCGGCACAAACGTTTCAGCTGTTTGTCAGACCCGTTGAAGCAACGGGCAGCTCGCGAAGCTTTCTCACTTCTAGTCCGCGTCGTCAGTGACCTCACGTAAGTCAACTAGAACTGGGATTCCGTAACTCAAAATTTTCTCGGCTTCAAGTCGCAACGGTTAAAAATTATTCCTAATTCACTAGTGACTCTAAGTTGTGTGTGAATGTAGGTGGTCAGTACGAAAATGCTAATTGTAACTCTTCTCTGCAGGATATCTGACCTTTCGGATGTGGTGCTCCAAACGTTAATGGAGTTCGTTTATCAGCTGCTATGCAGCGGCGATCTGACCATGGCCAAGGCGCTGCGTGTGAAAATACTCGAGAAGTACAATGCGAAGAAACTGTACAATTCCGCAAGCACACTTCTCTCTTCGCTCAATATTTATACAAGGTACAAGTTATTGATTCAAATGTCTAGTTTCTACCAGAACAAGTGTGATTATTACCATTTTTAAATTTAATGGATTCTTTATTTTGCATTTCTAGGCAAGCTTCTTTGCTGGACTTCAAGTCAGAGCAGATAGCTGAGCAGATGACGCTGCTGGATGCGAATTTGTTCATGAAAATAGAGATACCCGAAGTTTTAATTTGGGCGCAAGAACAGAATGAAGAGCGGAGTCCGAATCTGACGAGGTTTACCGAACACTTCAACAAGATGTCATATTGGTTAGTGTACTAATCTGGTTTGATCATTCTTTCTGTACAACAACTATAGCCCTGTAACCAGGGGCGTCACTAGAGATTCCAGTTAGGGGATGCTCAGCTTTTCATCAAACTCCGGGGGGGGGGGGGGGGGGGGGGGGGGGTCTGGGCCACGGCTCCCTGGGAATTTTTTGTGAATCAAGGTCATTTCCAAGCAAATTGCTATGCGTTTCAGAAGTTTTTAAGCATACTTGGCCCCCACACACTTTTAGTCATTTGCAATGTGTAAACTTAAAAAAGCGAGTCTTTTCTGTGTACATAATAATTTATTTTCTGAATTCTGTCAACTACCGAGAGTTTCTTTGTAAGAAAGTAATGAGCCGGGCCGGATCGGAAATGAAAGAGACCGAAATAAACTCATCTAGAACAACTTTATTATTTTGCTTATGCCACAAAACCCATACGTCAGTGAAGAGATTCTCAAAACTTTTTCTGGGCAAACATGTATTGCAATTTTTAATTTTGTGACAGAAATGATTGGGGATGCTCAACCGATGATTGGGGATGCTCTAGCATCCCCTAAAAAGGCCTAACGACTCCCCTGCCTGTAACATATTGTAACGTTTTCTGTTTCCAGGGCTCGGTCGCGTATTTTAGAACAGAATGAAGCGAAAGACCGCGAACGTTACGTAGTTAAGTTCATTAAAATAATGAAGCATCTGCGCAAGATCAACAACTTTAACTCTTACTTGGCGCTTCTCTCTGCACTGGATTCGGCTCCTATCCGTCGGCTCGAATGGCAAAAACATATCACAGAAGGGCTGAAGGAATACTGCGCTCTCATCGACAGCTCGTCAAGCTTTCGAGCATATCGGCAAGCTCTGGCAGAAACACAGCCACCCTGCATTCCGTACATGTACGTTCTACCGAAGTGCTTTTAAACGACCTATAAATTTATTGCAAGTGTGATGAAAAACAGGAAAATATTCCTGCTATCAATTAAAGTTCTAGGTACCTAAATAAATCCAACCTAACGTACCATAAATCATAATGTACTCCGCATACCTCAACTGAATATTACCATTGTTTCACTTCACCTCTAAATTACATGCATTTTTTACAGTGGGCTGGTTCTGCAAGATCTAACATTTGTCCACATTGGCAACAGTGACCTCCTTGCTGATGGGTCAATCAACTTCTCAAAGCGGTGGCAGCAGTTCAACATTGTCGAGAACATGAAGCGATTCAAAAAAGGGTATGAAACCACATGATGGATCCTGTTTCAAAACTATGGTACCAGATATATTATTATATTTCCAAAAAAATCTGGTTTTAATTTGTGTTTTGCTTTCTAGGACATATTCATACAAGAAACACGAACGTATCATCGCTTTCTTCAACACGTTCGATGACTACCTTTGCGAAGAGGCAATGTGGCAGATTTCTGAATCCATAAAGCCTCGAGGAGGAAAGAAAATATCATGAGTTGTGGTACTTGAAATTCTTAGCAGCTAATCGGAAATTAATTTCCCAATCGTCTCATCATCCAGTAATACTTCAAGGATCGAATGAATATCATGTATGTTAATTTAGATTTACATATTTTATCAAAATCCCATTGATCATTTAGGCCTGGCATGATGCTGGCCAGACATTTTTATGGAATAATTATACGTTAATTAATAATTACCCATGGCAGCCATTCTCCATGAACTGGCTGCAATTTTGTAGCCTAAAAACAATTTTGAGGCCTGTACTTTAGAAGCACCACATTTATTGACCATATTATTCTGAAGAGATTATGCTGGTCATCATTTACGCTGCCACAATGCTGGCTAAGTTTTAGGTAGAAGTCCATCATAGTGAATTGTGGTAGAACTCCAAGTTAATAAATAAACCTACGAATAGAAGGCCTAATTAGTGATTACTATTGATTGTTGTTATATAGGCCTACAAGAAATCACTGCTAGTGCTAACGACACCTACAAAGGAGAATTCTATAGCCAAACTAGCCAAACCTATCATAGATAATCAATAGTCGGAACATTTAAAGGCATTAATATTATTATTATTGATGTTGTCGATGTATTTTTTTTATTAGATAAATTTTCGCGTTTCTGAAAAATATATATAGGTAATATATATTTATCACCGTGTTCAATGATCGTTGTGGCGGAAACCCGTAACGGCCAAACGCCAACTCATGTTTGGCACCATTACACCACCAAGTAAAATTAATAATTACAAACAATTAGAGAGTGATAAAAGCAGTTAATTTAAATTAAATATCTTAGTTACCTAGCAGTAGTATAGGTAGAGATACGAACAGCAACGAATTTTGATGATCCTCAACAAATACAAAATGTTATTTTAGTGTAACACCACATACATCACTTACCTACAGTATAGATTGTCAAATGAAAGCAGACACAAATTCTGAATGGTTTATTTACAACTGATTCCAATAGGCAATAGGCCATCTCAATGGTACAGAATTTCACCTCTTGAAATGTTCAATTTACCATCCTTCGTTACTCCCATCTCAGCTTGATTTGCGTTTTATTTTTCCATCCAATTTTGAAAGTGCATGTGAGATATAAATTCTACGCACATATCATGCTGTTCGGACATAATTTTGCATTGCATCGAAGCATAGTAATTATATGAAAATTATGTCACAAGCATAACTTCATAGCAGATTTTTGGGCCTAACAATACCTTATACCTACTTTCTATTTTGCAATTGGGATTGCGAAACGGAACGTCTTTAATAAATGAACGAAGCTAACTTTTCCTCGATGGATGTTGGTATGTCTGTAGTGGTAGGATTTAGGAATTTTTGACAGATTTTGTCACAATTAATGTGCATAATGGACTGAGTTAGCTCAATGCAAAGAAGGGCTTGAAAGAAAGTGTAGGCAATATGAGTACAATAATGATAAGTGAACGCGAGCCATTCTTTTGCCATCATTAAAAACGTGAAACAGTGTATATTTATAATGTAGCTTAAGACTACGGAACGAAGGCAGGTAATGTTGAGTAATGACTTCTGCAAATCATATCATGAATTAGAGTTACTAGTGGTACCAAGACAAGCGATGCTAGAAATGCATTTGGTGCGTTCGAAACTACCGCGTTTCATTCTCAAAAGAGGAGGCACTAATTCAGTTTTGAAATTCAATACTTTTTATTGATTTGTAGATGGCATAGAAGTAGCTGCTTGATCGAAGCTAAAATAGATGAGAATTCTAACAAATTGTTGTGTCTATTACGTAAAATTAATTTTAATTTAAAATTAAAATACTACCGTTATTTTTTTATTGAATATTTTAAATAAAACCTATTAAACTTCTGTCCCACTTTGTAAATTTTACTAACTATTTATTTGTTATGGTAATTATGAAGAGTTTTTATTTTATATTGTAATAGGATTTTTCTTATAATTTCAGTTTTAGAAAATCATATTGTGTAAATTGTACAATGTCCATATAAGAACAGCTATTGACAGTGTTGCATTATCATTAGGTAGTGTTTGATCGTGAAAGAGATTGCTGGTAAGGGAACAGATTAACCATTATGTAGCTGGGTGCATTTGATGCTGACAACTAATTGTTGTTTTGCAGTTCTAGTTTTGATTGCAGTTCACTGTGTACAATTCGGTGTCAAATCGAGAATGTTTTTCCTCAGACGGATTAGAAATTTATGTCTGCGTCTACAGTATGTAATATATTTTGTGAGTTGTGACCTGTGAATTTGCTGTAAATACACTGCATGTACATGTATTGAATGAAAGCCATTAGAATTGCTCATTACATTGCTTTTGTCTTCATGCTATGTTGCGATAATGATATTTAATAATGATATATTATAATATATATTATATAGGTACTAAATTATAACCTTGAATGTGGCTAACAATATATGTGCCATATAAGAAATGCAAACTTGTTGATGTGATTGTAGGTCAAATAAAAATAAAATGTCCTAGTTTAAGTGTTTCCACCCTTTGGGAATGCAAGGTCCAATCAATTATTTACTATGTAATAATTTGTGATGAATCACCATGCAAAAATGGACAGTTTTTTAATTTTTATTTGCAAATTCAACTAATTTTTATAATTGGTCGACTTTCTGAAGGCCTACTATTTTTTCCTAATGTATTTTTTGGTGCTGAATATATTTTTCAACATTTGTATTTTTATGCAGCCTGCTTCGCATAAAGTTGTACAAATTGATTGTTTTCTACGTTTGCCATTTAATTCAATAATGACGTGCTATCATACTTCTCTTGTTTAGTACA
Organism: Nemoura dubitans; assembly: GCA_921293005.1. Taxonomy (NCBI): domain Eukaryota; kingdom Metazoa; phylum Arthropoda; class Insecta; order Plecoptera; family Nemouridae; genus Nemoura; species Nemoura dubitans. The sequence goes on from OV121073.1 coordinate 60,435,461, forward strand.
CTACCGACTCAATTATTGTTGTTTATGATTATTGTTTATTGTTTAGTACACTACTGACTCGATTACCGACGCCGTTCGAATCGAGTCGGTAGTGGTTTAGTATAGTAAGAAATATTTTAACAATTTACCTAAGAGTGTTTTTGCCATTAATTCGGCAACACTCTGACTATAATGATGATGAAAATGCCAATTTGGTTGTTAATTGATTTAGGTACTGAAATAAATGCTGTTCAATTACAATTTACATTGCCTGACAATTTTGATGTACGAAATAAATAGCATATTTATTAGAAAGAAACAAACTGCCAATAACATTCATTTTTTTATTGTACTATTCATTTTTTGCATCAACAGCATGTAGGTACCAGTAGCGCAGTATCAAAAATTAAACCAACCCTTAATTATTTATTGGATGAGCGAACGAAGTGAGAGAAGACTTCAATTACACCACCCGTAGAAAAAAGTATCCCATGTTTTGTTTTTTTGTTTTTGTTTTTTTTCTGTTTGTCCGCGCTCTACTGACCAAACGGCTGAAGCGATTTTCATGAAAATTGTAGGACACCTTCAAAATCTCTGAACTTAGATCTGCCACGTTTTTGAAAAAGATCGGCTCAGAACTTTTTGCATAAATCGATTTTTACGAAATTTTTCGATTTTTTCAAAATTTTGCGTCTTTATAACTGTCAAGGTTATTAACCAATCTTTGCCCAAATTTGTACACATGTTACGCTTATGGATATTTATCATTCCTGAAAATCTTAGATTGGTAAGACGTTCCGTCTGGTTTTTATTCGCATTTAAGTAGTGATTTTTCGTGATTTTCGACGCCTTATTCAACATGTGATCGGTGTCCTTGGTTATATAAATTCCAATATAAAAACTCTAATTTATAAATCTGTATGTGACTTTTGCTTTTGTTCTTGAATGTGTATTATTAATTTGTGTTAGGGACTGCATTCTATTGCAAATTTGACAATGAAGTTACGCTCATCCTTCAACGCGACGGTATAGAGCGTTCGGCGAAGCCCTAGTAAATTCTAATGGCGGAATTATTCACTACTAGGGCTTCGCCGAACGCTCTATACCGTCGCGTTGAAGGATGAGCGTTCGAGCCTTCTCGAAAGTTCTGATCACATGAAAATTTCGATGACTGACTTTTCTTTGTTTTTCCCTGTAACCTATCAAAAAGCTCAAATATACTTATTTTGAGCGTATTCAGTAACGAAATCGTAAATACATAAATATTAAATATTCTTAAAGGTTTTTTATAAGTTTCTAGCTACATTTGTGGCACTGTTTCCCTTTCAATTAACTTCATAAACAGAATTGCCTAGCTTCCAAAAGCTATCGAATATTTCCCTTGGACGAACTTGAAATCAACAGCACTGGTTACCACGGACAACATAAGAGAACCAAGGACACCGATCACATGTTGAATCAGGTGTGAAAATCACGAAAAATCACTACTTAAATGCGAATGAAAACCAGACGGAACGTCTTACCAATCTCAGATTTTCAGGAATGATAAATATCCATAAGGGCAACATGTGTACAAATTTGGGCAAAGATTGGTTAATAACCTTGACAGTTATAAAGACGCAAAATTTTGAAAAAATCGAAAAATTTCGTAAAAATCGATTTATGCAAAAAGTTCCGAGCCGATCTTTTTCAAAAACGTGGCAGATCTAAGTTCAGAGATTTTGAAGGTGTCCTACAATTTTCATGAAAATCGCTTCAGCCGTTTGGTCAGTAGAGCGCGGACAAACAGAAAAAAAAAAAAAAAAAAACATGGGATACTTTTTTCTACGGGTGGTGTAATTGAAGTCTTCGCTCGCTTCGCTCGCTCATCCAAAAATGTTCCTACGTTTTAAAAATTTAACTTGCGTGTCTATATCTAGAGTCTGTTTTGAAACGTTTGCATCATAGGCATGAAGTTGGTAAAGCATATATTATTTAGACCTTTGGAGCAAAGATATATTACCTATGTTATGCTTTGGGAGTGAATGAGTGAATAGGCGATAAAATACTTGTCCGTGCTGTGATTCTGATTGTAGGATGAGAATGTTACCTCTAACTATACCTTGATGATATCAAAAAGTAATAAAAACAGCTCTCGCCAGTTCTCTCGCATAGTTTCAAATTCTTATTCGGTGGAAAATGCATCACGTGACCAATTCAAGGAGGCGAGTTGTCTGTTTGCTGGTCAGCTGCTGATGCTGTGTTTAACCTGTCAAGTCTCTCTGTTAAGTTTTATTGGGATTTGGGAAATAAGATAGGTACGTAGGTCACCTTATGCTTTGAACTTTCAGTCTGCTAATTCGGTGGAAAAATGTCGGAGGAAGAAATTTCTTTGAAGGAGGCAATAACGCAGTATGAGACCCAAGTAAGTGATCCCCTAAGAAGTAAAATGGATAATCATAACCTAACTTTACCTGGCAATTCTTAACTTCTTTGCCAGTTACTACTGTTCTTTAAGTACCTGTTAATATAAAATTTTATATTGGAATGGACTATCGAACAACCAGGACAATTCCAATTGAGGTGCATGACTCTGGAATTTGACGTAATAATTATCCGTGATCATGTAATATGGTGCACCTTTGTAATTGCACGGGCTGTCACAATGTGGCACAGGGCATCAGCTATCTTTCTGTCCAAAGGCTGTCACGTTCCGTGTGTTAGGTTTTGTTCCTACACAGATGAAGTACCCCAGTTTGTTAATTTCGATGCTAAAAGTGACTGTGCAAATTCCTGCAAAGCATTGCAAAGGCCCTCGCCTCGCTAGACTTCCCGAATTCCTCTGTCCTACAAGCTAGATGTTGGCTGGACATAGTCTCTGTTTGTTGTATTATGAATCTGACTTGCTCTCCAAATACATCATAAGTTTCCCATTGGGCCGCCATGGTTTTGGGCCGCTGAGAGGTGGTCTTTTTGGTCTGGCCATTAGGTAGTACATTTATTTAGAACTGCTGAAAGCTGTTTTGGTCTTTAATGATTTCTGATTGCCTCATTCACATTCCTTATTTGTCTCTTTGCTTGTCTGTGAGGTAATTAATTGATTTGATAGATGATGATGATTGAATGAATCAGCGCCATAATAGCTAAAGGATAAATTGTTATTTTTCAGCTTTCCCAAATTCAGTTTGCCATTACTGCATCATCACCTGGAACCAACCTGGACAATCTTATTTTGTTAAAAGATGACATTGAAGAACTCATAAATTTAACAAGAGAAAATCTAGCTACTATTTGCTCTTCAAACAAGCCACCAATATCAGTGCCAGATGCTGAAGATGAAGATCCATTTGCTAAAGAATATGCACTTTTTAAAGTATGTGCTACAAGTTACTTCAAAATCATTAAATGGAATAGCTGACAATATTTAGTAAAAAATGCAAATTTAATTTATGAAGAAGTTACCTAGCTATCTGTTAAAAATTAATCTAAATGTCACATTTTCACGACAGGCAGAACTGGCAAGTAGCGAGCACTCGAATGCTGAGGAAGATGATGAGCGTGATTCTTCTGCAGCCTTGGCTGACATTCACGTAGGTTTTATGGACTGTTCAGAAGTTCATTATCAGGCTTAAAACTTTACCTACTTACGTGGGTGCACGTCTGTAGGTACCTACAACTAATTAATTTTTTGTTCCGTTCAATAGTCTGATTTAAACGAACTGAAAGGGATGAAATGTCAAGCGCCACACAGTCATCAGTGGGGAGGAAGTGAAAGCTACCATAATGCTCTTGTGTGCAGCATCGAACCGTCCGAAGACGTTTCCAATGTAGATCAAATAAAGGTTTGTAATGAAAACATTAATGGTTAAAAAATGTCGAAAGATTTTCATTGTTGATATACTCGAACCGTGAGAGAACATGCTAAAGTAAGGACCGCTCTCTTAAACATGCAAAGCAAAAAGCATGCAAACCTAACCTAACTCATGGGACAGGGTAAACTGCCGAAAGTACCTAATTCTGTAAATTATAGGTACCAAGTCATTGATATATTTCTATCTCTGGACAAAATTGAACCTTTCAGATTCGTGTGATGTTCACTAACCCCACCCATCAAGAAATGTTACCGTGCCCATATTTCCTCGAAGGGGAATGCCGTTTTGATGATGACCAGTGCAGGTTCTCACATGGCGAAGTGGTGAATTTGTCATCCCTCAAAGAATACAGGTCTTCATTTAGAACATTTATTTTGATGTTAGGTTTATGTGTTTAGATGTTAACAATGCTTAGATCATCTTTAAAAAAATTTGTATGAATGATTTATACATTATTGTTTGTAAAGAAATGTTCACTTGTAGGTATGGTTCAAGCCTGCAGCAATGATCTAATAGCCTCACATGTTTTCATTTGGTATCCTTTTTGCAGAGAGCCTGATTTCTCGGTGATACGGATAGGAGCACGGGTTCTGGTTAAGAACAAAGACAAGTTGTGGCATCGAGCTATTGTGTCGGCAATGCATCCTGATAGTCGATGCGAAGTGAAGCTGGAGGCCAGCCGGGGTTCAATCGAAGTTGATTTGCACGACTTGCTGCCAATGAAAGGTAATTTCATCTCACAATAATCATCTTATAATTATCACACCATCCAGTCCTTTTAGAATTAATATGAGCCTTACAATTGCAAACAAAAAAATGTTTCCAAACCAAATGTACAAATTGAGGTGTGGGCTTTGGAGACATTTTGTTTCAGTAGGTGATACAAATTGTTCTGTTCAGGTGCATTGGATCATGTTTCATTTGGTGGGGAAGGAGGGGGGGGGGGGAGGGAGCTGCAAGACTTGACTTAAAAAGACATTGAGGGGTTCTGTTCTTATTTCGTATGAATTGTACGTCTTCTTAATGTCCGCATTGATTCTTGTATCCTGGGTAGCGGAGACAGATGGCACTGATTCTCAGAGCAGCAGCAGCTGCGATGATCTCAGCGAAGATGAAGACGATATCAAAGCCATGCTTGTTGAGCAAAGCCTTCTCGTGACACCACTTTCTTCTGCTCTTGGTAGCTGGGAAGAGCACACCAAGGTTAGCATAATATCTTTTTCTGAGCAAGTGCATTCTTAGTTTCTTAGTTTTGACAGTAACAGTGTGAAGGTAACATTATGGCTGATTTTAAAGGGACATTACCACTTGAAATTTATTTTTACCATAGATTTGTAACTATCATATGAATTGAAGTTGACAAAGTTAAGAGAATTTACTGAAAAGATAGATTTGTAATTATTTATCTAAGATTTCTGGCTTTTCGCGTGGCGCGATCTGCGAGATGAGAATGATTCTCTCAGAAACGCTATTCCCTCCCTACCGAATCTCCTGTACGAGCGCTGTAGCAGCCCCTACGGCTTGGCACGCTCAGTGCGGCACTGCACGAGAAATATGCAACACGCTAATTACATACCTCCGGTAGTTCGCTTACCGTGGCTGAACGGATAATCTTATCAAAGATCCAAATTATTTCAACACAGAGGAAGGATGGAGGACTCTGCTCAAATTATTTGCATTTTATCTGATGAGAAGTTTGTCTAGGTGCTAGGGGCCGAAAAATTGCAATGGGTTAATCCCTACGGGAGTTGGTTTTCTGAGCACCTATGCCGAAAAATGCGAACTTTGGGAATTTCTGCACGTATGGCCTTAGACTCGAGAGGTTTTTTTTTACTGTCCAATGGTCATTGCTAGATCTTCCTAATAGATGGTAAAAGTTAAGTGGGTCAGAACAAGCCAAATTGACCAAAAGTGTGCTCGTGAATTTTTAATTTTTTTAGTAAAATTCAGGGTTGTTCCCCTACCTTTACTGAGTTAAGAACGTTAAAAAAAAAAAAAAAAAATTGCGACGAAGGGTTCTCCAGATAACGCACCTCTAAGTTAGGAGAAAAGCGAATATTTGGCAGTTGCAGTGTGTCACAGAATCCAAGGCCGATTCTGATGGCTTGAACAAATTTTTTTCAAATTATGAATTTTTTTGGGGATTTTGTTTACTTAAAAAACAATTCAGTCGATTTTGCTGAAAAGAGCACAGGGTCTAAGTTAAAACCTAGCAAAAGACGTCTTCAAATTTTATCAAAATCGGTACAGCCGTTTGGCCCGTAGACCGCGAACAAACACAAACAAACAAACAAAACACATAAGTTTTGAAATCTTCAATATCACTCGGCTCGCTTCGCTTGCTACGCTCATCAAAAATTTTATCAGCTTCTAGGTGAGATCCCACCTAAGAGTTACAACTGAGTTTGCTGCACTTGATTAGCTGAATTCAGTTGTAATTCCTAGTTGGGATCTCAACTAAGAGTAGAAAACCTTGGTAAAATCGGATATAAGTGCATCTACAGAGGTACCTACCGTTACCTACCCACATTACTACCTACCTACCTAGGTAATGTAGAGATTCTTTTAAACTGCTGTCAATATTATACCCGTTTGACTCATTCTTGGCAACATTATTTTCCTGCAGTTCTATTTGGGATATTTCTTCTCAAGATTTGCTTGGGATTATTTCTGACCATTCTGCAATAGTATTTTCATTTTTCACCAGGGAATCGGATCTAGGCTTATGGCGCAAATGGGCTACGTTACTGGGGCTGGTTTGGGCAAGTATGGCGACGGCAGAATCGAGCCCATAGAAGCCGTGGTTTTACCAGCTGGAAAATCATTAGGTACCAGTATGCACTACGTTTTGTAATTTGGTAGATTCTACATGATTCTCTGCAGTGTCGGGCTGGCTAACCAAGGGCCCCGGTAATCGCCTTTTTAGAAAACCCATTCTCTAAAAAAGGTTCGCCCGTGGGGGCCCCAGTGGTCGGAAAACTGGGGGCCCCCGCTGTCAGATAGCTCGGGGCCTCGGCGGCAATCGCCGCCCTGGCCAGTCATACACTGATCCTCCGCATTGATCCACTTTGTTCCACTCCTTGTTTCACGTTTGCCTTCACCTTTTGCAGACCATTGCATGGCGTTGCGAGAACAGGCAGGTGGTGACAAGAACCTTTTCAAAGTGGAGCGGCGAATGAGGCGCATTCAACGGAAACAGAAGATCGGCAGGGAGAAAAAGTTTGCCAACGAGAAGCGAAATGCAAAAACTGATGTGTTTGACTTCATCAACATTACCTTATCAGGTAAACAAGGTAGTTAGGTACTGGAGGTGAAGGGGTTATCAAAGTTTTTAAAAATTGTGTTTCTAAAACAAAAGTAATGCACCCTTGATAAATGTAGTACCTAAGACCTAACTAGCCAACTTATACATAATCTAAAATGGTATGAATCCACTTGATCCTGGCCTGCCTTATCTGATGAGAATATGATTTCAAAGAAATCCTGCAAATGCTGGCATTTACCAATATGTTTCCGTGTGCTGTAGGCAAAGAGCCAGAGTCTTCCCCTTGCTCAACCAAGTCCAGTGGCAAGATTGGCTCGGCCGCAGGGAGCACTTCTTTAAAGACTGAAACCCAGCGGGAGCTCAACCTGGTAGGCTTCCAAGTGGGTGAGGATATCCGGCGGGCGGAGTTGGACCTGGCAAAGCTGCGGCAGTCTCTGTCCCGGCACTCGCAGGGCTCGGCCGTGCATAAAACGGTGGCCGCCAAACTTAACGAGAAGGAGTCCGAACTGAGTCAGCTACGAGCAAACGAGAGAAGCATCGACCAGGAGCGATCACAACGAACAGATCGAAAGAAACTGTCAGTGTTTTAAAGATTAAACAATTATCAAATAAAGGCGTGCATTGTCGTTAAAAAAAGCCTGTAGAAAATCAACTTTGCGAGCGACTATGTAGTGTTGCATTGTAGATGCACAACAGGTTTTGGTGCACACACCTGTGCTGTGCTGTAAATATGTTTTCTTGTATGTCTACTTTATGTCGTAATTTTATGAAATATTTTATTTATTTGGTAGGTATATAACCATACATTTGCGCAATATAGAACATTTCAAAATCCTTTGATTGTTTTAGTTGTCTACTACTTTTAAGGTATTTTGTGGAGCATCAAAATTGCAAAGTAACAATGCCACCATAGGTACTCATTGAGAATTATGAATTTCTCTGTGAATCCTGCCCAAGACGTGGTTAAGTTCCTTGTAGGTGTAGTAAATCTGCTCACAGCATGGCTTGAACTTTATTTGGCTTAGCTAGCGACTCTTTGGGAACATTAGTCACTTTGGGGTGTGGGGGAAGGAAGGTTGCCAATGTGTGACAGGGTGAAGGGGGGGGGGGGACATTTCTGATGTCACACTTCGTTGTAGATGAAAGCTGTATAGTAGGTACCTGTATATTTTTTCAAAATTAATTATTGTTATTGCAAAATAATTTTAAACATTGCTGTTGGATTACGATTTTCTCTGTTTGGTGACTCACTGTTTTTTGTTTACTTTCTTAATTTTGTATGCAGTTTCAAAAATAATAATTCCTGTTCATAGGTTTTCAGGGCTGTGGTGCGACGATGGAGCTCTTTTGGAATGGAATTTCTCTTCTATAAAGGACTTGTTTCGGCGAAGTGCGCTCCGCCATTTTCAAGGTCTCGAACCCATTCCAGGCACCGCGGGGTGCTCACAGTACGTGGTTGCACGCTTTATCCCCACGTCTCCGGCTTGAGTGGTGCGAGCTTGGCACTAGCACTTGAACTCTTTCCATTCGGCCAAACCAGCTACCCTGCCAGCGTCGCATTCAAGGATGCCTGTGGCCTCGTGTCAGCCCCACTGTGCGGGCTTTTTTGGAAAGCTGACCTTGGATGCGGTAGGCTGTCTTCAGCACCGACCGCCGAGCTTAGCTGGAATTCTTGGATTGCCCCTATGGCACATTTTGAAATGGGTATTTGTTTATGGAAAACGTAGCGTAGCGCATAGCTTTATAGTACAAGAAGTACACTGCTGAGATCCAGATTCGCTAACAGATGTCGCTGCATTCTGACTGCTTGCGATTTAGAAGCATTTGCTTTAATTCGTTCCTGCAGTGATGGTGTTATTCTGTGGTTGTCGGCCCTGGTTGGCTGCTATCCTTCGACTGCAAATCCTGCACAAGCATGCCGCTATACCTGCTGGAGATGTCAGTCGGAGGTGCGGATCGTACAAGGACCTCTTTGCGTGTTAGACAGCGTCCTGCCAAGTGTTCGTAATTTGGTTGACTAAGTCACAAAACAAAGACTGGATACGAATGAGGAGAATCGTAAGCGCTAGCATGGACGAACTGCCATCCCTTTAATAAATGCTGAGATTGGGCAGGATTCGAGGCATTGGTTGAATCTACGGTGCTTTCAAACCCAACCGGGCGCCCTCGCTGTATTTTAAAGAATTTGTTCATCCACTGGCTAATAGAGAGCGCTAGGTGTGTTCACTCGGCGCACTCTACAAGCCAGCGGATGAACAAATTTATAGATGCGATTCAAACAATCAAAATATACCATTTCACGGCCTCTATTCATGGATCCCAGTTAGCTCAGTGGTAGAGTACTAGGCTGGTAGCCAGGCGGATTGTGACCCTTTCCTTTCGGAAGCCCAGATTGAGTCAAATCCACCCGACTGCATCCGAGATTGTATTTTCAAATATTACAAGAATAACACAATTTATATATCTTATTTCTCCATCA